>JACGWO010000009.1:28665676-29240726 GCA_034509735.1 Sesamum alatum
CTTTTCCACTAGGGTAAGCATTTTTAACCCCATGTTCTTGTACAGAGGATCCTTCTGTCATTTTAGTTCCAAAGAACGCCATTGGTCGTGACATACCTAGTATGCCGGTCCGGGACTGCATAGCAATCCTTAAGGCGAGCCATTATGGAAGGGACATCGTCTAGCCTTTCATATTGCTTCTGAATCTCATTGGTCATCGAAGCAAGTATGATGCTACGAACCTTCCGGTTATCCTTATGCCAAGTCTCGAACGTCTCACGTTCCTCTGGCGTGGATCCTTCCGGTAAGGTCCTAGGGAGAGGCTCGTCCATGACGTAGCCTTGGTTCTCATAATCCAGGACTATCCTGAGATTGCGCAACCAGTCGTTGTAGTTGGTTCCATTAAATTTGTTTGTCTCAAGAATGGTTGAAAGTGGGTTCTTAGACATTTTAAAATCTACATGTTGAAAAACAACGCGCGATCAGCAGAAAGTAAAGACGGTGGTTTTGATAAAAATAATTAAATGCTTGGTCTTTAGTCATTTAATCCTCCCACTATTTATACGAAAACACGGTACTCTCAAACGTAGTTTTCGGGAAATCCTTTCCTAGTGGGCTTGGGATCCACAGCGATTTTTCCCATACCCCGCTTTTACGATTCGCATGGAAAAGATCCTGTGGGAGGTATTCCATACCATTCTCGTTCCACGAGATTCCCAAGATTATTGCCTCACCCTTTTGCATGATCCCGAGGACTCCAAGCGAATCATTGCTAATTAGGCGTTAGACCCGACCCAATCGACCGAGCCATGGACCCACTAGTACCCCCACGACTCGTGAGACAGGTAGCAGCAGCCCATTTTTCGTTCATGACATAGTGCAGCTTCTTTTAAGTACAATAACGTGCCACGACTCGTGAGACCACGCTATTGACCTAAAACAGCTTCCTCACTATGCCACGGATTGGAAGGCATGGACAAACTCCTAGAGTTCATGTCCACTTTATCTAGGGTCTAATATTTTAACATTGGTCCAACAATGTGAGAGTAATAATGACCGAGATCTCATACTATATCCATACATTCATCCAAAAATGCATAAATGAAATTCATCCATAGCAGTTATACATGATAAATAAAACCCATTCATCCATCACAATAACCACATGCAAAATTAAAGCCTAGCACGCCCCTGTTGGATGATCACAAGCCCGAATCCTATGCGATCCACTGAGCCCGCAGTGGATCTATGGTCAATCTAGGGTTGGTCCTATACTATTACAATAATAGTAACCCAATCATCATTCTGATGGGCCTTGGTCTCTTTTTCTCTTTCTTCACTTCATGGAAAACGCCAAGGACCTCCGGTCTGGGCTCTCCATGTGGTCCTTCCTTCTTCTCCACCAATTACAAAAATGGAAACCTCACTCCTAGTCTACTCTCATTACATATAAAAAAATTAGAAACCCCAGCGAAACCCCGGGGGGAGTACATAAGGAGGGAGGTAGAAAGCCTTATTATTCCAAGGCACTAGAAAGAGAGAAGGAGAAAAGCAGTTAAAGAGGCACACAGGCCCAACAGTAAATTAAACCATACATTCGGTCTAGGGCTCGTGATCATCCATTTCCATCCAACACACATAATTACATGATCCAATCACATAATCATAATATTCCAACAACACATGATTTCCAATCACATCAATCCAAGATGAAAATAAATGAACATGTGCGTAACGTGTGAAAAATAAATATAGATATTGGCAATGTAAAATTTTTCGTTTTAGGAAAACCTTTCCTCATTATTTTTAAGTAAAATAACCCCGGGATTCCAAATCCATTTATTTTACTCCTAAAATAATGTCTTTAGGAATTTAGGAAAAATTGAACAAAAAAAAACGAATTTTTCAGAATTAATTCAAAATTAAAACTGAAAATAAATTTAAAAATAAAATTACACTAGGGTTTCAAAACCCTAGCCAAGGAGCCACCGGCCGCCGCCGCCTGCAGCAGTCGGCCGCCGGGCGCGCAGGGCAGCAGGCCCTGCCTGCCGCCTCTGCGCGCGCGCAGGCACCGCCTTGCCGGGCGCGCGCGCGCAGGCCCCTGCCTGTGTGCGCGCGCGCCTGGCCGGCATCAGTCTGCGCGGCCTGGCGCATCGGCAGGCCGACGCGCGCGCAGGCTCCTTTGCCTGTGCGCGCGCGCTGGCCTGCTGGCCACCGGCCGCGTCCCTGCGTCGTGCGCAGAGCGCGCGCGCAGACGCGCACTGGGCGTGCCTGCCGGGCGCGCGCGCGCAGACGCCTCCGTCTGCGTGCGCGCGCGCCTGGCGGCGCGCCTGGTGCCCGTCCGCGCGCGGGCTCCTCCGCCCGAAAGCCTTGCGCGCCGCGCGCATGGGCGCGCCTGCCGGGCGCGCGCGCGCAGACACCTCTGTCTGCCCGCGCGCGCGCCTGGAGGCGTTTCCATGCGCGCACGCCCGCGCGCAGCCAACCCGGCTGCGCGCTGCCCCTGCGCGGCCGGCAGCGCGCGTCTGCCCTGCCGGCAGCGCTCGGCTGCGCGCGGCCAGCCTTCCCGGCTGGCCGGCTGTGACGTTTTCTCGTTTTTCAGATTAAATTCCCATCCCGATTCCCAAGAAAAACAGAAAATACCAATATTCAGCAATTCACACTAATTAAAAGCAATAAAATAACATGCTTCAAGAATCAAGAAAATTCAAGATTTAATTACAACATGCTATTTCACGTTTCATGCTTAAAACGCACATAAACCCTAGGCCTATACACCGAACCGGGCTCTGATACCACTGAAAGATTATGTGGATCGTCCCGGGAAAAGCGCGAATGCGGAAGCGCGGTATAATTAAAAATTAAAACGGAATTTAAACATGCCTTTAAATTAAAAACACGTTTCAAAGGGTGTGCCTTTTGAAATTTTCCCGGGCATTCGGTGTATCTCATGAACGTATAACATAAAATAAATCATGGAGGCCATAGGGTTGAAAATTAAAGAGGGACGAAAATTTAAAACGAGACCTACCCGTTGTCGTTTTCGTCTTCAACGGCTACACGCGTTGTTCCCCGTTTTGCACCAAGATCCCGTCTTTGAGACCCTCTAATTCGTGACACACGATCCACCCACGTATCTTGCACGTCGTGCTAGCAACGAACAAGTGTATAATTTTGGAGTGGATGAATCAATAACACATTATCAATTAATGGTATTGATTCATCAAGATTCTAATGTTCCAAGAACAAAAGAATCAAGAAAACTATTTTCTTGAGAGAGAGAGAGGGCGGACGAGAGAGATGGGAGAGAGAGAGAAACCGTGTGTGTGTGTTGTGTGTGTGTGTTGGAGTTTTTTCATCATCCTATAAATTGTAGGATGCTAGGGGTTTATATAGAAGAGGAGTTTAATCCTCTTTAAACTCCTCTTTTAAGAACTCTAATTTGATTAGGATTTTGACCTAGTCAAAGTCCTAGTCAAACTAGTGTTTTGACCTAGTCAAAACGATCCTAGCCATCCATCTCTCCCATTGATCTCAACCGTTGATTTAATTTAATTTAATGGAATATTTTAAAACCTATTTAAATATTTCCAAGAGGCTAAAATAAATATAAATATTATTTAAGCCCATTAAATAAATCCCTTTGATAAATCCAATTTATCAATTTAATTCCTTCTATCAAATAGAAAGAATTATTTCTCCAAGAAAATAAAGGTCCCGATTAAATCTAATTTAATCATTCCTTCACTCCAATATTTAATTCCAAATTAAATATTTAATTGTGTGTGGATAGTGTGTGACTCTTTAGGTTCACCATTCAGCTAGACTTGGTCGGATTCCTAGAATCCGTCCGTTACCATGGGTGGCCATCTAGCAACGGTCCATGGCACTAGAGACTAGGTGAAATATTCAGGGATGAACATTTAGGCTCTAACAGTACGCTTGTCCTTCTGTCTTCGGTCTCATCACTTAGTGTCTAGGGCACGGATAACGCAGGTACCCATCTTGGACCTAAGTGTCGGTCTGTCCTCACTAAACGCCGCAAGGGAAACCTTCCCTTCTGTTCAGTCACTGTGGCCACAGTTTTAGGGACAAGACCTAGAGCATACATGAGACTCAACTGTCAAAACCTATTGACAGGAGACAGATCCTTTCTTGGAAACTACTGTCACTTTGCACATCAGGACTGCACTAGACATGGCTTATGACTACCAAAGAGAATTCTGGCAATCTCTCACCATATCTAAGGTACAGTTCTGATGTACAGGTAAACTCAGTAATTCCTCAAGTCAAAGGACTTGACCTGTACCGTTGGAACCGGGAATACTCGTCATACCTTGCAGACCATACTCAAGGTCCTCCGTAAGACGGTTCCCACGAGTCACCTCAGTCAGCTGCGTCCTAGCAGGCTAACCCACTAACACTGCTTAGACGATCCTCGTCACCCGTCGATGAAACACGACAGCAGATGCTTAGTGCAAGTCTCAAATGGAATCCCGGTACCCATTTTCGGGATTCCTTGACTTGGAGATTTCCGGACTGATTCGGGAAGACTGATTTCATGGACCTACCTCCAAGTCCCGTATCGTCAGGTGCCAGTGAACACAAACAAAGTAATGCCAAATGAAAATTCACTTCTTTATTCATTAATGATTTATCAAAACACCTATAATTGTCTAGACATAGGTTACATATACCCGCCAAAATTGGCTTACATGGTCACCTATTCTAACAACGACATCATCTGCACCTGTAGTTCCCACTGACAATATTCCTGTCATCCGAAGGTCGACTAGAGTTTCCCATCAACCTGATAGGTATGGGTTTCTGGGTGTGATCGGTCAGTTGGACAATGATCCAAAGACCTACGGAGAAGCAATGTCGGACATTGATTCCGGAAAATGGGTTGAGGCCATGAAATCCGAAATGGACTCTATGAGTTCAAACAAGGTTTGGACCTTAGTAGATCCACCCAAGGGTGTCAAGCCCGTCGGGTGTAAATGGGTCTACAAACGTAAGCTTGGAGCTGACGGGGAGGTGACTACCTTTAAGGCCAGGCTTGTGGCAAAAGGTTATACTCAGCGGCCTGGGGTCGATTTTGAGGAAACCTATTCGCCCGTAGCCATGGCTAAGTCCATTCGGATTATGCTTGCCATAGCTGCATCGTATGACTATGAAATATGGCAGATGGACGTGAAAACGGCCTTCCTTAATGGATTGTTGAGGAAGAGATCTATATGGATCAGCCGGAGGGTTTCACATCTGTTGGGGAAGAGCAGAAGGTCTGCCATCTCCAAAGGTCCATCTATGGTCTCAAACAAGCTTCCCGAAGTTGGAATATCCGTTTTGATGAAGTCATACGGGTTTATGATTTCATCAAGAACGAGTTTGACCCTTGTGTATACAAGAAGGTCAGTGGGAGCTCAGTTGCGTTCCTAGTGCTTTATGTGGACGACATCTTACTCATTGGGAATGATGTAAAGATGTTAGGTGACACTAAAGCATGGTTGTCCACACAATTCTCCATGAAGGATTTGGGTGATGCTTCCTACATCCTAGGCATCAAGATTATCCGGGATAGATCTAAAAGGATGTTAGGAATGACCCAAACCTCGTATGTTGAGAAAGTCTTGAAGAGATTCAAGATGGAAAACTCCAAACGAGGATTCCTTCCTATGAGGCATGGGGTTAAACTGTCCAAGAAGCAGTCTCCTAAGACTGATGAGGAAGTTAGAAGGATGTTGGACATCCCCTATGCTTCAGCCGTAGGCAGCATACAGTATGCTGTGCAGTGCACAAGGCCCGATATTGCTTTCGCTTTGAGCGTTACGAGCAGATATCAGGCTTGTGCCGGTGAGGCTCACTGGACTGCCAGTCAAGACCATTCTTAAGTACCTGAGAAGGACTAAAGATATGTTCTTGGTTTACGGTGGTGGAGAGTTGATTCTGGAAGGCTACAGCGATGCTAGCTTCCAGTCTGATGAGGATGATGCCAAGTCTCAATCTGGGTTTGTATTCAGGCTGAATGGTGGTGTAGTGGCTTGGAAAAGTTCCAAGCAGGATACTACAGCTGATTCCACCACGGAAGCTGAGTACATAGCGGCTTCGGAAGCAGCTAAGGAGGCGGTTTGGATGAAAAACTACATCCAATAGTTGGTGTAGTGCCTAGCATTCCCGAGCCAATAGTTATCTTCTGTGATAACAACGGGGCTTATAGCGCAAGCGAAGGAACCGAGAAACTCATCACCGATCCAAACACATTCTTAGACGCTACCATCTTCTTAGAGAGATGGTGGGAAGAGGTGACGTTCGGATGGACCGAGTCACATCGGCAGAAAATACGGCAGATCCGTTGACCAAGCCAGCGTCGCAGGTTGCTCATACTCAGCATCTTGGGAAGATGGGTTTGAGGGTCATGACTGATTGGCTTTAGGGTCAAGTGGGAGATTGTTAGAATAGGGTGACCGGAAAGCCAATTAGATTGGTCTTGATGTAATCTATTTCTGACAATGTCATTGTCATTGTAATATTCTTATATGAATAAAGTGAGTATTCATGTTTGGCAGTTCCATTTGTTGTGCTCGCTATTTATGTTTATTCCATTTAACATCACAACAAAGCCCACAGGCCAAACGAACAACCCATGTAGTTGGGCTGCGCATTGGATGGCAGCTATGAAACTAACTTCTAAGGGTTAGGTCTGAAACGTTCCAAGTCGAGGACCTTGAGACAGGGCATCAAGAGTCCTATACAGACTTGCACTAATGATTGCATTCATTAGATGAGTGCCGTGTTTCATCGGCGACAGACGTTGGACGTCTATGCATTGTTAGTGGGTTAGTTGACAAGGATGTCAACTGACTGAACTGACTCGCGGGAATCGTCATATGGAAGCCTTGGAGGCTTGGTCGGTATGACTGGCATTCCCGGCTACAATAGTACGAGATTAGTCCTCGGACTTGAGGAATCATGGCAGTCACATGCATATGATGGTTGTATCTAGCATCTGGCAAGAGATGTCAGTATCTGGGATACGTTCATCATAAGCCTTATACAGTACAGTCGGAATATGTATTGAGGACGGTGGATTCCAAGATAGGATCCGTCACCTGTAGGTATATGACAGTCGAGTCTCCTATGCGCTCTGAGACAGTTTAAACTCTTATAAGTCTGTGGCCACAGCGATTGGTCGAGTAGGGAATGGTTTCCTACGTCGATCGATAGAGTAAACGTGCCTCGAGTTACTGAGCATAGTTGTCTAGTCCAGGATGGGAACCGACGCCCAATTCCATACCCTAGACTTAGACCGGGAGACAGATGATGGAAGGACCGTACTCGTATGGAACTCGGGAGCCTAAATGTTCACGCCAACATTCTGTTAGAATAGGTGACCATGTAAGCCAATTTTGGCGGGTATATGTAACCTATGTCTAGACAATTATAGGTGTTTTGATAAATCATTAATGAATAAAGAAGTGAATTTTCATTTGGCATTACTTTGTTTGTGTTCACTTGCACCTATTTTTCCATATCTGTTCACTACGCAAACAGAGCCCACGGACTGAGATTCGATTTCGGGGACTGGGACTACGCTTGGAGGTAGGTCCATGAAATCAGTCTTCCCGAATCAGTCCGGAAATCTCCAAGTCAAGGAATCCCGAAAATGGGTACCGGGATTCCATTTGAGACTTGCACTAAGCATCTGCTGTCGTGTTTCATCGACGGGTGACGAGGATCGTCTAAGCAGTGTTAGTGGGTTAGCCTGCTAGGACGCAGCTGACTGAGGTGACTCGCCGGGAACCGTCTTACGGAGGACCTTGAGTATGGTCTGCTAGGTATGACGTGTATTCCCGGTTCCAACGGTACAGGTAAAGTCCTTTGACTTGAGGAATTACTGAGTTTACCTGTACATCAGGATTGTATCTTAGATATGGTGAGAGATTGCCAGAATTCCATTTGGTAGTCATAAGCCATGTCTAGTGCAGTTCTGATGTACAAAGTGACAGTAGTTTCCAAGAAAGGATCTGTCTCCTGTCAATAGGTTTTGACAGTTGAGTCTCATGTATGCTCTAGGTCTTGTCCCTAAAAACTGTGGTCACAGTGACTGAACAGAAGGAAGGTTTCCCTTGCGGCGTTTAGTGAGGACAGACCGACACTTAGGTCCAAGATGGGTGCCTGCGTTATCCGTGCCCTAGACACTAAGTGATGAGACCGAAGACAGAAGGACAAGCGTACTGTTAGAGCCTAAATGTTCATCCCTGAATATTTCACCTAGTCTCTAGTGCCATGGACCGTTGCTAGATGGCCACCCATGGTAACGACGGATTCTAGGAATCCGACCAAGTCTAGCTGAATGGTGAACCTAAAGAGTCACACACTATCCACACACAATTAAATATTTAATTTTGGAATTAAATATTGGAGTGAAGGAATGATTAAATTAGATTTAATCGGGACCTTTATTTTCTTGGAGAAATAATTCTTTCTATTTGATAGAAGGAATTAAATTGATAAATTGGATTTATCAAAGGGATTTATTTAATGGGGCTTAAATAATATTTATATTTATTTTAGCCTCTTGGAAATATTTAAATAGGTTTTAAATATTCCATTAAATTAAATTAAATCAACGGTTGAGATCAATGGGAGAGATGGATGGCTAGGATCGTTTTGACTAGGTCAAAACACTACTTTGACTAGGACTTTGACTTGGTCAAAATCCTATTCAAACTAGAGTTCTTGAAAGAGGAGTTTAAAGAGGATTAAACTCCTCTTCTATATAAACCCCTAGCATCCTACAATTTACATGATGATGAAACTCCAACACACACACACAACACACACACACGGTTTCTCTCTCTCTCCCATCTCTCTCGTCCGCCCCTCTCTTTCTCAAGAAAATAGTTTTTCTTGATTCTTTTGTTCTTGGAACATTAGAATCTTGATGAATCAATACCATTAATTGATAATGTGTTATTGATTCATCCACTCCAAAATTATACACTTGTTCGTTGCTAGCACGACGTGCAAGATACGTGGGTGGATCGTGTGTCACGAATTAGAGGGTCTCAAAGACGGGATCTTGGTGCAAAACGAGGAACAACGCGTGTAGCCGTTGAAGACGAAAACGACAACGGGTAGGTCTCGTTTTAAATTTTCGTCCCTCTTTAATTTTCAACCCTATGGCCTCCATGATTTATTTTATGTTATACGTTCATGAGATACACCGAATGCCCGGGAAAATTTCAAAGGCACACCCTTTGAAACGTGTTTTTAATTTAAAAGCATGTTTAAATTCCGTTTTTAATTTTTAATTATACCGCGCTTCCGCATTCGCGCTTTTCCCGGGATGATCCACATAATCTTTCAGTGGTATCAGAGCCCGGTTCGGTGTATAGGCCTAGGGTTTATGTGCGTTTTAAGCATGAAACGTGAAATAGCATGTTGTAATTAAATCTTGAATTTCTTGATTCTTGAAGTATGTTATTTTATTGCTTTTAATTCGTGTGAATTGCTGAATATTGGTATTTTCTGTTTTTCTTGGGAATCGGGATGGGAATTAATCTGAAAAACGAGAAAACGTCACAGCCGGCCAGCCGGGAAGGCTGGCCGCGCGCAGCCGCGCGCTGCCGGCAGGGCAGACGCGCGCAGGCATGGGAAGCCTGCGCGCGCGCGCGCTGCCGGCCGCGCAGGGGCAGCGCGCAGCCGGGTTGGCTGCGCGCGGGCGTGCGCGCATGGAAACGCCTCCAGGCGCGCGCGCGGGCAGATAGAGGTGTCTGCGCGCGCGCGCCCGGCAGCGCGCCCATGCGCGCGCGCGCGCAAGGCTGGCGGGCGGAGGAGCCCGCACGCGGACGGGCACCAGGCACGCCGCCAGGCGCGCGCGCACGCAGACGGAGGCGTCTGCGCGCGCGCGCCCGGCAGGCACGCCCAGTGCGCGTCTGCACACGCACTCTGCGCACGACGCAGGGACACGGCCGGTGGCCAGCAGGCCAGCGCGCGCGCACAGGCAAAGGAGCCTGCGCGCGCGTCGGCCTGCCGATGCGCCAGGCCGCGCAGACTGATGCCGGCCAGGCGCGCGCGCACACAGGCAGGGCCTGCACGCGCGCAGAGGCGGTGCCTGCGCGCGCGCGCAGAGGCGGCAGGCAGGGCCTGCTGCCCTGCGCGCCCGGCGGCCGACTGCTGCAGGCGGCGGCGGCCGGTGGCTCCTTGGCTAGGGTTTTGAAACCCTAGTGTAATTTTATTTTTTTTAAATTTATTTTCAGTTTTAATTTTAAATTAATTCTGAAAAATTCGTTTTTTGGGTTCAATTTTTCCTAAATTCCTAAAGACATTATTTTAGGAGTAAAATAAATGGATTTGGTATCCCGGGGTTATTTTACTTAAAATAATGAGGAAAGGTTTTCCTAAAACGAAAAATTTTACATTGCCAATATTTATATTTTATTTTCACACGTTACGCACATGTTCATTTATTTTCATCTTGGATTGATGTGATTGGAAATCATGTGTTGTTGGAATATTATGATTATGTGATTGGATCATGTAATTATGTGTGTTGGATGGAAATGGATGATCACGAGCGCTAGACCGAATGTATGGTTTAATTTACTGTTGGGCCTGTGTGCCTCTTTAAACTGCTTTCTCCTTCTCTCTTTCTAGTGCCTTGGAATAATAAGGCTTTCTACCTCCCTCCTTATGTACTCCCCCCGGGTTTTCGCTGGGGTTTCTAATTTTTTATATGTAATGAGAGTAGACTAGGAGTGAGGTTTCCATTTTTGTAATTGGTGGAGAAGAAGGAAGGACTGAAAGATTATGTGGATCGTCCCGGGAAAAGCGCGAATGCGGAAGCGCGGTATAGTAAAAAAAAAATAAATGCGGAATTTAAACATGCTTTTAAATTAAAACACGTTTCAAAGGGTGTGCCTTTGAAATTTCCCGGGCGTTCGGTGTATCTCATGAACGAATAACATAAAATAAATCATGGAGGCCATAGGGTTGGAAAATAAAAGAGGACGAAAACATAAACGAGACCTACCCGTTGTCGTTTTCGTCTTCAACGGCTACACGCGTTGTTCCCCGTTTTGCACCAAGATCTCGTTCTTGAGACCCTCCAAATCGTGACACACGATCCACCCACGTATCTTGCACGTCGTGCTAGCAACGAAACAAGTTTATATTTTGGAGTGGATGAATCAACGACACGTTATGAATTAACGGTATTGATTCATCAAGTTCTAATGTTCCAAGAACAAGAGAACAAAGAAAATAATTTTCTTTGGAGAGAGAGAGAGGCGAACGAGAGATGAGAGGGAGAGATCCGTGTGTGTGTGTTGTAGTGTGTGTGTTGGAGATTCATCATCATCATCATCTAAATTGTAGGATGCTAGGGGTTTATATAGAAGAGGAGTTTTAATCCTCTTTAAACTCCTCTTTTAAGAACTCTAATTTGACTAGGATTTTGACCTAGTCAAAGTCCTAGTCAAACTAGTGTTTTGACCTAGTCAAAACGATCCTAGCCATCCATCTCTCCCATTAATCTCAACCGTTGATTTGATTTAATTTAATTTAATGGAAATATTTAAAACCTATTTAAATATTTCCAAGAGGCTAAAATAAATATAAATATTATTTAAGCCCATTAAATAAATCCCTTTGATAAATCCAATTTATCAATTTAATTCCTTCTATCAAATAGAAAGAATTATTTCTCCAAGAAAAATAAAGGTCCCGATTAAATCTAATTTAAACATTCCTTCACTCCAATATTTAATTCCAAATTAAATATTTAATTGTGTGTGGATAGTGTGTGACTCTTTAGGTTCACCATTCAGCTAGACTTGGTCGGATTCCTAGAATCCGTCCGTTACCATGGGTGGCCATCTAGCAAACGGTCCATGGCACTAGAGACTAGGTGAAATATTCAGGGATGAACATTTAGGCTCTAACAGTACGCTTGTCCTTCTGTCTTCGGTCTCATCACTTAGTGTCTAGGGCACGGAAAATGCAGGTACCCATTTTGGACCTAAGTGTCGGTCTGTCCTCACTAAACGCCGCAAGGGAAACCTTCCCTTCTGTTCAGTCACTGTGGCCACAGTTTTAGGGACAAGACCTAGAGCATACATGAGACTCAACTGCCAAAACCTATTGACAGGAGACAGATCCTTTCTTGGAAACTACTGTCACTTTGCACACCAGAACTGCACTAGACATGGCTTATGACTACCAAAGAGAATTCTGGCAATCTCTCACCATATCTAAGATACAGCCCTGATGTACAGGTAAACTCAGCAATTCCTCAAGTCAAAGGACTTGACCTGTACCGTTGGAACCGGGAATACACGTCATACCTTGCTGACCATACTCAAGGTCCTCCGTAAGACGGTTCCCGCGAGTCACCTCAGTCAGCTGCATCCTAGCAGGCTAACCCACTAACACTGCTTAGACGATCCTCGTCACCCGTCGATGAAACACGACAGCAGATGCTTAGTGCAAGTCTCAAATGGAATCCCGGTACCCATTTTCGGGATTCCTTGACTTGGAGATTTCCGGACTGATTCGGGAAGACTGATTTCATGGACCTACCTCCAAGCGTAGTCCCAGTCCCCGAAATTGATTCTCAGTCCGTGGGCTTTGTTTGCATAGTGAACAGATATAGAAAAGTGAACACAAACAAAGTAATGGCAAATGAAATTCACTTCTTTATTCATTAATGATTTATCAAAACACTTATAATTGTCTAGACATAGGTTACATATACCCGCCAAAATTGGCTTACATGGTCACCTATTCTAACAAGGACCACATGGAGAGCACAGACCGGAGGTCCCTTGGCGTTTTCCATGAAGTGAAGAAAGAGAAAAAGAGACCAAGGCCCATCAGAATGATGATTGGGTTACTATTATTGTAATAGTATAGGACCAACCCTAGATTGACCATAGATCCACTGCGGGCTCAGTGGATCGCATAGGATTCGGGCTTGTGATCATCCAACAGGGGCGTGCTAGGCTTTAATTTTGCATGTGGTTATTGTGATGGATGAATGGGTTTTATTTATCATGTATAACTGCTATGGATGAATTTCATTTATGCATTTTTGGATGAATGTATGGATATAGTATGAGATCTCGGTCATTATTACTCTCACATTGGTTGGACCAATGTTAAAATATTAGACCCTAGATAAAGTGGACATGAACTCTAGGAGTTCGTCCATGCCTTCCAATCCGTGGCATAGTGAGGAAGCTGTTTTAGGTCAATAGCGTGGTCTCACGAGTCGTGGCACGTTATTGTACTTAAAAGAAGCTGCACTATGTCATGAACGAAAAATGGGCTGCTGCTACCTGTCTCACGAGTCGTGGGGGTACTAGTGGGTCCATGGCTCGGTCGATTGGGTCGGGTCTAACGCCTAATTAGCATGATTCGCTTGGAGTCCTCGGGATCATGCAAAAGGGTGAGGCAATAATCTTGGGAATCTCGTGGAACGAGAATGGTATGGAATACCTCCCACAGGATCTTTTCCATGCGAATCGTAAAAGCGGGGTATGGGAAAAATCGCTGTAGATCCCAAGCCCACTAGGAAAGGATTTCCCGAAAACTACGTTTGAGAGTACCGTGTTTTTCGTATAAATAGTGGAGGATTAAATGACTAAAGACCAAGCATTTAATTAATTTTTATCAAACCACCGTCTTTACTTTCTGCTGATCGCGCGTTGTTTTTCTACATGTAGATTTTAAAATGTCTAAGAACCCACTTTCAACCATTCTTGAGATAAACAAATTTAATGGAACCAACTACAACGACTGGTTGCGCAATCTCAGGATAGTCCTGGATTATGAGAACCAAGGCTACGTCATGGACGAGCCTCTCCCTAGGACCTTACCGGAAGGATCCACGCCAGAGGAACGTGAGACGTTCGAGACTTGGCATAAGGATAACCGGAAGGTTCGTAGCATCATACTTGCTTCGATGACCAATGAGATTCAGAAGCAATATGAAAGGCTAGACGATGTCCCTTCCATAATGGCTCGCCTTAAGGATTGCTATGCAGTCCCGGACCGGCATACTAGGTATGTCGCGACCAAGGCGTTTTTTGGAACTAAAATGACAGAAGGATCCTCTGTACAAGAGCATGGGGTTAAAATGCTTACCCTAGTGGAAAAGCTCGAGGACCTAAAGGCAGGTCTCGATAACGAAACGTACATAGATGTGATCCTTCAGTCACTCCCACCCTCCTTTGATCAATTTATTGTCAACTACAACATGAATGCACTTGAGAAGGGTATTCATGAGTTGATCAATATGTTGGTGCAATACGAGGCAACGACTAAGAAGTCCACGCCTTCGGTATTGTTTGGAGGTGCTTCTACTTCCAAGACGAAAGGCAAGGGTGCCGGACGTTGGAAAAGGAAGAAAGGGAAGGGAAAGGTAGTCATAGCAGCTACGAACACTCAGAGTGTTCCCATTGCCAAAGAGGGGAAAGGCAAAGGAAAGGGAAAGGTTGTCTCCAAGCAACAGTCGAAGGCATATGACATATGTATCAACTGCCGTGAGAAAGGGCATTGGAAGAGAGAGTGCCCCAAACTCTTCTCAAACCAAGGTATATTTGTGATTGAGGTTAACATGGTCACTAATTCTGCCTCTTGGGTATTGGATACCGGCTGTGGAGCTCACATTTGCAATGATTTGCAGGTGTTGAAAAGAAGCAGAAAACTAAGTAGCGGGGACATGATCCTGAAGCTCGGAAATGGCAAGGCCATCTCGGCAGAAGCAGTAGGATCCGCCACTTTAGTTATTAGTGATACCATTAGCATAGAATTAGAGCAAGTTTATTTTGTACCCAGTATGATTAAAAACATCATTTCCATTCCATTGTTAGACAATAATGGTTATGAGTTTAAAATCAATAAAAATTGCTTTTATTTGATGAGGTGTGGAATTGCTCATCTACTTGGTACATTACATAATGGGCTCTATATCTTGCAACAAACGAATTTCGTTCTTAACGCTCAAACACAAACGGAAATTAGATAATAACGGGAACGCACGTCTGTGGCACGCTAGGCTAGGTCACATATCCCAAGATAGGATGAAAAGGTTGGTAGACTCAAAGAACCTAGAGGTTGGGAACTTGAGTGATCTACCAACTTGTGAATCTTGTCTAAGAGGGAAAATGACCAAGAAGCCCTTTGTAGGACAAAGCAGGCTTGCCACAGGTCTGTTGGACTTGGTCCATACAGACGTGTGTGGACCACTAAGGACGCAGGCCCGAGGTGGGTTCTCCTACTTCATAACCTTCACCGATGATCATTCACGGTATGGTTATGTTTACCTGATGAGGTACAAGTCTGAAGCTCTTGAGAGGTTTAAAGAATTCAGACTTGAAGTGGAGAATCAAACCAACTGCAAAATTAAAGTCCTACGGTCAGACCGAGGCGGTGAATACCTTAGTGCCGAATTCCTAGATTATCTAAAGGAACATGGTATAATATCAGAATGGACACTTCCCGGAACACCACAGTTAAATGGCGTCTCTGAAAGGAGGAACCGAACCCTGTTGGACATGGTTCGTTCCATGATGAGTTTTACCAAATTGCCCCTATCGTTTTGGGGTTATGCATTAGAAACGGCAGCCAAGTTATTGAATTTGGCGCCTACTAGTGTAGTGACCCAAACGCCATATGAGATATGGCACGGCAAGCCTGCATCCTACAACTACTTGAAAGTGTGGGGTAGCCCCGCATACGTCAAGAGGTTAGTGGGAGATAAGCTAGAATCCAGGTCTAGCCTATGCAGGTTCGTTGGATACCCTAAAGAAACTGCGGGTTATTACTTTTATGACCCTTTGGAACAAAAGGTATTTGTTTCAAGGAATGCAGTATTCTTGGAGCAAGGCTTCCCAGAGGATATCCAACCTGATGAGCTGATCCTTGAGGAATCAAGTGATGGAACTCAGTCATCAGAAACAGTCGCGGAAACCTCACCTAGAGGATTCAGGATAGACACTAGGAGGACTGACCTACCTAGAGAAGTCCAACATGCTAGGCATGAAGGACAACCTCAAGGCAGGCCAGCCCCGGCCCCTGAACCGCCGGCTCCGATACAGTCAGCGCCCACAGTTACCACTAACGTTCCCGTTCTCCGAAGGTCCACTAGAGAATCCAGACCTCCAGTGAGATATGGATTTCTAGGTGCGACCGATCTTCTGGATAACGATCCTAAGACATACGGGGAAGCGATGTCAGACATCGACTCTGGGAAATGGCTTGAGGCCATGAAAACCGAAATGGACTCCATGAGCGAGAACCAAGTTTGGAGACTTGTAGATCCACCGAAAGGTGTTAAGCCAGTGGGCTGTAAGTGGGTCTACAAGCGCAAACTCGGCGTTGATGGAGAGGTCACTACCTTCAAGGCTAGGCTTGTAGCTAAGGGATACACTCAACGACCCGGGGTCGATTTTGAGGATACCTACTCGCCAGTAGCCATGGCTAAATCCATTCGGATCCTGCTTGCCATAGCAGCATGGTATGACTATGAAATATGGCAGATGGACGTGAAAACGGCCTTCCTCAACGGCTTCGTTGAAGAAGAGATCTATATGGATCAGCCGGAGGGTTTCACGGTCGCTGGAGAAGAACAGAAGGTCTGTCGTCTCCAGAAGTCCATCTATGGCCTCAAACAAGCTTCCCGGAGTTGGAACATTCGATTTGATGAGGTAATACGGGGTTATGACTTCATCAAAAACGAATCCGACCCTTGTGTATACAAGAAGGTCAGTGGGAGCTCCATAGTGTTCCTAGTGCTTTACGTGGATGACATTCTGCTCATTGGAAATGACGTCGGAATGTTAGGAAACACGAAAGCATGGCTGTCAACCAAGTTTTCCATGAAGGACTTGGGTGAAGCATCCTACATCCTAGGCATCCAGATTGTCAGGGACAGATCTAAAAGGATGTTAGGGCTCACCCAAAACTCGTATATGGAGAAAGTCCTAAAGAGATATCGAATGGACAACTCCAAACGAGGGTTCCTTCCTATGAGGCATGGGATCAAGTTGTCCAAGAAACAGTCCCCGCAGACTGATGAGGAACTTGAAAAGATGAAAGTCATCCCCTATGCTTCTGCCGTAGGTAGCATCCAATATGCGGTCCACTGCACCAGGCCTGACATTGCATACGCTTTGAGCGTGACTAGCAGATATCAGTCCTGTGCAGGAGAGGCACATTGGAATGCAGAGGCACATTGGAATGCAGTTAAGGGCATCCTTAAGGAGGACTAAGGAAATGTTCTTAGTCTATGGCAATGGAAAACTAATTCTGGAAGGCTTTAGCGACGCCAGCTTCCAGTCTGATGACGATGATGCCAAGTCTCAATCGGGGTATGTATTCAAGCTCAACGGAGGAGTAGTGGCTTGGAAAAGTTCCAAGCAAGCAACCACTGCTGACTCCACCACTGAGGCTGAATACATAGCAGCTTCAGAAGCTGCCAAGGAAGCGGTTTGGATGAGAAACTACATCCAAGAGCTGGGTGTGGTGCCTAGCATCGCCGAGCCCGTTGTCATCTTCTGTGATAACAACGGTGCAATAGCGCAAGCGAAGGAACCGAGATCTCACCACCGTTCCAAACACATTCTTAGACGCTACCATCTTCTTAGAGAAATGGTAGGAAGAGGTGACGTTCGGATGGACCGAGTCAACTCAGCAGACAACACAGCAGACCCGCTGACAAAGCCTATGTCGCAAAATGCTCATACGCAACATCTTGAGAAGATGGGGATTAGGCATATGGGTGATTGGCTTTAAAGGTCAAGTGGGAGATTGTTAGAATAGGTGACCATGTAAGCCAATTTTGGCGGGTATATGTAACCTATGTCTAGACAATTATAGGTGTTTTGATAAATCATTAATGAATAAAGAAGTGAATTTTCATTTGGCATTACTTTGTTTGTGTTCACTTGCACCTATTTTTCCATATCTGTTCACTACGGAAACAGAGCCCACGGACTGAGATTCGATTTCGGGGACTGGGACTACGCTTGGAGGGTAGGTCCATGAAATCAGTCTTCCCGAATCAGTCCGGAAATCTCCAAGTCAAGGAATCCCGAAAATGGGTACCGGGATTCCATTTGAGACTTGCACTAAGCATCTGCTGTCGTGTTTCATCGACGGGTGACGAGGATCGTCTAAGCAGTGTTAGTGGGTTAGCCTGCTAGGACGCAGCTGACTGAGGTGACTCGCGGGAACCGTCTTACGGAGGACCTTGAGTATGGTCTGCTAGGTATGACGTGTATTCCCGGTTCCAACGGTACAGGTAAAGTCCTTTGACTTGAGGAATTACTGAGTTTACCTGTACATCAGGATTGTATCTTAGATATGGTGAGAGATTGCCAGAATTCCATTTGGTAGTCATAAGCCATGTCTAGTGCAGTTCTGATGTACAAAGTGACAGTAGTTTCCAAGAAAGGATCTGTCTCCTGTCAATAGGTTTTGACAGTTGAGTCTCATGTATGCTCTAGGTCTTGTCCCTAAAAACTGTGGTCACAGTGACTGAACAGAAGGGAAGGTTTCCCTTGCGGCGTTTAGTGAGGACAGACCGACACTTAGGTCCAAGATGGGTGCCTGCGTTATCCGTGCCCTAGACACTAAGTGATGAGACCGAAGACAGAAGGACAAGCGTACTGTTAGAGCCTAAATGTTCATCCCTGAATATTTCACCTAGTCTCTAGTGCCATGGACCGTTGCTAGATGGCCACCCATGGTAACGACGGATTCTAGGAATCCGACCAAGTCTAGCTGA
This sequence comes from Sesamum alatum, assembly GCA_034509735.1. Classification (NCBI taxonomy): domain Eukaryota; kingdom Viridiplantae; phylum Streptophyta; class Magnoliopsida; order Lamiales; family Pedaliaceae; genus Sesamum; species Sesamum alatum. The sequence goes on from JACGWO010000009.1 coordinate 28,684,446, forward strand.
ATGGTGAACCTAAAGAGTCACACACTATCCACACACAATTAAATATTTAATTTGGAATTAAATATTGGAGTGAAGGAATGATTAAATTTAGATTTAATCGGGACCTTTATTTTCTTGGAGAAAATAATTCTTTCTATTTGATAGAAGGAATTAAATTGATAAATTGGATTTATCAAAGGGATTTATTTAATGGGCTTAAATAATATTTATATTTATTTTAGCCTCTTGGAAATATTTAAATAGGTTTTAAATATTCCATTAAATTAAATTAAATCAACGGTTGAGATCAATGGGAGAGATGGATGGCTAGGATCGTTTTGACTAGGTCAAAACACTACTTTGACTAGGACTTTGACTTGGTCAAAATCCTATTCAAACTAGAGTTCTTGAAACAGGAGTTTAAAGAGGATTAAACTCCTCTTCTATATAAACCCCTAGCATCCTACAATTTACATGATGATGAAACTCCAACACACACACACACAACACACACACACGGTTTCTCTCTCTCTCCCATCTCTCTCGTCCGCCCCTCTCTTTCTCAAGAAAATAGTTTTTTCTTGATTCTTTTGTTCTTGGAACATTAGAATCTTGATGAATCAATACCATTAATTGATAATGTGTTATTGATTCATCCACTCCAAAATTATACACTTGTTCGTTGCTAGCACGACGTGCAAGATACGTGGGTGGATCGTGTGTCACGAATTAGAGGGTTTCAAAGACGGGATCTTGGTGCAAAACGGGGAACAACGCGTGTAGCCGTTGAAGACGAAAACGACAACGGGTAGGTCTTGTTTTAAATTTTCGTCCCTCTTTAATTTTCAACCCTATGGCCTCCATGATTTATTTTATGTTATACGTTCATGAGATACACCGAATGCCCGGGAAAATTTCAAAGGCACACCCTTTGAAACGTGTTTTTTAATTTAAAAGCATGTTTAAATTCCGTTTTAATTTTTAATTATACCGCGCTTCCGCATTCGCGCTTTTCCCGGGACGATCCACATAATCTTTCACATTCACCTAGTCTCTAGTGCCATGGACCATTGCTAGACGGCCACCCATGGTGACGGGCGTTTTTCTGATTAATGGTTAATCGGAAAAACAATTAATTAAATTGGATTTAATTGATCAATTGTGTTGGACACAAGCCCAAGTCTAGCTGAGGGTGAACCTAATGAGTCACACACAAATCACTTTGGATTTGGCGGAGTTAATTTGGAATTAATTCTAGAAGAAGCGAATAAATTTAATCGGATTAAATTTATTCAAGAGAGAAAATAAATGATTGGATCATTTATTTAGAAATCCATTTGATGGATGGTCCAAGAATTAATTAATTGGATTAGTTAATTTTTTTGGACTAAGGACCTTTAAATTAATTGGATTAATTTATTGGGTTTTGGCTAGAATAGTTGATTGGATCAATTATTCTTAATTTGGACTTATGTTTATTTCATTGGATTAAATAAATAATTGAGATTCAATTGGATTGAAATTAATTAGATTAATTAATGCCCAATGGATACATGTTTGGACTTTATTTAATTTGATTAAATACAAGTCCAAAAACCATGAAGGTCCAAGTCCATTTTTTCATGCAAGTTGAAGCTAGTTAAGGAGGAGTTTCAACTCTTCCACATATGAACATGATGAGCACGAAAATTTGCTGATTTGTGGGTGGTTTTCTCTTGCTATCATGTGTAGTGGATGTGCTAGAAGTGTGTGTATGTGGAAGTTGCCTTGGAGGTTACTTATGTAGGTGGTTTTTTGAACACTACATTCTACATACACAAAACTACTTTGCTAGACATAATTCTTTTAACTTGCTTCACTTTTTGCTGGAGTTTTTAGCCAAATACTCTCTGAAAATTCTCTCTTTTAGTGTTCATACTTCTTAGAGAAGATTGAACAAAAACATTCCAAGGTACACTAATCGATAGTGCTTTCTTTGGAATTGTTTCTTCTTCTTTGTTTTCTAATTTCTATCTAGCAATAGAGTAGAAATAAATCCATAGTGTGGTGGTGAACGCATTAGAGGAGTTCTACATTGAGCTCTCAAGTGGACGAACGAAGAAAGAAAAGAAAGGAACAACGCACGAACCCGTTCTACATAAACGAACAAAGGTTGGTTTCCTTTTTACATTTTTGTATAACTTTCTTATTCTCCTTTTAAGCCACATGTCCAGCAAGTTTTATTTTGTTGTTTATGATTTGACAAACACCGAACGCCCGGGAACTTCAAAGGGAACACCCCTTTGAATCCGGTTTAAATTATGTCTTAAATTTACGTTTTTACGCTTCCGTTGCGTTCCCGGGCCGTACCCGATTCTTTCAGAGCGAACTAAGTCCAACAGGGTTCATTTCCTCCCTTATTAGAGACCATTCAGCCATGGCCGCTTCAAGAAGAATTTCACTGATTGAGAATTCCATTCTCATTCGGATATTCGAGAACTCCCACTGAATACACGTCCTCTCAATCTAATCAAAAGGTAATCAATTTGATTCACCACTTCAAGTCTAATACCTCGAACCTACCAAAGGTTCTTAAACTTGTGAATCCTCTTTTAATCTTATGTATTCAGTAACCTTACAGATATCCTTTTTGGATCCAATCCAATATGCTATTGGCACTCCCACTAAATACACACCCTTTCGATCTAATCAAAAGGTGACCAGTTTGGTTCAACAATCCAAGTCTAATTCCCTGAACCTTTTAAAGGTTCTTAGAGTTGTGAACCCTCTTCTAGTCCTGTGTATTCAGTAATCCATAGAAGTTTTTTTGGATCCAATCCAATAGACTATCGGTAAGCCCGCTTTGTCTAACAAATAGCTCTTTAGTCTTTTCCTCCTCATAGAAGATTTGCAAGCTAGCAGATCCAAATCATCTATTGCTAGACTCTTTAGATCTTTCAACTGGCCTAGCCATGGATGCCAAATCCGTAAGTTCATCTTAATTATATCCATTTTAGTCATTTGTTTTGAGTACTCATAATCCAATTATGGGACAGTGTCAAGTGTTTATGTACCAAACCTAGCAGACAAGAATCACCATTCTTTATCAAATAAAAGTAATTTTATTAATCAAATTATTGTATCCAAAATTTTCAACAATAAATTGAACATATTTTGATCATGCAAGGTTACATAATTCCCACAGACACAATCTAAACATGATCACTACTAAGCCTAACTAGTCCTTAGTCTTTGAAGCAACAGTTTCGCCATCGTTAGACCTTAAGATCGTCTGTCTTAGCTTTCTATTCCTTATCATCACCTATGAACCATTCACAGGTTATGAACGACTGGTATCCAATACCAAAGAACAGAATAGTGAGCATGTTGATACTCAATTCAAATGTCACCTTCATTGGAGAGGAGCTTTAGGAAACTCCCACTTTCAATGTCCCTTTTTCTTGCAGTTAATGCAAACATCATTCAGAACCTCTGTCTGTCGAAGCCTTTTCCTCTTTTCTTTACCCCCACCTAGCGCTGTAACAAGAGCACTTAAAGTGCTGCCAGCGGCTGATATTGTCTGAGCCTTCTTCCTCTTCCTGCATCTGGCAACCTTACCTTTCACCTTAGAGGTCGAAGCCTCCTCACTAGTACCGTCGGCGCAGATTTTTCAATCGTTGCCTTTTACTGGACCAACATTTTTATCAACTCATGAAGGTCTTTCTCAATCCCATTCATGTTGTAGTTGACTATAAATGGGTCGAGTGAGGGGAGAAGAGACTGAAGGATCACGTCGATGTACATCTATCTTTTGAGATCAGCTTGGAGGTCTTTGAACTTTTCCACAAGGGATAGCATCATCATTATTAGAATAGGTGACAGAAAGCAAATAGGTTTGGCGTTTTGTAACCTATTTGATAACTTGATGTAATGTAATATTATCTAATGAATAAAATGAGTATTCGTTACCTTTGGTATTCTCTTTGTTGCGCTCATTTTCCATATGCTAAAATGGTGTTTTACATATATCCCAACAAAGCCCACAGACCACGATTAACCACTCATGCAGTTGGGCCACGCATTGGATGGTGGTCATGAAACCAACTGATTAAGAGTTGGGTCTGAAACGTTCCAAATCGAGGACCTCGAGACAGGGCATCGTGAGTCCTATAGCGACTTGCATCAAAAGTCGTGTTCATTGGATGAGTGTCGTGTTTCATCGGCGACACGCATGGGATATTTACACGATCTTGATGGGCTGGTCGACTGGAGGCGAGCCGACATGACTGACTCACGGGGATCATCATATGGAAGCCTTGGAGGCTTGGTCGGTATGAATGAAGTTTTTCAATTTTGATAGTACGGGAGTAGTCCTCAGACTTGAGGAACCATGGCAGTCACGTGCACAAGACAGTTATATCTTGGATCTGGCGAGATGTGATCATTCTGTAAGATGATCATTATAAGCCTTGTCTAGTGCAGTCAGAAGGTATAGCGAGGACGGTGGGTTCCAAGAAGATGATCTATCCCCTGTCAGTATGTCACAGAGGTATCTCCTATGCACTCGGAGATATGTTCATGTTGTTTAAAGTTGTGGCCACAATGGTTGGTCGAACAGGAAATGGTTTTCTGTGTCGACGCAATGAGGCATGCGTAGTCTCAGGTATTGATAGGGTGCATTTCATATCTCATATGCATGCTTAACTCGAATGATTTTTAAAGGTTTCCTTCACATTTTTAATCGAGTTATGACGGTTTTTGAATGAAGGACCGAGATTGACCCGTTGTGAACAAAAGGAGTTAAAAAGCCCTAAAGGAAGATAGAAAAGAGATCAAGTACAAAACAGTCATGAGCAGACTTGAACAACCATTAGGGCGTGATTCCGAGTCTGCGCGAAAAGAGAAGAAGAGTTTTGAAAAGACCTCTTTCCTGATTTTACGAAAGATACGCGCACAGAAAGAGCACTCTGAGATGGCACGAAAAGAGGACTCTAAAGTTGGCACGAAAAGGGACTCTGAAGTTGCACGAAAAGAGGACTCTGGAGTTGCGTAGAAATAGGACTCTCAATTATAAAAGGAAGACAAGAATGCAGAGAAGAATCATCTTTTGATCATCGTTGTTTTCTCTCTTTCTCTGAATTCATGCTTTCATTTCGAATGTTTTGTTTTGCTATGAACATGTTTAGTAGCTAATTTTCCTATTTCGATTCAAGGGAAACGTTAAACCCAATTGTTATGTTTTGAGGTCTTGAATTTATCTGATTTTGCCAAGTATTTCTCGTCTTGATTTACTGTGAACGGAATGATTATTATTGATAGATCTGACAACTCGATTCGATATTAATTGTTCTATTGGTCTCCATGAGTTCAGTGATCCGTAATTGTCATGAATGAGTGGTATGAGTACCAAGCAAATTTATTGTGTGCTTTGCATGATTTATTTGTGGGGACGAGAAAATTAGGTTAGATAATTGCAGCTATCTCGGTTATTTGATCTAGATTCAACTATTTTTATTGACGTAAATGCTATTATTGATGTGATATGGAACGCTATCATGCCCATGAAAGAATGCGTGGATCGTCCCGGGAAAATTGCGCGAATGCGGAAGCGCGGTATAAAATAAAATGCGGAATTTAAAACATGCTTTTAAATAAAAAAGAACACGCTCAAGGGGTGTACCCTTGAGATTCCTGGGTGTTCGGTGTATCTCATGAATAAACAACATATAATAATCATGGAGGCCATAGGGTTGAAAAAATAAAAGAGGCGAAAACGTAAACCGAGACCTACCCGTTGTTGTTTTCGTCTTCAACGGCTACACGCGTTGTTCCCCGTTTTGCACCAAGATCTCGTTCTTGAGACCCTCCAAATCGTGACACACGATCCACCCACGTATCTTGCACGTCGTGCTAGCAATGAACAAGTATGTAATTTATTGGAGTGGATGAATCAACAACACGTTATGAATTAACGGAATTGATTCATCAATGTTCTAATGTTCCGAGAACAAAAGAACAAGAATTATTTTCTTGCTAAGAGAGAGAGGGGGCGTACGAGAGGGGAGGAGAGGGAGAGTGTGTGTGGTGTGTGTGTTGGAATTTCATCATCCTTCAAAAGGTGCAAGGCTAGGGGTTTATATATTGGAGGAGTTTAATCCTCTTTAAACTCCAACTCTTTAGAAGCTTAATTTGACTAGGATTTTGACCTTGTCAAATTCAATCCTAGCCTTTCGTCTCCCCCATTAAATCTCAACCATTAATTTAATTTAATGAAATATTTAAATCCTATTACATATTCCAAAAGGCCAAATAAAATATAATAAATAAATATTAATATTTATTCTAGGCCCATTAAATTAATTCCTTAATAAATCCAATTTATTAATTTAATTCCCTTTATCAAATAGAAGGAATTAATTCTCCAAGAAAATATAGGACCCGATTAAATCCAATTTAATCATTCATTTACTCCAATATTTTATTCCAAATTAAATACTAAGTGTGTGTGGATAGTGCGTGACTCTTTAGGTTCACCTTTCAGCTAGACTTGGTCGAATTCCTACAATCCGTCCGTTATCATGGGTGGCCATCTAGCAACGGTCCATGGCACTAGAGACTAGGTGAAATATTCGGGGATGAACATTTAGGCTCTAACAGTACACTTGTCCTTCTGTCTTCGGTCTCATCACTTAGAGTCTAGGACACGGAAAATGCAGGTACCCATTTTGGACCTAAGTGTCGGTCTGTCCTTACTAAACGCCGCAAGGGAAACCTTCCCTTCTGTTCAGTTACTGTGGCCACAGATTTTAGGGACAAGACACAGAGCATACATGAGACTCAACTGTCAATACCTTTTGACAGGAGACAGATCCTTTCTTGGAAACTACTGTCACTTTGTGCACCCCGAGCTGCACTAGACATTGCTTGTGACTACTCAAGAGTATTTTGGCAATCTCTCACCATATCTAAGATACAGACCTGATGCACAGGTAAACTCAGCAGTTCCTCAAGTCAAAGGACTTGGCCTGTACCGTTGGAACTGGGAATACACGTCATACCTTGCTGACCATACTCAAGGTCCTCCGTAAGACGGTTCCCGCGAGTCACCTCAGTCAGCTGCTTCCTAGCATGCTAACCCACTAACACTGCTTAGACGAGCTTCGTCACCCGTCGATGAAATACGACAGCAGATGCTTAGTGCAAGTCTCAAGGGGAATCTCGGTACCCATTTTCGAGATTCCTTGACTTGGAGATTTCCGGACTGATTCGGTAAGACTGATTTCATGGACCTACCTCCAAACGTAGTCCCAGTCCCCGAAAATCGATTCTCAGTCCGTGGCTTTGTTTTGCATAGTGAACAGATATGTAATAGCAGATATAAGTGAACGTAAAACAAAGTGTTGCCATATGAATTTTCACTTCTTTATTCATAAATGATTTATCAAACACCTGAAATTGTCTAGACATAGGTTACATATTCCCGCCAAAATTGGCTTACATGGTCACATATTCTAACAATCTCCCACTTGACCTTTAAAGTTAATCGCCCATATGTCTAATCCCCATCTTCTCAAGATGTTGCGTATGAGGGCTCTGCGACATAGGCTTTGTCAACGGATCTGCTGTGTTGTCGGTTGAGTTGACTCGGTCCATCCGAACATCACCTCTTCCTACCATTTCTCTAAGAAGATGGTAGCGTCTAAGAATGTGTTTGGAACGGTGATGAGATCTCGATTCCTTTGCTTGCGCTATTGCACCGTTGTTATCACAAAAGATGACAACAGGCTCGGCGATGCTAGGCACCACACCCAACTCTTGGATGTAGTTTCTCATCCAAACCACTTCCTTAGCAGCTTCTAAAGCTGCTATGTATTCAGCCTCTGTAGTGGAGTCAGCAGTGAATGCTTGCTTGGAACTTTTCCAAGCCACTACTCCTCCATTCAGCTTGAATACGTAACTCGATTGAGACTTGGCATCATCGTCATCAGACTGGAAGCTAGCGTCGCTAAAGCCTTCCAGGATCAGCTCTCCATTGCTTAAGGATGCCCTTAACAACATTCCAATGTGCCTCTCCTGCACAGGACTGATATCTGCTTGTTACGCTCAAAGCGTACGCAATGTCAGGCCTGGTGTAGTGGACCGCATATTGGATGCTACCTACAGCAGAAGCATAGGGGATGACTTTCATCCTTTCAAGTTCCTCATCAGTCTGTGGGGACTGTTTCTTGGACAACTTGATCCCATGCCTCATGGGAAGGAATCCTCGTTTGGAGTTGTCCATTCGATATCTCTTTAGGACTTTCTCCATGTACGAGTTTTGGGTGAGTCCTAACATCCTTTTAGATCTGTCCCTAACAATCTGGATGCCTAGGATGTAGGAGGCTTCACCCAAGTGCTTTTGTGTTTCCTAACATTCTAACGTCCTTACCAATGAGTAGAATGTCATCCACATAAAGCACTAGGAACACTATTGAGCTCCCACTGACCTTCTTGTATACACAAGGGTCGGATTCGTTCTTGATGAAGTCATAACCCCGTATTACTTCATCAAATCGAATGTTCCAACTTCGGGATGCTTGTTTGAGGCCATAGATGGACTTCTGGAGACGACAGACTTTCTGTTCTTCTCCAGTGACCGTGAAACCCTCCAGCTGATCCATATAGATCTCTTCTTCAATGAAACCGTTGAGGAAGGCCATTTTCACGTCCATCTGCAATATCTCATAGTCATACCATGCTGCTATGGCGAGCAGGATCTGAATGGACTTAGCTATGGCTGCTAGCGCGAGTCGGTATCCTCAAAATCGACCCCGGGTCGTTGAGTGTATCCCTTAGCTACAAGCCTAGCCTTAAAGGTTGTGACTTCTCCATCAACGCCATGTTTGCGCTTGTAGACCCACTTACAGCCCACTGGCTTAACACCTTTCGGTGGATCTACAAGACTCCAGACTTGGTTCTCACTCATGGAGTCCATTTTCGGCTTTCATGGCCTCAAGCCATTTCCCAAAGTCGATGTCACACATCGCTTCTCCATATGTCTTAGGATCGTTATCCAAAAGGTCGGTCGCTCCTAGAAAGCCATATCTCACTGGAGGTCTGGACTCTCTAGTGGACCTACGGAGAACGGGAACATCAGTGGTGACTGTGGGCGCTGATTGTATCGGAGCCGGCGGTTCAGGGACCGGGGCTGGCCATTCCTGAGGGTGTCTTTCATGCCTACGATGCTGGACTCCTCGAGGTTGTTCAGCCCTTCGGGTGTCTATCCTGAATCCTCTAAGTGAGGGTTCCGCGGCTACCTCTGATGGCTGGATTCCATCGCTTGATTCCTCAAGGATCAGCTCATCTGGTTAGATATCCTCCGGGAAGCCTTGCACCAAGAATACTGCATTCCTTGAAACAAATACCTTTTGTTCCAAAGGGTCATAGAAGTAATAACCCGCAGTTTCTTTAAGGTATCCAACGAACCTGCATAAGCTAGACCTAGATTCTAGCTTATCTCCCACTAACATCTTGACGTATGCGGGGCTACCCCACACTTTCAAGTAGTTGTAGGACGCAGGCTTGCCGTGCCATATCTCATATGGCGTTTGGGTCAATGCATTGGTGGGCGCCAAATTTAACAACTTGGCCGCTGTTTCTAATGCATAGCCCCAAAAGGATAAGGGCAATTTGGTAAAACTCATCATGGACCGAACCATGTCCAACAGGGTTCGATTCCTCCTTTCAGAGACACCATTTAATTGTGGTGTTCCGGGAGGTGTCCATTCTGATATTATACCATGTTCTTTTAGATAATCTAGGAATTCCGTACTAAGGTATTCACCGCCTCGGTCTGACCGTAGGACTTTGATTTTGCAGTTGGTCTGGTTCTCCACTTCAAGTCTGAATTCTTTAAACCTCTCAAGAGCTTCAGACTTGTACTTCATTAGGTAAACATAACCATACCGTGAATGATAATCGGTAAAGGTTATGAAGTAGGAGAACCCACCTCGGGCCTGCGTCCTTAGTGGTCCACATACGTCTGTATGGACCAAGTCCAACAGACCTGTGGCAAACCTGCTTTGCCCTTCAAAGGGCTTCTTGGTCATTTTCCCTCTTAGACAGGATTCACAAGTTGGTAGTTCACTCAAGTCCCCTACCTCTAGGTTCTTTGAGTCTACCAACCTTTTCATCCTATCTTGGGATATGTGACCTAGCCTAGCGTGCCACAGTCGTGCGTTCCCGTTATTATCTAATTTATGTTTGTGTTGAGCGTTAAGAACGAAATTCGTTTGTTGCAAGATATAGAGCCCGTTATTTAATGTACCAAGCAGATGAGCAATTCCACACCTCATCAAATAAAAGCAATTTGTATTGATTCTAAACTCATAACCACTATTGTCCAACAATGGAATGGAAATGATGTTTTTAATCATACTGGTTACAAAATAAATTTGCTCTAATTCTATGCTAATACTATCACTAATCACTAGAGTAGTGGATCCTACTGCTTCTGCCGAGATGGCCTTGCCATTCCGAAGCTTCAGGATCATGTCCCCGCTACCGAGTTTTCTACTTCTTTTCAACACCTGCAAGTCATTGCAAATGTGGGCTCCACAGCCGGTATCTAATACCCAAGAGGCAGAATTAGTGACCATATTAACCTCAATCACATAGACACCTTGGTTCGAGAAGAGTTTGGGGCACTCTCTTCCAATGCCCTTTCTCACGGCAGTTGATACATATGTCATATGCCTTCAACTGTTGCTTGGAGACAACCTTTCCCTTTCCTTTGCCTTTTCCCTCTTTGGCAATGGGAACACTCTTAGTGTTCGTAGCTGCTTTGACGGCCTTTCCCTTCCCTTTCTTCTTTTTCCAACATCCGGCACCTTTGCCTTTCATCTTGGAAGTTGAAGCACCTCCAAACAATACCGAAGGCGTGGACTTCTTAGTCGTTGCCTCGTATTGCACCAATATATTGATCAACTCATGAATGCCCTTCTCAAGTGCATTCATGTTGTAGTTGACGATAAATTGATCAAAGGAGGGTGGGAGTGACTGAAGGATCACATCTATGTACGTTTCATTATCGAGACCTGCCGTTAGATCCTCGAGCTTTTCCACCAGGGTAAGCATTTTAACCCCGTGCTCTTGTACAGAGGATCCTTCTGTCATTTTAGTTCCAAAGAACGCCTTGGTCGCCACATACCTAGTATGCCGATCCGGGACTGCTTAGCAATCCTTAAGGCGAGCCATTATGGAAGGGACGTCGTCTAGCCTTTCATACTACTTCTGAATCTCATTGGTCATTGAAGCAAGTATGACGCTACGGACCTTCCGGTTATCCTTATGCCAAGTCTCGAACATCTCACGTTCTTCTGGCGTGGATCCTTCCAGCAAGGTCTTAGGGAGAGGCTCGTCCATGACGTAGCCTTGGTTCTCGTAATCTAGGACTCTCCTGAGATTGCGCAACCAGTCGTTGTAATTTGTTCAATTGAATTTGTTTGTCTCAAGAATGGTTGAAAGTAGGTTCTTAGACATTTTTAAAATCTACATTTCAAAACAGTATGCGATCAGCAGAAAATAAAGACGGTGGTTTGATAAAAATAATTAAATGCTTGGTCTTTAGTCATTTAATCCTCCCACTATTTATACGAAAACACGGTACTCTCAAACGTGATTTTCGAGAAATCCTTCCTAGTGGGCTTTGTTAGAAATAGGTGACCATGTAAGCCAATTTTGGCAGGAATATGTAACCTATGTCTAGACAATTCTTTGGTATTTGATAAAAATATTTATGAATAAAGAAGTGAAAATTCATAGAGCAATACTTTGTTTACGTTCACTTATATCTGCATTTACATCTCTGTTCACTATGCAAACAAAGCCCACGGACTGAGAAACGATTTCGGGGACTGGGACTACGCTTGGAGGTAGGTCCATGAAATCAGTCTCGCCGAATCAGTCCGAAAATCTCCAAGTCAAGGAATCCGAAAATGGGTACCGGGATTCCCTTTGAGACTTGCACTAAGCATCTGCTGTCGTGTTTCATCGACGGGTGACGAAGGTCGTCTAAGCAGTGTTAGTGGGTCAGCATGCTAGGAAGCAGCTGACTGAGGTGACTCGCGGGAACCGTCTTACGGACGACCTTGAGTATGGTCAGCAAGGTATGACGTGTATTCCGGTTCCAACGGTACAGGCCAAGTCCTTTGACTTGAGGAACTGCTGAGTTTTACCTGTGCATCAGGTCTGTATCTTAGATATGGTGAGAGATTGCCAAAATACTCTTGAGTAGTCATAAGCCATGTCTAGTGTAGCTCGGGTGTACAAAGTGACAGTAGTTTCCAAGAAAGGATCTGTCTCCTGTCAAAAGGTGTTGACAGTTGAGTCTCATGAAGGCTCTGTGTCTTGTCCCTGAAATCTGTGGCCACAGTAACTGAACAGAAGGGAAAGGGTTTCCCTTGCGGCGTTTAGTAAGGACAGACCGACACTTAGGTCCAAAATAGGTACCTGCTTTTTCCGTGCCTAGACTCTAAGTGATGAGACCGAAGACAGAGGACAAGTGTACTGTTAGAGCCTAAATGTTCATCCCCGAATATTTTCACTAGTCTCTAGTGCCATGGACCGTTTGCTAGATGGCCACCTATGGTAACGGACGGATTCTAGGAATCCGACCAAGTCTAGCTGAATGGTGAACCTAAAGAGTCACACACTATCCACACACACTTAGTATTTAATTTGGAATTAAATGGAGTAAAGGAATGATTAAATTAGATTTAATCGGGTCCCATATTTTCTTGGAGAAATTAATTCCTTCTATTTGATAAAGGGAATTAAATTAATAAATAGGATTTATTAAAAGGGTTGATTTAATGGGCTTTGAATAAATAATAATATTTATTTATTATATTATATTTATTCTTTTAGCCTTTTGGAATATTTAATAGGATTTAAATATTCCATTAAATTAAAATCAACGGTTGAGATGGAAAGGGGAGATGGAAGGCTAGGATTCGTTTGACTAGGTTAAACACTAGTTTGACTAGGACTTTGACTAGGTCAAAATCCTAGTCAAATTAGGTTACTTAGAGTTTGAGTTTAAAGAGGATTAAACTCTTCTCTATATAAACCTCTAGCTTCCAACATTTGTAAGATGATGATTCTTGAAAAACACACACAACACACACTCTCCCCTTCTCCTCATCTCTCGTCGCCCCCTCTCTCTCTAGCAAGAAAATATTTCTTGGTTCTTTTTGTTCTTGGAACATTAGAACTTAGACGAACCAATACCGTTAATTGATAACGTGTTATTGATTCGTCCACTCCAAAAAAATTATACACTTGTTCGTTGCTAGCACGACGTGCAAGATACGTGGGTGGATCGTGTGTCACGATTTGGAGGATCTCAAGAACGAGGTCTTGGTGCAAAACGGGGAACAACGCGAGTAGCAGTTGAAGACGAAAACGACAACGGGTAAAGTCTCGTTTAAGATTTTCGTCGCTCTTTAATTTTCAACTCTATGGCCTCCATGATTTTCTTTATTTGTTTTATGATCATGAGATACACCGAACGCCCGGGAACCTCAAGGGCACACCCCTTGAGCGTGTTCTTTTCAATTAAAAGCATGCCTTTTATTTTTGTATGTTTATTTTACCGCGCTTCCGCATTCGCGCAATTCCCGGGACGATCCACCGATCTCTTTCAGGCTTGGGATCCACAGCGATTTTTCCCATACCCCGCTTTTACGATTCGCATGGAAAAGATCCTGTGGGAGGTATTCCATACCATTCTCGTGAAGGACAAGCGGATCCGTCCGGGAGCGCGAGCGGAAGCGAGGAAGCTAGAAATTGTGCGTAAATTTAAATCTAATTTAAATATGCGAATTCCAAGGGGTGTACCCTTAGGTGCTCAACCGGGCGTTCGATGTAGGATGTGTAAATATTGAAAACATATATTTAAACACATAGGGCATAGATATATAAAATGAAATCAATCAAAGCGTAATAAACCGTTACCTTTGATTGTTTAGCGTATGTTCCCGGCTACTTGCATTGTTCCTTCTCCGGAATGCTCACGAAATCCAAACGTATGGATTCTCCAAAGGTGATCCACACCACAACCGGAAGAAACACACGTTCTTCTTGCTAGAAAAGAACGGGTTTAGAAGGAATCGGTTTAAGAGAAGAACACTATGAATTAGTGTTCTCTTAAACATACTTTGTTCTTCTTCTTGATTCAAAATCAAGTGAAGAACACAAGTGTGGGAGAGGAAGAGAGCAAGAAGTTTGAGAGAGAGGAGAGGGATTTTTGTCTTCCCTTTTTCCTAGAAAAAGATGAATAATGAATCACTTATTTTTGGTGTTGTATATTCTAATATATATACATAATTAATGTGTTTATTGGAATGTGTCTAGGTTCATCCAAGGATGTCTAGATTCATTCCAATCAATCACCATCAATTCTTCAATCAAGCCTACCAAAATTTATGGTATGATCAAATCATACCAAAAGGGAAGAGCTTGATTGGAGTTGATTTGTCTCTTTCCAAAAGAGATAAGTCAACATACCACCTAGCATGAAACATGGCTGATTTTGCTTCCTCCAAGGGAGCTTGTCGGCCATGTTTAATTAAGGAAAGAAGTCCAACTTCTTTCTATTCCAAAATAGGAATTATTTCTCCTCTCGGGTATAATTTAACGGATCGGGTTTTATCGTAATCCAATTACGACGAACCCAACATTAAATCCAATTTAATGTCCATTCAAATTATTCTCGTTGATCTTTTAATCCAATTAAAAGATCCAACGTCTCAATGTCTCAACTTTCCATATTTAATCGAAAATCCAATTTACCGATTAAACAAAAGCCCGATACAATATCGGCCCGTCCATCCAATGCACTTTCCCTTAAGTAATCCAATTACTTATTTTATCCTTCGAGATTGACTCCAAGTCGATCTCTCAACCTCCTCGGTGATTTGTGTGTGACCCTTTAGGTTCACCCTCAGCTAGACTTGGGCCCGTGTCCTACAAGGGCCCGTTACCATGGGTGGCCGTCTAGCAACGGTCCATGGCACTAGAGACTAGGTGAATTGGCGTGAACATTTAGGCGCCGATTCCGTACGGGTACGATCCTTCCGTCTACCGTCTCCCGGCCTTAGTCTAGGGTATGGAATTGGGCGTCGGTTCCCATCCTTGACTAGGCATCTATGCTTAATACTCGAGACCACGTATGCTTCATTGCGTCGACACAGGAAACCATTCCCTGTTCGACAAACCACTGTGGCCACAGGTTCAAACAGCATGAACGTGTCTCCGAGTGCATAGGAGATACCTCTGTCACATACTGACAGGGGACGGATCCTCTTCTTGGAATCCACCGTCCTCGCTACACATTCCGACTGCACTGGACAAGGCTTATGATAATCATCTTACAGAATGATTACCTCTCGCCAGATCCAAGATACAGTCGTCCTGTGCACGCGACTGCCATGATTCATCAAGTCTGAGGATTACTCCCGTACTATCGGAACCGGGGAAAATCAATCATACCAACCAAGCCTCCAAGGCTTCCATATGATGATCCCCGCGAGTCAGTCCAGTCGGCTCGACCCTAGTCGACCAACCCATCAAGATCGTGTAGGCGTCCCACGCCTGTCGCCGATGAAACACGACACTCATCCAATGAACACGACTCTTGACGCAAGTCTCAATAGGACTCTCGATGCCCTGTCTCGAGGTCCTCGACTTGGAACGTTTCAGACCCAACTCTTAATCAGTTGGTTTCATGACCACCATCCAATGCGTGGCCCAACTGCACGAGTTGTTATCCATGGTCTGTGGGCTTTGTTGCGATATAAGTTAAACACCATTTTAACAAATGTAAGATGAGCGCAACAAAGAAGGTACCATTGGTGACGAATACTCATCTTATTCATCACATAATAATATTACATTTACATCAAGTTGTCGAATAGGTTACAAATTACCAAACCTATTGGCTTTCTGGTCACCTATTCCATCATCTCGTTCCACGAGATTCCCAAGATTGCTGCCTCGCCCTTTCACATGATCCCGAGGACTCCAAGCGAATCATGCTAATTGGGCGTTAGACCCAACCCAATCGATCGAGCCACAGACCCACTGGTACCCCCACGACTCGTGAGACAGGTAACAGCAGCCCACTTTTCGTACATGATATAGTGCAGCTTCTTTTAAGTACAATAACGTGCCACGACTCGTGAGACCACGCTATTGACCTAAAACAGCTTCCTCACTATGTCATGGATTGGAAGGCATGGACAAACTCCTAGAGTTCATGTCCATTTTTTTCTAGGGTCTAATATTTCAACATTGGTCCAACCAATGTGAGAGTAGTAAATGACCGAGATCTCATAATAAATAAACATTCACACATTCATCCATCATGCGTAAATTAAACCATCCATAGCAGTTATATGATAAATAAAAAACCCATTCATCCATCATAATAACCACATGAAAAATTAAAGCCTAGCACGCCCCTGTTGGATGATCACGAGCCCGAATCCTATGCGACCCACTGAGCCCGCAGTGGATCTATGGTCAATCTAGGGTTGGTCCTATACTATTACATTAATAGTAACCCAATCATCATGCTGATGGGCCTTGGTCTCTTTTCTCTTTCTTCACTTCATGGAAGACTTCAAGGGACCTCCCGTCTGGGCTCTCCATGTGGTCCTTCCTTCTTCTCCACCAATTACAAAAATAGAAACCTCACTCCTAGTCTACTCTCATTACATATTAAAAAATAGAAACCCCAACGAAAATTCGGGGGGAGTACATAAGGTGGGAGGTAGAATGCCTTATTATTCCAAGGCAACTAGAAAGAGAGAAGGAGAAAGCAGTAAAAGAGGCACACAGGCCCAACAGAAAATTAAACCATACATTCGGTCTAGGGCTCGTGATCATCCATTTCCATCCAACACACATAATCACATGATCTAATCACATAATTACAATACCAACAATTCATGATTTCCAATCATAATCACTAAAGATAAGAAATAAATGAACATGTGCGTAACGTGTGAAAAATAAAACACAAATATTGGTAATAGTATTTTCTCGTTTTAGGAAAACCTTTCCTCATTATTTTAAGTAAAATAACTCTGGGATTCCAAATCCAATATATTTTACTCCTAAAATAATGTCTTTAGAAAATTAGGCAAAATTGAACCCAAAAAACGAATTTTCAGAATTAATTAAAAATCAAAACTGAAAATAAATTAAAAAAAATAAAAAGAAAACAACACTAGGGTTTAAAACCCTAGCAGCAGCACCGGCCGCCGCCGCCGGCAGCAGCCTGCCGGCGTGCGCACAGGGCAGCAGGCTCAACCTGCCGCCCCTGTGCGCGCAGGCGCTGCCTGGCCGGGCGTGCACGCCTGGCCGGCAGCGTGCTGCGCGGCCTGATGTTTCGGCGGGCCGTCGCGCACGCAGGCTCCCCTACCTCACACGCGCGCTGGCCTGCTTGTTGCCAGCCGCGCTCCTACGCCTGCGCAGTGCGCGCGCAGATGCGCACCAGGCGCGCCTGCCGGGCGCGCACGCGCAGACACCTCAATCTGCATGCGCGCGCGCCTGGCGGCGCCGCCTGGTGCTCGTCCGTGCAACCGCGCGCGCATGAGCGCCTCCCTGGAAAATTGCGCGAATGCGGAAGCGCGGTATAAAATAAAATGCGGAATTTAAAACATGCTTTTAAATAAAAAGAACACACTCAAGGGGTGTACCCTTGAGATTCTTGGGTATTTGGTGTATCTCATTAATAAACAACATATAATAATCATGGAGGCCATAGGGTTGAAAAAATAAAAGAGGCGAAAATGTAAACCGAGACCTACCCATTGTCGTTTTCGTCTTCAACGGCTACACGCGTTGTTCCCCATTTTGCACCAAGATCTCGTTCTTGAGACCCTCCAAATCGTGACACACAATCCACCCACGTATCTTGCACGTCGTGCTAGCAACGAACAAGTATGTAATTTATTGGAGTGGATGAATCAACAACACGTTATGAATTAACGGTATTGATTCATCAATGTTCTAATGTTCCGAGAACAAAAGAACAAGAATTATTTTCTTGCTAAGAGAGAGAGGGGGCGGACGAGAGGGAGGAGAGGGAGAGTGTGTGTGGTGTGTGTGTTGGAATTTCATCATCCTTCAAAAGGTGCAAGGCTAGGGGTTTATATAGAGGAGGAGTTTAATCCTCTTTAAACTCCAACTCTTTAAACGCCAAATAAATATAATAAATAAATATTAATATTTATTCTAGACCCATTAAATTAATTCCCTTAATAAATCCAATTTATTAATTTAATTCCCTTTATCAAAATAGAAGGAATTAATTCTCCAAGAAAATATAGGACCCGATTAAATCCAATTTAATCATTCCTTTACTCCAATATTTAATTCCAAATTAAATACTAAGTGTGTGTGGATAGTGTGTGAATCTTTAGGTTCACCTTTCGGCTAGACTTGGTCGGATTCCTAGAATCCGTCCATTACCATGGGTGGCCATCTAGCAACGGTCCATGGCACTAGAGACTAGGTGAAATATTCGGGGATGAACATTTAGGCTCTAACAGTACACTTGTCCTTCTGTCTTCGGTCTCATCACTTAGAGTCTAGGGCACGGAAAATGCAGGTACTCATTTTGGACCTAAGTGTCGGTCTGTCCTTACTAAACGCTGCAAGGGAAACCTTCCCTTCTGTTCAGTTACTGTGGCCACAGATTTTAGGGACAAGACACAGAGCATACATGAGACTCAACTGTCAATGCCTTTTGACAGGAGACAGATCCTTTCTTGGAAACTACTGTCACGCTGTACACCAGAGCTGCACTAGACATGGCTTATGACTACTCAAGAGTATTTTGGCAATCTCTCACCATATCTAAGATACAAACATGATGTACAGGTAAACTCAGTAGTTCCTCAAGTCAAAGGACTTGACCTGTACCGTTGGAACCGGGAATACACGTCATACCTTGCTAACCATACTCAAGGTCCTCC
Source organism: Sesamum alatum (assembly GCA_034509735.1). Taxonomy (NCBI): domain Eukaryota; kingdom Viridiplantae; phylum Streptophyta; class Magnoliopsida; order Lamiales; family Pedaliaceae; genus Sesamum; species Sesamum alatum. Next base: position 28,703,429 of record JACGWO010000009.1, read on the forward strand.
GTAAGACGGTTCCCCCGAGTCACCTCAGTCAGCTGCTTCCTAGCATGCTAACCCACTAACACAGCTTAGACGAGCTTCGTCACCCGTCGATGAAATACGACAGCAGATGCTTAGTGCAAGTCTCAAGGGGAATCTCGGTACCCATTTTCGAGATTCCTTGACTTGGAGATTTCCGGACTGATTCGGTAAGACTGATTTCATAGACCTACCTCCAAGCGTAGTCCCAGTCCCCGAAATCGATTCTCAGTCCGTGGGCTTTGTTTGCGTAGTGAACAGATATGTAATAGCAGATATAAGTGAACGTAAACAAAGTGTTGCCATATGAATTTTCACTTCTTTATTCATAAATGATTTATCAAACACCTGAAATTGTCTAGACATAGGTTACATTCCCGCCAGAATTGGCTTACATGGTCACCTATTCTAACAGCCCAGTCTTGATTTAATAAGTTTGGATTTAGATGCTTGAGTCAAATCCAGTACGATAGGAAAACAAAAATTTGTGACGGCTATCCTAATGAATTTCAGAGTTGAATGCTTGGTTATGGAATTAATGCTTAGTGATCTATGATAGACATAACGATTGGTGAGACTAACCCCTTAAATTGGACTTTTCATCTATAATCTCATCTCAGTTATTTACTCTTGCTTTTGTTAATTTAGTTCATTCATATTTAGTACTCTATTCATACCCCCCATTTTTTTGTTACTACTATTAGATCGAGAAATTAATCAATAGTTCCCTAGGGATTCGACCTGGTTCCACTACTACTACAATTTAGAATCAGTATTTATATTTGACGGCTTCGACAACCGACCAAATTTTGGCGCTGTTGCCGGGGAACTTATTTTAATTTTCTTGATCTTGTTGTGCTCATCCTAGTTTGTTGATCTCTTTGTTTTTTTATGTCGCGATCTTCTTGAACAGGTGAATTACAGTTCAACCCTGAAATCGAGAAAATAGCGCGTCAATTGAGGAAGATACCAACCGAAAGAGGACTCGAGCGAGACTCGACACAGATTCAATTGTTGGAGGAGAATCTACTTTTGACGAACCTGAGATCGAGATGGCGGTTAATAACCAGAGAACTATAAAGGAGATTAATGCACCAAATCCTGATCAACAACCTTTGTGCATTCCATTTCATGATGATGATGCTGATTTGTGTTAAAATCCGAACTAATCCACTTGCTACCTGCTTTTCATGGTCTTGCAGAAGAAGACCCGCACATGCACTTGAAAGAATTCCATGTGGTGTGCTCAGGAATGAAACCACAAGGAGTAACGGCTGAACAAGTGATACTGAGAGCTTTTCTGTTCTCACTGAAGGACAAGGCTAAAGATTAGTTGTACTATCTTCCATTAGGATCCATTCACACATGGGCAGACATGCAATCACAGTTCTTGCAGAAATTCTTCCCCGCGTCTAAGGCCACTCATATGCGGAAGGAGATTTGTTGAATTATGCAGTTAAATGGCGAATCCTTGTATGAGTATTAGGAGAGATTCAAGGAACTTGTTGCGAGTTACCCCAACCACCAGATTACCGAACCACTCTTGATCCAATACTTTTACGAAGGGCTTTCTGGAAATGATAGAGGGATGGTAGATGCCGCAAGCGGTGGAGCCCTAGTTGACAAGACCCCAGACGAGGCACGTTGTTTGATCTCTACCATGGCGGAAACGTATAGGCAGTTTGGCTACCATACGGGGGGAGGCGTCCCCAAAGTTAATGAGGTAAGCACCAACGAATTAGTAGAAAAACTCTGTGAACTAACTGTTTTTGTACATCAAATGGCTGCAGGAAAGGTTCAAGGGGCAATGGTTTGTGGGATATGCTCGGGGCATGGACATCCAACCGAGGCATGCCCATCGCTGGAACAAGGAGCGTTGCCAGAAGTGAATGCCGTAGGGGGATTTCTCCAAAAACCCCAACGAAAATATGATCCTTACTCCAATTTCTACAACCCGGGGTGGAAAGACCACCCAAATTTCAGTTATAGGAGTCATGAGGAGCAATCAAGGAAACAACCACAATTCTTCAACCGGCTTTCGCCGGCACCTACACAAGCCCCACCTCAAGCATCAAATTCCAGCATGAGTTTAGAGAATATCGTCAAATCCCTTGCTATTACTACTCAACAGTTTCAAGAGAGGACGGAGGTGAGCTTGCAAATGATAGAGGCGAACATGCAAAAAACAGAGGCCGACCTGCAACACTTGGGGAACCAGTTTGTGCAGTTAGCGACATCAGTTAGTAGGTTGGAAGCTCAAGCATCCGAGAAGCTCCTATCACAGACAGAGATAAATCCAAAGGCGAATGTTAGTGCGATAAGACTTCGGAGTGGTAAGGAGCTTGAACTAATTGAACCAGCATCAAAGAAAGCTAAAAGAGATGAGGAGACGAGGGAAGACACCGGAGAAGAAAGCGGGCAGGTAAAATCTGATTTAATCACACCCTCTTCGTCTAATCCTTGTCCCCTTCCTTTTCCCTACAGGTTGTCCAAATCAAATGAAGAAGAGTATGAGAAGACAATTTTGGACACCTTCAAAAAGGTAGAGATCAACATACCACTGTTGGATGCAATCAAACAAATTCCGAAGTATGCCAATTTTTTGAAGGAACTGTGCACTAACAAGAGGAAGTTGAAAGACAAGGAGAGGTTGATTTTCGGTAAGAATGTCTCAGCTGTTATCAATCGTAAGTTACCGGAAAAATGCAAGGATCCAGGTATGTTCACACTCCCTTGCACGATTGGTAGTAGATGATTCGAGCGAGCTATGCTTAATTTAGGAGCATCCATTAATGTCATGTTGTATTCTCTTTACCAAGCTTTAAAGTTGAGCACTCTGCAAGAAACGAATATGATAATTCAGTTGGCTGATCATTCTTATGCGCGTCCAATGGGTATTGTTGAGGATGTGTTAGTGAAAGTGAATGATTTACTATTTCCGGTAGATTTTTACATCTTGAAAATGGGGGCTGAGCCGGCTTAATAACTCTGCATCTATCTTGTTGGGGCGACCATTCATGAAAACTGCAAAAACAAAGATTGATGTAGATGATGGCACTTTATCTGTCGAATTTGATGGGAAAATTGTAAAATTTAATATCTTTGAGGCTATGAAATACCCAAATGAATTGCATGCGCTCTGTCATGTTGATATGATCGATTCAGTGGTACACGATGTGTTTGATGAAGAGAATGTTGGTATTGAACTAGACTTAATCATGGAATTGGATGAATGTGATGATGATGATGACTTTGTTGAGTCACTTAGTGAAGTATTGAACCCTTCATCCTCTAACGAATCGAGCATTTCTTCCACACCCACTAAGTTACTTCCTTCTGTATTGCAGGCACCCAAGCTAGAGCTGAAACCCTTGCGGAAACATTTGAAGTACATCTACTTGGGAGATGGAGAAACCTTGCCCGCCATCATATCCAATCAATTACCAGAAGAACATGAAGAGAGGTTGGTGACGCTTCTCCGTGAACATCGAACCGCGATTGGATGGACGTTAGCCAACATCAGGGGTATAAACCCGGTAATGTGCATGCATCGAATCCACTTGGAAGACAATACCAAACCATCACGGAAGCCACAGAGGAGACTCAATCCAACACTAAAAGAAGTGGTAATGAAAGAAATCAGAAGGCTTTTGGATGCAGGTATAATATTCCCTATTTCTGATAGTGCTTGGGTAAGTCCGGTGCATGTGGTACCAAAGAAAATAGGTATGACGGTGGTAAAAAATCAAAATGACGAGTTGGTTCTGATGAGAGTGCAAAATGGGTGTCGTATGTGCATAGACTTTAGGAGGCTAAATCTAGCAACACGCAAGGATCACTTCCCATTACCCTTCATTGACCAAATGTTAGAACGGCTTGCGGGAAAATCTTTACTTTTGTTTTCTTAATGGGTTTTTAGGACATTATCAAATTACCATCGCTCAAGAGGATTAAGAAAAGACAACCTTCACATGTCCTTTCGGTACCTTTGCATTTAGACGAATGCCCTTCAGGTTGTGCAATGTCCCAGGTACGTTCCAAAGGTGTATGATGAGTATCTTTTCAGAATACATTGAGAAATGCATTGAAGTATTCATGGATAACTTTACTGTGTATGGTGGTTCATTTGATGAATGTTTGGGTCATCTTGCAAAGGTCCTTCGGAGGTACATAGAAACTAACTTGGTTCTTAATTTTGAAAAGTGTCATTTCATGCTAGACCAAGGCATTGTTCTAGGGCATGTAAGATAATCAAGAGGCATCGAGGTAGATAAAGCAAAGATCGACTTGATTCTGAACTTACCTTACCCTACCTGTGTTAGGGAAGTTCGTTCGTTTCTTAGACATGCAGGTTTCTATCGGAGATTCATAAAAGACTTTGCAAAGATTGAAAGATTATGTGGATCGTCCCGGGAAAAGCGCGAATGCGGAAGCGCGGTATAATTAAAAAATAAATGCGGAATTTAAACATGCTTTTAAATTAAAACACGTTTCAAAGGGTGTGCCTTTGAAATTTCCCGGGCGTTCGGTGTATCTCATGAACGAATAACATAAAATAAATCATGGAGGCCATAGGGTTGGAAAATAAAAGAGGACGAAAATCATAAACGAGACCTACCCGTTGTCGTTTTCGTCTTCAACGGCTACACGCGTTGTTCCCGTTTTGCACCAAGATCTCGTTCTTGAGACCCTCTAATTCGTGACACACGATCCACCCACGTATCTTGCACGTCGTGCTAGCAACGAACAAGTGTATAATTTTGGAGTGGATGAATCAATAACACATTATCAATTAATGGTATTGATTCATCAAGATTCTAATGTTCCAAGAACAAAAGAATCAAGAAAATAATTTTCTTGAGAGAGAGAGAGGGCGGACGAGAGAGATGGGAGAGAGAGATCCGTGTGTGTGTGTTGTAGTGTGTGTGTTGGAGATTCATCATCATGTAAATTGTAGGATGCTAGGGGTTTATATAGAAGAGGAGTTTTAATCCTCTTTAAACTCCTCTTTTAAGAACTCTAATTTGACTAGGATTTTGACCTAGTCAAAGTCCTAGTCAAACTAATGTTTTGACCTAGTCAAAACGATCCTAGCCATCCATCTCTCCATTAATCTCAATCGTTGATTTAATTTAATTTAATGGAAATATTTAAAAAACCTATTTAAATATTTCCAAGAGGCTAAAATAAATATAAATATTATTTAAGCCCATTAAATAAATTCCTTTGATAAATCCAATTTATCAATTTAATTCCTTCTATCAAATAGAAAGAATTATTTCTCCAAGAAAAATAAAGGTCCCGATTAAATCTAATTTAATCATTCCTTCACTCCAATATTTAATTCCAAATTAAATATTTAATTGTGTGTGGATAGTGTGTGACTCTTTAGGTTCACCATTCAGCTAGACTTGGTCGGATTCCTAGAATCCGTCCGTTACCATGGGTGGCCATCTAGCAACGGTCCATGGCACTAGAGACTAGGTGAAATATTCAGGGATGAACATTTAGGCTCTAACAGTACACTTGTCCTTCTGTCTTCGGTCTCATCACTTAGTGTCTAGGGCACGGATAACGCAGGTACCCATCTTGGACCTAAGTGTCGGTCTGTCCTCACTAAACGCCGCAAGGGAAACCTTCCCTTCTGTTCAGTCACTGTGGCCACAGTTTTAGGGACAAGACCTAGAGCATACATGAGACTCAACTGTCAAAACCTATTGACAGGAGACAGATCCTTTCTTGGAAACTACTGTCACTTTGCACACCAGGACTGCACTAGACATGGCTTATGACTACCAAAGAGAATTCTGGCAATCTCTCACCATACCTAAGATACAGCCCTGATGTACAGGTAAACTCAGCAATTCCTCAAGTCAAAGGACTTGACCTGTACCGTTGGAACCGGGAATACTCGTCATACCTTGCAGACCATACTCAAGGTCCTCCGTAAGACGGTTCCCACGAGTCACCTCAGTCAGCTGCGTCCTCGCATGCTAACCCACTAACACTGCTTAGACGATCCTCGTCACCCGTCGATGAAACACGACAGCAGATGCTTAGTGCAAGTCTCAAATGGAATCCCGGTACCCATTTTCGGGATTCCTTGACTTGGAGATTTCCGGACTGATTCGGGAAGACTGATTCCATGGACCTACCTCCAAGCGTAGTCCCAGTCCCCGAAATTGATTCTCAGTCCGTGGGCTTTGTTTGCATAGTGAACAGATATAGAAAAGTGAACACAAACAAAGTAATGCCAAATGAAATTCACTTCTTTATTCATTAATGATTTATCAAAACACTTATAATTGTCTAGACATAGGTTACATATACCCGCCAAAATTGGCTTACATGGTCACCTATTCTAACAATCTCCCACTTGACCTTTAAAGCCAATCACCCATATGCCTAATCCCCATCTTCTCAAGATGTTGCGTATGAGCACTTTGCGACATAGGCTTTGTCAGTGGGTCTGCTGTGTTGTCTGCTGAGTTGACTCGGTCCATCCGAACGTCACCTCTTCCTACCATTTCTCTAAGAAGATGGTAGCGTCTAAGAATGTGTTTGGAACGGTGGTGAGATCTCGGTTCCTTCGCTTGCGCTATTGCACCGTTGTTATCACAGAAGATGACAACGGGCTCGGCGATGCTAGGCACCACACCCAACTCTTGGATGTAGTTTCTCATCCAAACCGCTTCCTTGGCAGCTTCTGAAGCTGCTATGTATTCAGCCTCAGTGGTGGAGTCAGCAGTGGTTGCTTGCTTGGAACTTTTCCAAGCCACTACTCCTCCGTTGAGCTTGAATACATACCCCGATTGAGACTTGGCATCATCGTCATCAGACTGGAAGCTGGCGTCGCTAAAGCCTTCCAGAATTAGTTCTCCATTTCCATAGACCAAGAACATTTCCTTAGTCCTCCTAAGGTACTTAAGGATGCCCTTAACGGCATTCCAATGTGCCTCTCCTGCACAGGACTGATATCTGCTTGTCACGCTCAAAGCGTATGCAATGTCAGGCCTGGTGCAATGGACCGCATATTGGATGCTACCTACGGCAGAAGCATAGGGGATGACTTTCATCTTTTCAAGTTCCTCATCAGTCTGCGGGGACTGCTTCTTGGATAACTTGATCCCATGCCTCATAGGAAGGAACCCTCGTTTGGAGTTGTCCATTCGATATCTCTTTAGGACTTTCTCCATATACGAGTTTTGGGTGAGCCCTAACATCCTTTTAGATCTGTCCCTGACAATCTGGATGCCTAGGATGTAGGATGCTTCACCCAAGTCCTTCATGGAAAACTTGGTTGACAGCCATGCTTTTTGTGTTTCCTAACATTCTGACGTCATTTCCAATGAGCAGAATGTCATCCACGTAAAGCACTAGGAACACTATGGAGCTCCCACTGACCTTCTTGTATACACAAGGGTCGGATTCGTTTTTGATGAAGTCATAACCCCGTATTACCTCATCAAATCGAATGTTCCAACTCCGGGAAGCTTGTTTGAGGCCATAGATGGACTTCTGGAGACGACAGACTTTCTGTTCTTCTCCAGCGACCGTGAAACCCTCCGGCTGATCCATATAGATCTCTTCTTCAACGAAGCCGTTGAGGAAGGCCGTTTTCACGTCCATCTGCCATATTTCATAGTCATACCATGCTGCTATGGCAAGCAGGATCCGAATGGATTTAGCCATGGCTACTGGCGAGTAGGTATCCTCAAAATCGACCCCGGGTCGTTGAGTGTATCCCTTAGCTACAAGCCTAGCCTTGAAGGTAGTGACCTCTCCATCAACGCCGAGTTTGCGCTTGTAGACCCACTTACAGCCCACTGGCTTAACACTTTTCGGTGGATCTACAAGTCTCCAAACTTGGTTCTCGCTCATGGAGTCCATTTCGGTTTTCATGGCCTCAAGCCATTTCCCAGAGTCGATGTCTGACATCGCTTCCCCGTAGGTCTTAGGATCGTTATCCAGAAGATCGGTCGCACCTAGAAATCCATATCTCACTGGAGGTCTGGATTCTCTAGTGGACCTTCGGAGAACGGGAACGTTAGTGGTAACTGTGGGCGCTGACTGTATCGGAGCCGGCGGTTCAGGGGCCAGGGCTGGCCTGCCTTGAGGTTGTCCTTCATGCCTAGCATGTTGGACTTCTCTAGGTAGGTCAGTCCTCCTAGTGTCTATCCTGAATCCTCTAGGTGAGGTTTCCGCGACTGTTTCTGATGACTGAGTTCCATCACTTGATTCCTCAAGGATCAGCTCATCAGGTTGGATATCCTCCGGGAAGCCTTGCTCCAAGAATACTGCATTCCTTGAAACAAATACCTTTTGTTCCAAAGGGTCATAAAAGTAATAACCGCAGTTTCTTTAGGGTATCCAACGAACCTGCATAGGCTAGACCTGGATTCTAGCTTATCTCCCACTAACCTCTTGACGTATGCGGGGCTACCCCACACTTTCAAGTAGTTGTAGGATGCAGGCTTGCCGTGCCATATCTCATATGGCGTTTGGGTCACTACACTAGTAGGCGCCAAATTCAATAACTTGGCTGCCGTTTCTAATGCATAACCCCAAAACGATAGGGGCAATTTGGTAAAACTCATCATGGAACGAACCATGTCCAACAGGGTTCGGTTCCTCCTTTCAGAGACGCCATTTTAACTGTGGTGTTCCGGGAGGTGTCCATTCTGATATTATACCATGTTCCTTTAGATAATCTAGGAATTCGGCACTAAGGTATTCACCGCCTCGGTCTGACCGTAGGACTTTAATTTTGCAGTTGGTTTGATTCTCCACTTCAAGTCTGAATTCTTTAAACCTCTCAAGAGCTTCAGACTTGTACCTCATCAGGTAAACATAACCATACCGTGAATGATCATCGGTGAAGGTTATGAAGTAGGAGAACCCACCTCGGGCCTGCGTCCTTAGTGGTCCACACACGTCTGTATGGACCAAGTCCAACAGACCTGTGGCAAGCCTGCTTTGTCCTACAAAGGGCTTCTTGGTCATTTTCCCTCTTAGACAAGATTCACAAGTTGGTAGATTACTCAAGTCCCCAACCTCTAGGTTCTTTGAGTCTACCAACCTTTTCATCCTATCTTGGGATATGTGACCTAGCCTAGCGTGCCACAGACGTGCGTTCCCGTTATTATCTAATTTCCGTTTGTGTTGAGCGTTAAGAACGAAATTCGTTTGTTGCAAGATATAGAGCCCATTATGTAATGTACCAAGTAGATGAGCAATTCCACACCTCATCAAATAAAAGCAATTTTTATTGATTTTAAACTCATAACCATTATTGTCTAACAATGGAATGGAAATGATGTTTTTAATCATACTGGGTACAAAATAAACTTGCTCTAATTCTATGCTAATGGTATCACTAATAACTAAAGTGGCGGATCCTACTGCTTCTGCCGAGATGGCCTTGCCATTTCCGAGCTTCAGGATCATGTCCCCGCTACTTAGTTTTCTGCTTCTTTTCAACACCTGCAGATCATTGCAAATGTGAGCTCCACAGCCGGTATCCATACCCAAGAGGCAGAATTAGTGACCATGTTAACCTCAATCACAAATATACCTTGGTTTGAGAAGAGTTTGGGGCACTCTCTCTTCCAATGCCCTTTCTCACGGCAGTTGATACATATGTCATATGCCTTCGACTGTTGCTTGGAGACAACCTTTCCCTTTCCTTTGCCTTTCCCTCTTTGGCAATGGGAACACTCTGAGTGTTCGTAGCTGCTATGACTGCCTTTCCCTTCCCTTTCTTCCTTTTCCAACGTCCGGCACCCTTGCCTTTCGTCTTGGAAGTAGAAGTACCTCCAAACAATACGAAGGCGTGGACTTCTTAGTCGTTGCCTCGTATTGCACCAACATATTGATCACTCATGAATACCCTTCTCAAGTGCATTCATGTTGTAGTTGACAATAAATTGATCAAAGGAGGGTGGGAGTGACTGAAGGATCACATCTATGTACGTTTCGTTATCGAGACCCTGCCTTTAGGTCCTCGAGCTTTTCCACTAGGGTAAGCATTTTAACCCCATGCTCTTGTACAGAGGATCCTTCTGTCATTTTAGTTCCAAAGAACGCCTTGGTCGCGACATACCTAGTATGCCGATCCGGGACTGCATAGCAATCCTTAAGGCGAGCCATTATGGAAGGGACATCGTCTAGCCTTTCATATTGCTTTTGAATCTCATTGGTCATCGAAGCAAGTATGATGCTACGAACCTTCCGGTTATCCTTATGCCAAGTCTCGAACGTCTCACGTTCCTCTGGCGTGGATCCTTCCGGTAAGGTCCTAGGGAGAGGCTCGTCCATGACGTAGCCTTGGTTCTCATAATCCAGGACTATCCTGAGATTGCGCAACCAGTCGTTGTAGTTGGTTCCATTAAATTTATTTGTCTCAAGAATGGTTGAAAGTGGGTTCTTAGACATTTTTAAAATCTACATGTTGAAAAAACAACGCGCGATCAGCAGAAAGTAAAGACGGTGGTTTGATAAAAATAATTAAATGCTTGGTCTTTAGTCATTTAATCCTCCCACTATTTATACGAAAACACGGTACTCTCAAACGTAGTTTTCGGGAAATCCTTTCCTAGTGGGCTTGGGATCCACAGCGATTTTTCCCATACCCCGCTTTTACGATTCGCATGGAAAAGATCCTGTGGGAGGTATTCCATACCATTCTCGTTCCACGAGATTCCCAAGATTATTGCCTCACCCTTTTGCATGATCCCGAGGACTCCAAGCGAATCATGCTAATTAGGCGTTAGACCCGACCCAATCGACCGAGCCATGGACCCACTAGTACCCCCACGACTCGTGAGACAGGTAGCAGCAGCCCATTTTTCGTTCATGACATAGTGCAGCTTCCTTTAAGTACAATAACGTGCCACGACTCGTGAGACCACGCTATTGACCTAAAACAGCTTCCTCACTATGCCACGGATTGGAAGCATGGACGAACTCCTAGAGTTCATGTCCACTTTATCTAGGGTCTAATATTTTAACATTGGTCCAACCAATGTGAGAGTAATAATGACCGAGATCTCATAATATATCCATACATTTATCCAAAAATGCATAAATGAAATTCATCCATAGCAGTTATACATGATAAATAAAAACCCATTCATCCATCATAATAACCACATGCAAAATTAAAGCCTAGCACGCCCCTGTTGGATGATCACAAGCCCGAATCCTATGCGATCCACTGAGCCCGCAGTGGATCTATGGTCAATCTAGGGTTGGTCCTATACTATTACAATAATAGTAACCCAATCATCATTCTGATGGGCCTTGGTCTCTTTTTCTCTTTCTTCACTTCATGGAAAACGCCAAGGGACCTCCGGTCTGTGCTCTCCATGTGTCCTTCCTTCTTCTCCACCAATTACAAAAAATGGAAACCTCACTCCTAGTCTACTCTCATTACATATAAAAAAGTAGAAACCCCAGCGAAACCCCGGGGGGAGTACATAAGGAGGGAGGTAGAAAGCCTTATTATTCCAAGGCACTAGAAAGAGAGAAGGAGAAAGCAGTTTAAAGAGGCACACAGGCCCAACAGTAAATTAAACCATACATTCGGTCTAGGGCTCGTGATCATCCATTTCCATCCAACACACATAATCACATGATCCAATCACATAATCATAATATTCCAACAACACATGATTTCCAATCACATCAATCTAAGATGAAAATAAATGAACATTCGGCCCCTTGCCTGCGTGCGCGCGCGCGCCTGGCCGGCAGCGCGCTGCGCGGCTGGTGTTCCGGCAGGCCGTCGCGCGCGCAGGCTCCTCTGCCTCGCGCGCGCCGGCCTGCTGGTCGCCAGCCGCGAGCCTGCGCTGTGTGCAGTGCGCGCGCGCAGACGCGCACTGGGCACGCCCGCCGAGCGCGCGCGCGCAGACGCCTCCGTCTGCGTGCGCGCGCGCCTGGCAGCGTGCCTGGTGCCGTCCGCGCGCGGGCTCTCCGCCCGCCAGCCTTGCGCGCGCGCGCGCGCATGGGCGCGCCTGCCGGGCGCGCGCGCGCAGACACCTCTGTCTGCCCGCGCGCGCGCCTGGAGGCGTTTCCATGCGCGCACGCCCGCGCGCAGCCAACCCGGCTGCGCGCTACCCCTGCGCGGCCGGCAGCGCGCGCGCGCGCAGGCTTCCATGCCTGCGCGCGTCTGCCCTGCCGGCAGCGCTCGGCTGCGCGCGGCCAGCCTTCCCGGCTGGCCGGGCTGTGACGTTTTCTCGTTTTTCAGATTAATTCCCATCCCGATTCCCAAGAAAAACAGAAAATACCAATATTCAGCAATTCACACGAATTAAAAGCAATAAAATAACATGCTTCAAGAATCAAGAAATTCAAGATTTAATTACAACATGCTATTTCACGTTTCATGCTTAAAACGCACATAAACCCTAGGCCTATACACCGAACCGGGCTCTGATACCACTGAAAGATTATGTGGATCGTCCCGGGAAAAGCGCGAATGCGGAAGCGCGGTATAATTAAAAAAATAAATGCGGAATTTAAACATGCTTTTAAATTAAAACACGTTTCAAAGGGTGTGCCTTTGAAATTTCCCGGGCGTTCGGTGTATCTCATGAACGAATAACATAAAATAAATCATGGAGGCCATAGGGTTGGAAAATAAAAGAGGACGAAAATCATAAACGAGACCTACCCGTTGTCGTTTTCGTCTTCAACGGCTACACGCGTTGTTCCCGTTTTGCACCAAGATCTCGTTCTTGAGACCCTCTAATTCGTGACACACGATCCACCCACGTATCTTGCACGTCGTGCTAGCAACGAACAAGTGTATAATTTTGGAGTGGATGAATCAATAACACATTATCAATTAATGGTATTGATTCATCAAGATTCTAATGTTCCAAGAACAAAAGAATCAAGAAAATAATTTTCTTGAGAGAGAGAGAGAGGGCGGACGAGAGAGATGGGAGAGAGAGATCCGTGTGTGTGTGTGTTGTAGTGTGTGTGTTGGAGATTCATCATCATGTAAATTGTAAGATGCTAGGGGTTTATATAGAAGAGGAGTTTTAATCCTCTTTAAACTCCTCTTTTAAGAACTCTAATTTGACTAGGATTTTGACCTAGTCAAAGTCCTAGTCAAACTAATGTTTTGACCTAGTCAAAACGATCCTAGCCATCCATCTCTCCCATTAATCTCAATCGTTGATTTAATTTAATTTAATGGAAATATTTAAAAACCTATTTAAATATTTCCAAGAGGCTAAAATAAATATAAATATTATTTAAGCCCATTAAATAAATTCCTTTGATAAATCCAATTTATCAATTTAATTCCTTCTATCAAATAGAAAGAATTATTTCTCCAAGAAAAATAAAGGTCCCGATTAAATCTAATTTAATCATTCCTTCACTCCAATATTTAATTCCAAATTAAATATTTAATTGTGTGTGGATAGTGTGTGACTCTTTAGGTTCACCATTCAGCTAGACTTGGTCGGATTCCTGGAATCCGTCCGTTACCATGGGTGGCCATCTAGCAACGGTCCATGGCACTAGAGACTAGGTGAAATATTCAGGGATGAACATTTAGGCTCTAACAGTACACTTGTCCTTCTGTCTTCGGTCTCATCACTTAGTGTCTAGGGCACGGATAACGCAGGTACCCATCTTGGACCTAAGTGTCGGTCTGTCCTCACTAAACGCCGCAAGGGAAACCTTCCCTTCTGTTCAGTCACTGTGGCCACAGTTTTAGGGACAAGACCTAGAGCATACATGAGACTCAACTGTCAAAACCTATTGACAGGAGACAGATCCTTTTCTTGGAAACTACTGTCACTTTGCACACCAGGACTGCACTAGACATGGCTTATGACTACCAAAGAGAATTCTGGCAATCTCTCACCATACCTAAGATACAGCCCTGATGTACAGGTAAACTCAGCAATTCCTCAAGTCAAAGGACTTGACCTGTACCGTTGGAACCGGGAATACTCGTCATACCTTGCAGACCATACTCAAGGTCCTCCGTAAGACGGTTCCCACGAGTCACCTCAGTCAGCTGCGTCCTCGCATGCTAACCCACTAACACTGCTTAGACGATCCTCGTCACCCGTCGATGAAACACGACAGCAGATGCTTAGTGCAAGTCTCAAATGGAATCCCGGTACCCATTTTCGGGATTCCTTGACTTGGAGATTTCCGGACTGATTCGGGAAGACTGATTCCATGGACCTACCTCCAAGCGTAGTCCCAGTCCCCGAAATTGATTCTCAGTCCGTGGGCTTTGTTTGCATAGTGAACAGATATAGAAAAGTGAACACAAACAAAGTAATGCCAAATGAAATTCACTTCTTTATTCATTAATGATTTATCAAAACACTTATAATTGTCTAGACATAGGTTACATATACCCGCCAAAATTGGCTTACATGGTCACCTATTCTAACAAAGATCACCCAACCTCTATCTCGGCTGCTGCAAAAAGATGCACAATTCAACTTTGGTCGAGATTGTCAAGAGGCATTTGACGAGTTGAAAAGAGCTTGAACAAGCACTCCCATCATTCAACCACCGGATTGGAACCTACCATTTGAAGTCATTTGCGATGCCAGCAATTATGCGGTGGGCGCTGTTTTAGGGCAACAGTTGGACAAAGACATCATGTGATTTACTACACCTTAAAGACTTTGGACGCAGCGCAGTGCAACTACTCCACGACGAAAATAGAGCTTCTAGCTATCGTTTTTGCACTAGATAAATTTCGGTCTTATTTACTTGGTTCTAAAATTGTGGTGTTTTCTAACCATGTCACGCTCAAGTACTTACTGTCCCAGAAGGAATCTAAACCTCGATTGATCTGATAGATCCTGTTTGCTTCAAGAATTCGACGTGACCATAAAAGACCGCAAGGGCTCAGAAAACTCGATTGCCGACCACCTAAGTCGATTGGTAAGAGGGGAGGATGACTTACCCATCTCCGACACTTTTCCTGACGAACATTTATTCAAGGAGCAAGGTATGGTCCTTTGGTACTTTATTATTGTCAACTATTTAGTCGCTCGTGCCTTACCCCCTGATCTTAGTCGAGCTTAGATAGATAAAGTCAAGAGTGAGGAAAATAATTATGTATGGGATGACCCTTATCTATGGCATTTTTGTTCGGATCAAGTGATAAACCATTATGTACCTAATGATGAGCATCACTCTGTCTTAACTTTCTGTCATAATTTTGCATGCGGGGGTTACTTTAGTCCTAAACGCACGGGTAGGAAGGTATTGGACTGTGGGTTATATTGGAACACCTTGTGTAAAGATGCTTATGACTTCTGTAAACGGTGTGATAGATGCCAACCTACAGGGACGGTGTCTCATCGGAATGAGATGCCCCAAACTCCAATTTTGATTGTTGAGATATTTGATGTATGGGGTATTGATTTTATGGGTCCATTCCTATCGTCTTGTGGGTTTTCTTACATACTTTTGGCTGTGGATTATGTTTCAAAATAGGTGGAAGCAAAGGCTACCCGGACTGATGATTCTGCTACTGTCATAGGTTTTGTCAAGGCCCATATTTTTAACAGGTTTGGAGTGCCATGAGCAATGATCAGTAATCAAGGAAGTCATTTTTGCAATCGAGCAGTGGGGCCTTGTTCAAGAAGTATGGCGTTCACCATCGTGTGGCAACCGCCTATCATCCACAGACGAATGGCCAAGCAGAAGTGTCAAATGGAGAAGTGAAGTCCATTTCGAAGAAAACGGTGAGTCCCGGAAGGAAGAATTGGAGCTTACGTTTGAATGATGCTTTATGGGCATATAGGACGGCGTATAAAACCCCCATAGGTATGTCTCCCTATTGATTGGTTTTTGGAAAGGCATGGCACTTACCCGTAGAGATCGAGCATAAAGCATATTGGGCAGTGCAAAAATGCAATTTGGTCATGGGCAAGGCTGGGATGGAGCGTAAGCTTCAATTGCATGAGTTTGAGGAACTGCGTTTGGATGCATATGAAAATACGCGAATTTATAAGGAGAAGACAAAGGCATTTCATGATAATGAAATCCTGCGAAAACACTTTCACGTGGGTGAGAAGGTCCTCCTTTACAACTCTCGTCTGAAACTAATGCCAAGTAAACTACATTCACGTTGGATTGGTCCTTTGAGGTATCTAATATTTTTCCTTACGGTGCAGTGGAAATTCAAAGTTGGACATGGCAAAAATATTCAAGGTACATGGCCATCGTTTGAAACCATTTCTCCGAGGTGATGATTTAGGTAATCCCGTGGATATTGCCTTCGCGTCATCCCCGCAGTCCAAGCAAGGATAATGAGATCATCCGTCGAGCATCACGACGTTAAACAATTACACTTGTCGGGAGGCAACCCGGCGTTTTATATGCTTTATTTTGAACTTTTAGTTTAGGATTTTACCTCTCACCTCCGCAGATTTGACGTTAATATAGGGCGTGATCACGCCCCATTCGATGCCAAATGCAGCACCATGTTAATTGGTTCGACAGACCTCACAGCGAGATATGGCGTGATCATGCCTTATCCCACTGTCTCTTCTGTCTAAAGCAAACGCTGAGCTCGGCGATTTTCCGCCAGACGTATAGACTTGAGGGGTTGTTTAGGCGTGATCATGCCTAAAAGGGGGGACAAATCTGTATCTTTTTTGTATTATCTATTTTATTAATATTTCTTTCTAGGTTTTTATTTTCTTCTTTCCTTATTCCTATTTTAAATATATATATATATATATTTCAAGCCCTAATTTCCCCACTTTTTATTTTCCAAGCCCTAATTTCTCCACTTTCATTACAGCCACCAACTAGCCATAACGACACCACCGCCGCTGCCGCACCGCCGCCGTCGTTCTGCCGCTGACGCACAGCCAAGCCGCCGACAACCGCCACTGCTGCTCCATTGTTGCTGCTGTCACCGATTAACTTGCCCGCGCGAGGAGGTGCCGCCGCCGCTGCGGTCCGAATCGCGACACCGCATCATCGCCGCTGCTGCTGCGCCGTTTTTTTCGTCACCACCGCCGCTACTGTCTGTCCCCTCGACGTGCTATTCTTTTTGCCCAATGGCTCCCACTCGGAAAGGAGGTCGCCGCATCCATACCCCTCCTCTGTTCCTACTGAACTGTCGTCGCCGCCGACGGCTGGCTCGCCGACTGAGCCACCACCGCCACCTGCTCCGGCGGTTGACAATGCTTTTACCCCAGACCCGCTTTCTGATGCAATAAGACCTTCCTCGGCAGCTACCCTCCGCGACACTTACTGGAAATGGGGTAGATTCTGCTCCACCATCAGTATCCCATCCACAGTCAAGACGGACCTCGCAGGTCACCTCCACTTCACTTCTAAAGAACACAAGAAAAGGTACGTTGTTATCAAAACTCGGCCACTTAACCCCGGTAAGTCTCTGCATTTTCCTTCCTTAGATCCATTGGGTATCCGTGGTAGTATTGATGCTTTGCTCTTTAATATGCAACGCGTGAGTTTTGCCCATATCCGTATGCCTGTGTTTGTTGAGTTGATTCGTGAATTTTATACTACTTTCGTTTTCAACAAACCTGACCCTTTTACCCTCACTGCACCCAATGTTATTCATTTTCGATTGCTTGGTAAAGATTTTAAAATTAGCATAAATGATTTCAATCTAGTTATGGGTTTTGTGCATGATGAATATTTAGCATCACAAGAGTACCGTGAGGCTTTGGTTGATTATGGTGTTTTTGAACCCATCTCTGTATGGAGAGAGTTGTCCAAGGACTCCTGGGTATATCACCCTAGTCGGTCCAAGGCATGTCACTTACGCCAATTTGAATGGATCTGTATGAAATGTTTCCTTGCTTTTAATTTTTTGGGGCATTGGGCCACTGTGGGTACATGTTCTATGGTTGAATTGTTTTTTATTTGGAGCATGATCAATAAGGTGCATGTGAATATAGGTGTTTGGCTTGCATCTCAATTTCAAAATGTTGCCACTTCTTCTAAGCATGTTTGCCTTGGGTCGTTAATTAGACACATTGCGGTCAATTTAGGTGTTTTGAACTTGTCTAATCATGATTTACATTTGGCTTGCGAGGAGGAGCCCTTGGATGTGGCGACTCTGCACAAAATGCACATTTTTAATCATCACGAGGCCCGAGTGGCATGAGGTATGCCGACCCTGACCCTGAAGAGCGCCCAAACCGCCGCTCATTGAAGGCCGACTGACTCAGCTGGAGTTCTCTGATGCGTGGATGCACCGCAAGCTTGATGCGGTCTTGACTGCTTTGGGGGTATCTATACCCCCACCACCCCCTGCCTAGCCCACTTTGCGATTGCCATATATTTCAGGGATGCTCTCTATTTCTCTCTCTTTTTTGTCACTCCCTTGTTGTGTGTGGTTTTATGTGCATACATTAGGGACAATGTATGTACTTGGTGCGGGGGAGGTTTGTGCATGAGTTGGTATGGTGGTGAATGTGGTTATGGGCTTAATAATTCTTGTGATTCTGTGTTAGTGGCGTTGTTTAATATTGGTGTTAGGAATTGATTTTTGCGGAGTAAAACTTCTGGGTAAAATTGTTGTTTTGGGACTGATTATATGTCATGAACACCGTAATTTGTGCTTGAAATGAGTTGATCTTGAAACGAAGTGTGTGGATTGTCTTGTAACTTGAACTAAATTTCTTGCATGTTGTTTTGTGTTGTCCTTGAAACAAATAGGAATTCGTGGTTTAGGTTGAGATTAGTAGGCGGAACGAACTCTAGTGGCATAAAAAATGTTGTGTGTGAAGGATGTCTGATTGATTGCATTAGACGAACAACGTTCAAGAATCAACACTAAAACCCTTTATGTGAGCTTTTGAGCCAAAGCACTTGCATTCAAATAGTGCTTTTATATTTCTTTCCATTAAGGGCATCGGACTTAGTGTGTGTATTCTAGAACTTGCTTGTGTAATACATTTCGAGGCCACATTTTTGCATATTGGTGTATGAAAGTGATAAGGGCGCTTAGGAATAGCCAATTAACCTTGAAAAGAGCCTGCCGGAAACTCACCCTTAGAAAACTCATTTGAGCCTTGGCCTCTATTTTCTTGGTTAAACCGCATTTTCAGCCGATGATCCCTTTCTTGGTTATTGCCTGCAGAGATTTTTGAACCCTTTCAAGGGGATGATGTTAATATGGTTGCTTGTAAGTCAACACGAAAAAGAGCTAGAGAAGTGGTTCAAGGGGCATATGAGAGACATGTTGCTAGACCGAAGAAAAGAAAAAAGTGCAAAGGGAAGCAATGAAAAAAAGGAAAAAAAAAAAAGAGAAGAAGAAGAAAATGATGAATGAGAAAAAAAAAGAAAGAAAAAGAGGAAAAGGTTCAAAGAGGAAAGTGAAACTAAAAACAAAAAAATCATGTTCGAAAGTTTGCATGCTTCAAACACTTGGGTGGGGAAGAAAAAAAGCAATGAGTTGGGGAATACAAGCAACTAAGTTGACATCATCCATTTTGAATTCATAAGCCACAATTTGACCTTTCTTGACACACCTTGGCCCTAGCCCCGTTACAACCATGTTAAGACCCTTTGATTTATGCACTAATGAGCTTTTTGCAGTGGTGGAGATTTGATTTACAAGCAAGCCTATAGCAATGGCACTCTAATGTCTTGATTTGAGTGTGACAAAATTCCTTAAACACTTCTTGAGTGATTTGAGAGACATCCTAGTAAGGAGTGCTTGAGACTTGTTTCATTTACGTTTGATAAAATCAATGGGATACGTGCTTGTTGTATTAATGCCATTAGAGTTTATTCTCAATATTGCTATCTCTTCTTAAACTGTGAAGACATGTTGATTAAGAGATATACTTGACTAACATAAAGGGATACTTGGGTATGGCTACTTGGATAATCCATGCATTTTGAATCGAGAGATGCTTGAGGACAAGCATGGTTTTGGTGTGGGGGAATTTGATAGGGTGCATTTTATCTTTCATATGCATGCTTAACTCCAATGGTTTTTAAAGGTTTCCTTGACATTTTTAATCGAGTTATGCGGTTTTGGATAGAAGGACCGAGATTGACCCGTTGTGAAGAAAAGGAGTTAAAAAGCCCTAAAGGAAGACAGAAAAGAGATTTAAGTACAAAACAGTCATGAGCTGACTTGAACAACCATTAGGGCATGATCACGCCCTATCCCACATCCGAGTCTGCGCGGGAAGAGAAGAAGAGTTTTGAAAAGACCTCTTTCCTGATTTTACGAAAGATACACGCACAGAAAGAGGACTCTGAGATGGCACGAAAAGAGGACTCTGAAGTTGCACGAAAAGAGGACTCTGAAGTTGCGTAGAAAGAGGACTCTCAATTATAAAAGGAAGACAAGAACGCAGAGAAGAATCATCTTTTGATCATCGTTGTTTTCTCTCTTTCTATGAATTCATGCTTTCGTTTAGAATGTTTTGTTTTGCTATAAACATGTTTAGTAGCTAATTTTCCTATTCCGATTCAAGGGAAACGTTAAACCCAATTGTTATGTTTTGAGGTCTTGAATTTATCTGATTTCGCCAAGTATTTCTCGTCTTGATTTACTGTGAACGGAATGATTATTATTGATAAATCTGACAACTCGATTCGATATTAATTGTTCTATTGTTGTCCATGAGTTCAGTGATCCGTAATTGTCATGAATGAGTGGTATGAGTAGCAAGAAATTTACTGTGTGCTTTGCATGATTTATTTGTGGGGACGAGAAAACTAGGTTAGATAATTGCAGCTATCTCGGTTATTTGATCTAGATTCAACTGTTTTCATTGATGCAAATGCTATTATTGGTGTCATATGGAACGCTATCGTGCCCAGTCTTGATATAATAAGTTTGAATTTAGATGCTTGAGTCAAATCCACTACGATAGAAAAACGGAAATTTGTTACGGCTATCCTAATGAATTTCAGAGTTGAATACTCAGTTATGGAATTAACCATTAGTGATCTATGATAGACATAATGATTGGTGAGACTAACCCCCTTGAATTGGACTTTTCATCTATAATCTCATCTCAGTTATTTACTATTGCTTTTGTTAATTTAGTTCATTCATATTCAGTACTCTATTCATATCCCCTATTTTTCGTTACTACTATTAGATCGAGAAATTAATCAATAGTTCCCTAGGGATTCGACCTGGTTTCACGACTACTCCAGTTTAAAACCAGTATTTATATTTGATGGCTTCGACAACCGATCAGGTATTAAGCATAGATGCGTAGTCAAGGATGGGAACTGACGCCCGATTCCATACCCTAGACTAAGGCCGGGAGACGGTAGACGAAAAGACCGTACCCGTACGGAATCGGCGGCTAAATGTTCACGCCAACATTCACCTAGTCTCTAGTGCCATGGACCGTTGCTAGACGGCCACCCATGGTAAGGGGCCCTTGTGGAACACAGGCCCAAGTCTATCTGAGGGTGAACCTAAAGGGTCGCACACAAATCATCGAGAAGGTTGAGAAATTGACTTGGAGTCAATTTCGAAGGATGAATAAGTAATTGGATTACTTAATGGATTGTCCATTGGATGGACGGGCCGATATTGTATTGGGCCCTCATTTAATCGGTAAATAGGATTTATCGATTAATATGGAAAGTTGAGATGTTGGATCTTTTAATTGGATTAAAAGATCAATGGGAATTATTTAAGTAGACATTAAATTGCATTTAATCTTGGGTTCGTCGTAATTGGATTACGGTAAAACCCGGTCCGTTGAATTTTGACCTGAGAGGTGTACTAATTCCTATTTTGGAATAGGAAGAAGTTGGACTTCTTCCCTAAATAGGCACGGCCGAAAATTGCCACCTTGGAGGGAGCAAAAATCGGCCATGTTGGATGCTAGGTGTTAGTTGACTTGTCTCTTTTGGTAAAAGGACAAATCAACTCCAATCAACTCCTTCCTTTTTGGTATGATTTGATCATACCTTAAAAGTTAGTAGGCTTGATTGAAGAATTAATGGTGATTGATTGGGATGTATCTAGACATCCTTGGATGAACCTAGACACATTCCAATAATCACATTAATTATGTATATATATGAGTGTATACAAAACACCTAGGTACGAGATTCATTATTCATCTTCTCAAGGAAAAGAAGAAGAAAAATCACCTCTCCCTCTCCTCTAACTTTCGGCCACTCTCTCTCCCTTTTACTAGAGTCCTTCTAAACCCAATTTCTACTACCAAGGAAAATAAGAGTTTTTTCCGGTGTGGTGTGGATCACCTTTGGAGAGTTCATACGTTTGAACTTTTGTGGACATTCTGGAGAGGAACAAAGCAAGTAATGGGGCACACGTGAAAACTACAAAGGTAACGGTTCATTACGTTTTCGTAGTTTATCTTTTCATCTGTGCTCTATGTTTAATATATGTTTTTAATATTGATACATCCTACATCGAATGCCCGGTTGAGCACCCAAGGGTATACCCCTTGGGATTTCACGATTATGCTTTAAATTATTTTTAATTTCCACATTCTCACATTTCCGTTCGCACTCCTGGGTGGATCCGCTTGTCCTTCAATTGGTATCAAAGCCTGGTTCGATGTAAGGGGCATAGATCTATGTGCTAGGCATGATCTACTTGCTTGTATAACTTTTATGAGCATGTATGATTGTATGAATATATGAATAAATATGATTATTCATTTATTTAAATTTGATGGACATTAAGCATGCAAATTTTGTGAGATTGGATCTTAAAATTGTATGTTCATTTTCAGTTTATTATTATTAATTTGTGCTAAAAAGAAAGGTCGAAAAACAGGGAAAAACAGACAACAACGGCAGCGGTTGGCTACCGTCCCTACCGATCGGTCACTGGCTGGTGGGCGCGCGCGGGCGGAGCCTGGTCGGCGTGCCTGCCAACGTGCGTGCTGGCAGGGGCATCGCGCATACCGCTGTGCGTGTGCACGCCGCTATTGGCCGACGCCAGCGCGCAAAGAGCACACTGTCCTGTACGCGCGAGCGGCCGGCTGGCACAACGGCTGGGCCGTTTTTCGACGTTTTCTGAAAATTTCAATTTTCTAGGTTTTCTGCCCATTATTCTACAAATGAATTAATTTTGCATATTAGATTTTTGGAATTATTGGATTTTTCCTTAGATCAAATTTGCTGAATTAATTTGGGATTAATACATGCATTGGATGCATTGTATGCAATGTCCATTAAATTTTAAATTTAAACTTTGCATATTATTTATATATTTGTACCTTGTGATGTTGGACATCACTTAGATATTTTGAATATCCATAGTTTAAGCATGATTATTTGGAATAATTGTGTTATGTGCGTTGATTGGATTAACATGGGATGATCACAAGAGCCCTAAACATTGTGTATGGATGAATGTATGTTATTTACATTTCTGTTGGCTGGGGCCTGCGTGCCTTTCTTTTTGGGACTATAATCTCCCGTATTTCAGCCTCATGATATTAAGGCTCGTTATTAATCTCCGTTGCATTACTTTCATTTGTAATGAGAGTAGATAGGTTTGGTGAGATTTTATTTTAACAAGCCCATGGAGTCGGAGACCCAAGGTGGAACATCAAGGCGTGAAACAAGAAAAGTCAGAAGACCTATTGGAATGACAATGGGTATATTGTTTTATAATAATATAGGACCACCCTAGACAGACCATAGACTCACTGCGGGCTTAGTAGGTCGCATAGGTTGGGCTTGTGATCATCCTAACAAGGGTATGCTATGTTTTTTGCATGCGGCGTATTTATTTAAATCACTTTAAATATTGGATATTTATGCATGCTAAAACACTTAATATGATGAGGTCTCGGTCGTTTTATTAAGCACTCATTTGGTTGGACCAAATTAAATATTAGGCCCAGAATGGACTTGGATCGAAATGGTATTTTGATCTGTACGAGCCTTCCATCCATAGCAATGTGGTGAGGAAGCTACCACTACCCAAGTGTGGTCTCACGAGTTGTGGCACACTTGGACTAGGGGAAAGCTGCACCATTGTTGTGAACAAAGAGATCACTCAATGTTTTCCTGTCTCACGAGTCGTGGGGACAACAGTTTGAGGCATGATTTGGTTGATGGGTCGGGCCCAACACTGAGTAACATGGTTCGCTTGGAGTCCTCGGAACCATGCGAATAGGTGAGGCAAAACATCTTGGGAATCTCATGGGATGAGAATGATATTAGATATCTCCCACGAGGTCTTCTTCATGTGAATTATAAAAGCGGGGCATGGAGATTATGAAAGCCTAGGGTAGGCGTGTGGATTGTCCGGGGATTAGCGCGAATGCGGAAGCGCAGTATAATTTAAATTTCAAGAATTTAAACATGCATTAATATACATTAAAATAAATGCGTTCAAGGGGTGTTCCCTTGAAACTCCCGGGCGTTCGGTGTATCTCATGAATAATAAAACATATATATAAAATAATCATGGAAGGCCATAGGATTTGAAAGAAAAAGGGACGAAAACCATAAACCGGAAACCTACCGATTATCGTTTTCGCCTTCTAACCGGTACTCGCGTTGTTCCCCGATTTGCTCCAAGATCTCGTATAGGAGACCCACTAATTCGTTCACGCAATCCGTCCACATATCTTGATCTTCATGCTAGCGAAAGAACAAGTATATTTTTGGAGAGGACGAATCGATCAAACGTTATTGATTAACGAGATCAATCCTCCTTAATGTTCAATTGTCAAACAAAAGAACAAGAAAAGTGTTTCTTGGAAGGAGGAGAGAGGCGCGGCTGAGAGGGAGAGGGAGGGAGACGAGTGTGTGTGTGTGTGTGTGTGTGTGTTTCAAGATTCATCATCCCTTTTCAAAGTGTATGCTTAGGAGTATTTATAGAGGAGGAATCCTATTCCTCTTCTAATTTCCTACACTTTGAAGACTCCACCATGAGTAGGATTTGACCTAGTCAAATCCTAGTCAAATTCTAGCTTCTTTGGTCAAACCAATATTAGCCATTGATTCCTCCCTTTAATCTCAACCATTGATTTAATTTAATGGAATATTTAAATCCCATTTAAATACTCCAAAGGGTAATAAATAAATATATTAAATATAAATATTTATTCCAAGCCCATTAAATTAATTTCTAATAAATCTAATTTATTAGATGAATCCCTTTTATCTAATAAAAGGAATTAATTCTTCCCAAGAAAATAAGGACCCGATTAAATCCAATTTAATCGCTCCATTTCTCCAAATATTTAATTCCAAATTAAATACGTTATGTGAGTGGATTGTGTGTGACTCTTTAGGTTCACCTTCAGTTAGACTTGGTTGGATTCCTAGAATCCGCCCGTCACCAATGGGTGGCCGTCTAGCAACGGTCCATGGCACTAGAGACTAGGTGAATATATGGGGATGAACATTTAGGCTCTACAGTACATCTATCCTTCCGTCTATGGTCTCACCACTTAGGGTTTAGGGTACGGATTATGCAGGTACCCATTTTGGACCTAAGTGTCGGTCTGTCCTCTACTAAACGCCGTAAGGGAAGCCTTCCCTTCTATTCAGTTACTGTGGCCACAGATTTTAGGGACAAGACACAAAGTATTTGTGAGACACAACTGTCAACACCTTTTGATAGAAGACAAATCCTTTCTTGGAAACTACTGTCACTTTGTACACCGGAGCTGTACTAGATATGGCTTATGACTACTCAAGTGCATCTTTGCAATCTCTCACCATATCTAAGATACAGCCCTGATGTACAGGTAAACTCAGCAATTCCTCAAGTCAAAGGATTTGACCTGTACCGTTGGAACCGGGAACACACGTCATACCTAACCGACCCTACTCAAGGTCCTTCGTAAGACGGTTCCCGCGAGTCACCTCAGTCAGCCGCTCCCCGGCAGGCCAACCCACTAGCATTGCATAGACGACCCTCGTCACCCGTCGATGAAATACGACAGCAGATGCTTAGTTCAAGTCTCAAGGGGAATCTCGGTACCCAATTTCAAGATTTCTTGACTCGGAGATTTCCAGACTGATTCAACGGAACTGATTTCATGGACCTACCTCCAAGCGTAGTCCCAGTCCCCGAAATGCGATTTCAGTCTGTGGGCTTTGTTTGCGTAGTGAACAGTTTATAAAGCAGATAAAGTGAACACAAACAAAATACATGCCAAATGAATTTCACTTCTTATTCATTAAGGATTTATTAAAACTTCAAAATTGTTCAGACATAGGTTACAATTCGCCTACCAAGATTGGCTACATGATCACCTATTCTAACAATCTCCCCGCTTGACCTTAAAGCCAATCGCCCATGCTTCTCAAGATGTTGCGTATAAGCGCTTTGCGACATAAAGCTTTATCAGTAGATCTGCTATGTTGTCTGCTGAGTTGACTCGGTCCATCCGAACGTCACCTCTTCCTACCATTTCTCTTAGAAGGTGGTAGCGTCTAAGAATGTGTTTGGAATGGTGATGAGATCTCGGTTTCTTTGCTTGCGCTATTGCTCCGTTGTTATCACAAAAGATGACAACGGGCTCGGCGATGCTAGGCACCACACCCAACTCTTGGATGTAGTTACTCATCCAAACCGGTTCTTTGGCAGCTTCTGAAGCTGCTATGTATTCAGCCTCAGTGGTGGAATCAGCAGTGGTTGCTTGCTTGAAACTTTTTCAAGCCATTACTCCTCCATTCAGCCTGAATACATAACCCGATTGAGACTTGGCATCATCGTCATCAGCCTGGAAGCTAGCATGGCTAAAGCCTTGCGGGATCAGTTCTCCATTGCCATAGATCAGGAACATTTCCTTAGTCCTCCTTAGGTACTTAAGGATGCCCTTAACTGCATTCCAATGTTCCTCTCCTGCACAAGACTGATATCTGATCGTTACACTCAAAATGTAAGCAATGTCAGGTCTGGTGTAGTGGACTGCATATTGGATGCTTCCTACGGCTGAAGCATAGGGGATGATTTTCATCTTTTCAAGTTCCTCATCAGTCTGTGGGGACTGTTTCTTGGATAACGTGATCCCATGCCTTATGGGAAGGAATCCTCGTTTGGAGTTGTCCATCCGAAACCTTTTCAAGACTTTCTCCATGTACGAGCTTTTGGTGAGTCCTAACATTTCTTAGATCTGTCCTTGACAATCTGGATGTCTAGAATGTAGGAGGCTTCACCTAAATCCTTCATAGAAAAACTGAGTTGATAACCATGCTTTTGTGTCACTCAACATTCTAATGTCATTTCCTATGAGTAGAATGTCATCCACATAAAGCACTAGGAACACTATAGAGCTCCCACTGACCTTTTTGTATACACAAGGGTCGGATTCGTTTTTGATGAAATCATAACCCCGTATTACTTCATTAAAGCGAATGTTCCAACTTCGTGATGCTTGTTTGAGGCCATAGATGGACTTTTGGAGACAACAGACCTTCTGTTCTTCTCCGGAGACCGTGAAACCCTCCGGCTGATCCATGTAGATCTCCTCCTCAATGAAACCATTGAGGAAAGCCGTTTTCACGTTCATCTACCATATCTTATAGTCATACCATGCTGCTATGGCAAGCAGGATCCGAATGGACTTAGCCATGGCTACTGGCGAGTAGGTGTCCTCAAAATCGACCCCGGGTCGTTGAATGTACCCTTTAGCTACTAGCCTAGCCTTAAAGATTGTGACTTCTCCATCAGTGCCAAGTTTCCGCTTATAGACCCACTTACAGCCAACTGGCTTAACCCCTTTCGGCGGGTCTACAAGTGTCCAGACTTGGTTCTCACTCATGGATTCCATTTCAGTTTTCATGGCCTCAAGCCATTCCCGGAGTCGATGTCAGACATCGCTTCCCCATATATCTTAGGATCCTTATCCAGCAGACTGGTCGTATTCAGAAAGCCATATCTCACCGGAGGTCGAGACTCTCTAGCTGACCTACGGAGAATGGGGATGTCAGTGGTGACTCTGGGTGTTGACTGTATAGGAGCTGGCGGTTCAGGTACCGAGGTTGGCCCTTCCTGAGGCCGTCTTTCATGCCTAGCATGCTGGACTTCTCGAGGTTGGTCAGCCCTTCGGGTATCTATCCTGAATCCTCTAAGTGAGGAATTTGCGGCTTCCACTGATGACTGGTTTTCATCACTTGATTCTTCAAGGATCAGTTCATCAGGTTGGATATCCTCTGGAAAGCCTTGTTCCAAGAACATTACGTTCCTTGAAACAAATACCTTTTGTTCCAAGAGGTCATAGAAGTAATAACCTGCAATTTCTTTAGGGTATCCAACGAACCTGCATAAGCTAGATCTGGATTCTGGCTTGTCTCCCACTAGCCTCTTGACGTATGCGGGGCTACCCCACACTTTCAAGTAGTTGTAGGACGCAGGCTTGCCGTGCCATATTTCATATGGCGTTTGGGTCAATACACTGGTTGGCGCCAAATTTAATAATTTGGCCGCAGTCTCCAATGCGTAGCCCGAAAAGGACAAGGACAATTTGGTAAAACTCATCATGGATCGAACCATGTCTAACAGGGTTCGATTCCTCCTTTCAGAGACCCCATTCAACTGTGGTGTCCCCGGAGGTGTCCATTCAGATATTATACCATTTTCTTTAAGATAATAGAGGAACTCAGTACTAAGGTACTCTCTGCCGCGGTCTGACCGTAGGACTTTAATTTTGCAGCCGGTTTGGTTCTCAACTTCAAGTCTGAATTCTTTAAACCTCTCAAGAGCTTCAGACTTGTACCTTATCAGTACATAACTATACCGTGAATGATCATCGGTGAAGGTTATGAAGTAGGAGAACCCACCTCGGGCCTGCGTCCTTAGTGGTCCACATATGTCTTTGTGGACCAGGTCCAACAGACCTGCGGCAAGCCTACTTTGTCCTACAAAGGGCCTCTTGGTCATTTTCGCTCTTAGACAGGATTCACAAGTTGGTAGCTCACTCAAGTCCCCTACCTCTAGGTTCTTTGAGTCTACCAATTTCTTCATCCTGTCTTGGGATATGTGACCTAGCCTAGCGTGCCACAGTCGTGCGTTCCCGTTGTTATCTATGTTACGTTTGTGTTGAGCGTTTAGAACGAAGTTCGTTTGTTGTAAGATATAGAGCCCGTTATTAAGCGTACCAAGCAGATGAGCAATTCCACACCTCATCAAAAAAAAGCAATTTTTATTTATCATAAACTCATATCCACTATTGTCTAACAACGAAATGGAAATAATGTTTTTAATCATACTATGTACATAATAAACTTGATCTAACTCTGTACTAATATGATCACTAACTACTAGAGTGGCGGATCCTACTGCTTCTGCCGAGATGGCCTTGCCATTCCCAAGCTTCAGGATCATATCCCTGCTACCCAGTTTTCTGCTTCTTTTCAGCACCTGCAAATCATTGCAAATGTGAGCTCCACAGCCAGTATCTAATACCCAAGAGGCAGAGTTAGTAACCATATTGACCTCAATCACAAAGATACCTTGTTTGGGAGGAGTTTGGGGGCACTCCCTCTTCCAATGCCCTTTCTCACGGCAATTGATATATATGTCATATGCCCTCGACTGTTGCTTGGAGTCAACCTTCCCTTTTCCTTTGCCTTTCCCCTCTTTGGCAATGGGAACACTCTTAGTGTTTGTAGCTGCTTTGACGGCTTTTCCCTTTCCCTTCTTCCTTTTCCAACGTCCGGCACCCTTGCCTTTCGTCTTGGAAGTCAAAGCATCTCCAAACAATACCGACGGCGTGGATTTTTTGGTCGTTGCCTCGTATTGCACCAACATATTGATTAACTCATGAATACCCTTCTCAAGTGTGATCATGTTATAGTTAACAATGAATTGGTCGAAGGAGGGTGGGAGAGACTGAAGGATCACATCTATGTACGTCTCGTTATCGAGGCCTGCCTTGAGGTCCTCGAGCTTTTCCACCAGGGTAAGCATTTTAACCTCGTGCTCTTGTACAGAGGATCCTTCGGTCATTTTAGTTCCAAAGAACGCCTTCGTCGCGACATACCTAGTATGCCGGTCCGGGACTACATAGCAATCCTTCAGGCAAGCCATAATGGAAGGGACATCGTCTAGCCTTTCATACTACTTCTGAATCTCATTCGTCATAGAGGCAAGTATGATGCTACGGACTTTTCGATTATCCTTATGCCAAGTCTCGAATGTCTCATGTTCTTCTGGCGTGGATCCTTCCGGCAAGGTCCTAGGGAACGGCTCGTCCATGACGTAGCCTTGGTTCTCGTAATCTAGGACTATCCTCAGATTGCACAACCAGTCGTTTGTAATTTGTTCCATTAAACTTGTTGGTCCCAAGTATGATTGATAATGGGTTCTTAGACATTTTTAAATCTACATTTAAAACAGAACTACGATCAGCAGAATTTTAAAAGACGGAAGTTTTGATAAATAATCAAACGCTTGGACTTAGTCATTTAATGCTCCCACTATTTATACGAAAACACGATACTCTCAAACGTCGTTTTCGGGAAACCTTTTCCTAGTGGGCTTGGGATCCACAGCGAATTTTCCCATACCCCGCTTTTACGATTCGCATGGGAAGAATCCTATGGGAGGTATACTATACCATTCTCGTTCCACGAGATTCCCAAGATAACTGTCTCACTCTTTCACATGATCCCGAGGACTCCAAGCGAATCATGCTAATTGAGCGTTAGACCCGACCCAATCGATCGAATCATAAACCCGCTGCTACCTCCACGACTCGTGAGACAGGCAACAGTGGTCTACCTTTCGTTCATGACACAGTGCAACTTCTTTTAAGTATGATAGTCGTGCCACGACTCGTGAGACCACGCTATTGACCTAAATTAGCTTCCTCACTATGCCATGGATTAGAAGGCATGGACAAACTCCTAGAGTCCATGTCCACTTTGTCTAGGGTCTAATATTTTGAACATTGGTCCAACCAAGTGAGAGTTGTAAATAATGCGTAATTAAAAATTGCATCCCATAGCACTTATATGATAAATAAAAACCATTCATTCACCATAACAGCCACATGCAAAATTAAAGCCTAGCACGCCCCTGTTGGATGATCACGAACCCGAATCCTATGCGACCCACTGAGCCCGCAGTGGATCTATAGTCAATCTAGGATTGGTCCTACACTATTACATTAATAGCAACCCGATCATCATGCTAATAGGCCTTGGTCTCTTTGCTCTTTCAGATCTCCATGGAAATACCTTGGAACCTCTATTATGGGCTCTCCATGTGGGCCTTCCTTCTTCTCCACCAAATGCATAAAAATAAAATCCTCACTCCTATTCTACTCTCATTACATATGTAAAAAGAAACCCCAGCGAAAACCCGGGGGGATTACATTAGGAGAGAGAAAGAATGCCTTATTATTCCAAGGCAACTAGAAGAGGAGAAGGAGAAAGCAAAAGAGGCACACAGGCCCAACATAATTAAACCATACATCCGGTCTGGGGCTCGCGATCATCCATTCCATTAAACGCACATAATTACATGATCCAATCACATAAACACATGCTAATAATCCATGATTACCAATCATATCATTCCATGATAAATAAACAAATAACATATGAAAAATATGGTACAACAGTTGGCATACACCTTTCTCGTTCAGGAAGACCCTTCCTCATTATTTGAAGGTGAGTACCGCCCCGGGATTCCAAATCCAGTACTACAACCTCCCAAATAATATTTTTGAGAAAACATAAAAAAAAAATAAAACTAATTTTTCAGAATAATCCAAAAAATAAAAATAAGAGAAAAAACGCAAATAACGATCGGCCGCCGTCACCGGCCGCGCTCTGCCGGCGCCCACAGGCTAGCAAGCGCTGCCTGCTATCCTGCGCGCGTGCAAGCCCCTGCCTGCTTCGTGCGCGCGCCTGGCCGGCCACGCTACGCATGCTGGCGCGCATCGGCAGGCTATCGCGCACAGGCACCTCTGCCCGCGCGCGCCACCCTGCCGCGCTGCCTGCGTGTGCCTCCTGCACGCAGGCTATGCACGCGCGCGCAGACTCCTCTGTCTGCGTGCGCACACGCCTAGTAGGGTCGAACTTGGTCAACAAAATTCTAGAGCTACCTACCAAAGATTGGTCAACAAAATGTTTGCTAATCAAATAGGGAAAAAAATAGAAGTCTGCGAGGATGACATGTTTGTTAAAAGTGTGGGGAACGAGCAGCACGTGGCGCATCTGCAAGAATGTTTCAACCTATCGAATCAATATGGAATGAAGTTAAATCCTAAATGTGTGCTCAGGGTGGAGGGAGGGAAATTTCCCGAATATTTGGTCATGTATAGAGGAATTAAGGTGAATCCTGATAAGATTGTTTTCATACAACAGATGAAGGAACCTCAAAACGTCAGGGAAGTAGAACACCATCCAGGAAGGATGGTAGCTCTAAGTCGGTTCATATCACGCTTTGCTGGTAAAAGCCTACCCTTTTTCATGGTTTTAAGGAGTGCTAAAAACTTTCAACAGGAAGTGTCAAAAAACATTCAATGACCTGAAGGGTTAGCTGGAGAAACCCCCTATCTTAAACTAACCGCAGGAAAAAGAACAACTATGGGTCTACTTGGCCTTATTAGACACGGCCAGCAATGATGTCATGACTCAAGAAGGGAATGCAACTCACTTCCTCCTAAACTACACGAGTCATGTAATGCAGGAAGCAGAAACCATGTACAATCACATGGAAAAAAGGTGTTATCTCTAATACATGCTACAAGGATATCAAGGTCTTATTTCCTGATGCATCTAATCATAGTCTTAACTGACCAACTCCTGAAACAACTTCTCGTGCACAGTAGGGGGGGGGGGGGAGAATGGCCAAATGGTCATTCAAACTCAATAAGAACTACCTAGAATGTCAACCCCGAACTTCCATAAAAGCACAAGCTCTCGCAGATTTTCTGGTTGAAGTATCCCCAAAACATGAACAACACAAGAAGAATGGGCTTTATATGTGGATGGGTCAGCAATATAAAAGGGTGCAGGTGGAGGAGTCGGATTAAGCAATCAAGAAGGATATGATCTGTACTTCGCTATAAAGTATGATGGAATGTTATCGAATAATGAAGTAGAATATGAAACTCTATTAGTCGATATGAGAATAGCCTTGGGGAACGGAATCAAGAGAATCAAGATACGTAATGACTCTCAGTTGGTGGTTAAACAAGTTAATGGGAGATTTGAAGCCAAGGACAAAAAAATGGTGAGGTTACTGTGAATCATACTGGAAAGAGAGCTTCTGTATGAAAGTTACAAGCTCATCCGAATTCCTCGAACTTAAAATACACGAGCTGATGCTCTAGCCCGAGTAGGAAGGTTTAAGGGTGAAATAGATATAATGGAAGTATCACTCATCAAAGTTAACCCAGAGGGAAGAATTAAAGAAGCCAATGTAGCTGAAGGAAAGGGGCTAGGATCATGGATGGATGTAATCATAACTTACCTATCTCAAATGGGGTGCTACCCACACAACCCTCTGATCGTGGGACAACAGGGTGCCAAGTCGATTCTTCTTGGAATGCGGATATTTATTCAAAAAGTCTCGTATCATGCCAGCCCTACCTTGCCTCAATCCAAATCAAGCGCTGAAGGTGATGAAAGAAATACACGATGGAAGTTATGGGAATCATTTCGGAGGCAGAAGCTTAGCCCTTAAAGTTATCACAAATGAATCTTATTAGCCCACCATTCAACGAGATATGGCTTAGTTCGTAAGAAAATGTGAGCCTTGCCAAATCCATGGCGTAATACCTCATGCCCCTGGTGTCGAGATTGAACCAACACCCTTAACCTGGCCCTTTGATCATTAGTGAATGGACTTGGTGGGTCCATTCCCTCATCATAGGGACAGAAAAAATCTCTCATCATAATTGATCATTTCACTAAATGGGTGGAAGTCGAATATCTATCAAAGATCAGGGAGGATAATATCATCAAGTTCGTTTGGAGAAACATATATCTAGGTTCGGGATCCCGCAAAAGATCACCACCGACAATGGTACATAATTTAAAAGCAGAAAGTTTCTAAGATGGTGTTGAGAGTGGAAGATTAGGCAAATCTTTACCTGAGTATCAAATCCAAAGGCTAAGTTGGGAAGAGAAAACGTTGGATGGATTGATGAAACCCCTGGCATTTTATGAGCCTACAAAACCACACCACAAACAAGCATGGGAGAAACGCCTTTTTCTGTTAACTTTTGGATCGGAGGTATTGATACTTGTAGAAATTGAAGAACCCACAATGAGAATGGTAGATATGAGGAAGAGGAAAATAGAGAAGCTAGGATGTACGAATTGGATTTCGTCGAGGAAAAAAGGTTTACAACTCGAGTCAAGTTGGAAAATTACAGAAGGAGGACCATTAGATACTATAACTCGCTGGTGTAAAGAAAGGGTCCTGTAGGTGGAAGATTTAGTTGTCAGAAAAGTTGATGCACAGTAGGCGATTGGGAAGTTGGACCCTAAATGGGAAGGACATTATCAGTTTACAAAGGATACTTAAAGAAGGAACATACAAATTCGATACCATGGAAGGAAAAGAAGTGCCTCAAACTTGGAGTATACATAACCTAAAAAGGTTCCATTGTTAGAGTTTGAGATCCTCGTATACATACGAGGGCAACTCATGAAAGTTTCAACTATTCAATTGGAGAATTTGTGATCCTCATATACATATGAGGACAACTCATGAAAGTTTCTACTATTTACTTGAAGAATTTCCGATCCTCAAATGAGGACAACTTATGGAAGTTTATACTAACTACCTAAAGGTAGGCAATCATCATCTACTTACGATTTATGCCATGTCGAGTTTCTACTATCAAGTTAAAGAGATCTTGATTTACTAATGAAAATTTCCTCAAAAACAAAGGAAAAAGATACAAAGGCATAAAGCTTGCTTCTTAAAACTAAAAACAAAGACCTCCTAGCTACTAGAAAGCCTTATCGTGCCAATCATGCCATAAAAGTCTTGTGTCAATTACTATTTGACAAATTGCATATTTCCCCCCGTGTTATCAAAATATTGTTAAAAACCCCTGTGTTATGAAAATATGCAAAATACTCCCCGTATTTTATAAAATCTTGCAAAAAAAGCCCCATTCCGTCAGAAATTAATGGAGAGTGTCCAACATTCGCCCATTGTATGGTTCGACTTCATTTTTGACCTTTTTTTAGAGTTATTTTATAGTAAAAATGTCCATTTTGCCCTCTTCTTTTGGGCATTTAAATATATTTTAATAAATTAATATTGTCCATTAATTTAAATTACTATTTAATTTAAATATATGTTAATAAATTATATTTATTTATGAAAGTACTAATTAAATATCAAAATACCTATATATATATTTTAATATTTATATAAATAAAAATAAAAATTAATTATACAATCATATATTAATAATTAAATTAAAATTATTATTTAGTTTAAATTATATTAATATAAATTATATTTAATTAAAATACCAAGAAATATATTTTAAATATATAAAATATTTAAAATAAAATGATATTTTTATGAATATAAATGTTAATAAATATAAATATTAATAAATTATAATAAATATATTATTAACTAATTTATTAAATACATGTAAATAAAATATACTATTAAATAATATTTAAACTTTATTTTTTTATATAAATATAAACCAATTTCTTTAATTTTCAAAAAATCAATTTTTTTAATTTGTTAAAGAAAAATAAAATATTCTGGGCGACGTCATCGTCGCCCAGTGACCATGGTTGACCGCGGACGCCCAAGTTGTGGGCGAGGCCGACGTCGCCGTCACCCCCTCCGCGGGGCGGCGGCAGGGGGTTGGGGGAACGGGGCTTGTGTCGGGGCTAGGGGGAGGGGGGTTGTTGAAAAAATATTTTATTTTATTTAAATAATTTATTTTGATAATTTTAAATATAATGTATATTAAAATTGATTAAATTTAAACCATTGATCTTTTATAAATTTAAAATCTAACGGTTGAGATGAATTGCTTAAATCCTATGGTTTTAATCTAAAAAAAAAGATTCAACGGTCATTAAAAAAAGAACAATATATAATAAATAAGGGTGTAACAGTCTTTAACCAAAAAATTAACGCCGTTAGTTTTGACTAATGGTGAGGGGCACGTGTGCAAAATTTTACAAAACACAAGGACTTGTTTGCATATTTTTAAAACACAAGAATTTTTAGCTAATTTTTAAAAACACAGGGGTAATATGCAATGTATCCATTACTATTCGAAGTTCCATGCAGTAACGTTGTAAAGTGAAAAGATTAATTAACAAATAAGCAAAATGAGCCTTGTTAAGAGTTTCGTTCTAAACTTAATTTTAAGATTTTTCATAGTAATTACTTATACATACAATGTTTTCACAACCTTTAATAGAAATCCTTCACAATATTTAATTTCGTTAAAAGTAGATTCGTCTTTTCATAACATAACTCATTAAATCTTATGATACATGAGAAATTAACATTATTTAAATTACATATATATAATTTTTTTTTCTAGGGGAATATGATGCAACTCTTTTTCTAGTTATAATCAAAATTATATAATTATTATTTGGTGCAATGAGATTATAATTATCATGTCTTATATCTATATCTTGTTATATATCCATCGCATATCATTCATATTCATACATCATAGTCACAAGTTAGCAACGTGAGCAAGTATATATATATATATATATATGATGATGATGATTTATGGATGGAGAAGTTTCGTAAGGGCAACAAGTTTGCATATAGGTGAAACCTACTTTTAGGCGTAGTTATATATAAAACATTAGCCACTTGGTTTTGCCTTTGCTATTCTCACTACTAACGAATACATCACATTTCTACTTCAAAGTAAGGAAAAATTACATATTTAGTCCCACATTTTAGAATTTTTTTCAATTTAGTCCCACCTATTACATTTTTTTTTTACAATGCATCCTATAACTTCAAAACAAAGAAAAATCAATTATAGTCCCAAAGAGCATTTTTTATCAAATAGATGATGGAAAAAGCACATGCCACACGCACAGCTATTAAAGGGCTGGTTTTGTGTGGGGGGTGGGGGGGGGGGGGGGAATTGAAGACGTGAAGAATCACATGTAGTTCATCTTTGACCTGAATAGGCCATTAGGTTTCTTTTCTCATTCCTTAGTGTGCTTTTCTCCCAAAATTAAAAACCTTAAACTTGGACACCGAAATTCACACTATAGAGCCTCAACAAATCAAAGAAATTGAAGAACAAAACGTGGATTGAAAAAACTCCCCAACCACAGTCTAAACAATTGAAGAAACTCCTTCAATCTGCATTACTCTTCACATCCACCTACATTTTCGTATAAAACACACTCCCATAACTCCTATGCAATACATATATGGTCATCATTGTCGCATTTTAACAAATAACAAATAAACAAAAAATTTACTAAAATTAGCGAGTTCCTACAACGAAGACCTGCTGGACTTAACTTGCAAAGTTTCAGCAAGAACTCATCATCCAAATGGGAGGTTACAACATCCGGTGGGACAATCATAGATTTACTGTCGTACACTCCCACCACTCTCAGCAACATTAGCCATCCAAGACATTAGCAACCCAAGAACAAAACGTAGATTGAAAGAAACTCCCCAACCATAGTATCAAACAATTGACAAAACTCCTTCAGTCTGCCACACTTAATGCACGTTTTGTTCTTCAATTTCTTTGATATGCTTGCAAATTTGGGTGGGTTTAATTTTAGGATTTTTAATTTTGGGAGAAAAGCATACTAAGGAATGAGAAAAGAAATCTAATGGCCGATTCAACTTAAACCACGCGTGTGGCATGTGGTTTCTCCGATATTTATTTGACCGAAAATGTTCTTTGGGATTATAATTGAAAAAAAATTAAAATTATGTGATGCAATATGAGAAAAATATAACGAATGGGATTAAATTGAGAAAGGCACTAAAATATAAGACAAAAAAATGCAATTTTCCCTAAAAGTAATAAAAATGGAAAGCCCAAAATTGTTTGCTTAGCTTTCCCAACCAAATGGTTCAGAGAATTTCTCAACCACCCATTGTCCCCAAAGCAACCCTAAATGGATTACTGAAGCAAAATTCAGGCGATAGAAGAAAATTATAAGCGTCTACATTTTAATGTATGGACTAAAAATTGTTGGAAATGTTATTATTAATTATGGTTAAATTAAATTAATGTAATATCTTAGATTATTTACCGTGGTAAAATATATTTGTCATGGTTAAGAGCCATGATAAATGTTTTAGTCACTCGTAAAAACCACGTTTACAAACATTTGCTGGTGGGGGTCAATGACTATTTATTATGATATTTATTTTTAACCATATCGACTCGCTATGGGCAAATGCTATATTTCTTGTACTTAGAGCTTAAATGTATTTTTGGTCCCGTAACTTAGTTCATTCGGAGTTTTTGTCCTTTAACTTTTTAGGATAGTATTCTGATCATGCATCTTTATAATTTTCGCAATTTCAGTCCCTTTTTTCACCGGAGTTCACTCTTCTCGCCAGAAAAATGAATGTACATTTTACGTAATCTTGTAAAATTGAGGCTATTGTTCTTATTGGTTCGTTTTTGCCAGTATTTTTGTCCTTGAATTGTCTAGGTTAGCATTTTTGTCTTGCATCTATTCAATATTTCGTAATTTCTGTCCTTTTAAAGGACTGAATCGCGAAAAATTAAAAAGATGTAGGACGAAAATGCTACTCTAAAAAAATAAAGAAAGAAAGGAAATAAATCAATTTAAGGATATTATTAGAGTAATAACAAAAATTGATATCGCACTGTAAATAATTACCTTTTATTATTAAAAATAGTATTCTTTTTATATTAGTATAGATAAAACGTATGTGATAATTGAATTCATTATGTATTGAGTGTAGCATGAATTTAACGAGAAAAATGGAGTCACACTAATCATGCGAGCATGATGTGTGGAGGGAACTTCTTGGTAACCTAACCACATACAAAAACCAATGAAAAGATAGGCAAGCCAACCACGGCAAGGGTTTTTATCCAATTTCACAAACTATTTAGCAATTGAAGCGTGTAATCATAAACAATATAAAATTATTCATGGGAATAATTGTTTTGGGCAGCTTAAAGAATTATTAAATCTTTCAAATAAATTAGGCTATTCTGATTTTCAATATTTCAAATAATTTGACATTTAAATAATTGTAGTGAGAGTAGCACTCACTCGAAATAAAATTACTATTCACTACAATATTAACGATGATGGTTCAAAATCGTGGTAAATAACTATTATTAATCACAGTTAAATAATATTAATACAAAAATTAGTTTTTTTATCATGAAAAATTTATTTGCCACAGTTAAGAGCCATAGTAAAAACATTTGATATGGTTTTTGGCCATGATAAATATTTTAGCCACCCTCGCAAAAACTACAGTCAACAACCGTTGCATGACTATGGTTTATAACTATTTGCTACGACTACTTATTATTAATCATGGTAATTAGCCATAATTAAAAGTTATATTTCTTATAGTGATTCCTAATGTTTCGATTTATCACAATATGATGTACAAACAGTACTTCTGAACAATAAATAAATAGACAAGGATCTATTCCTAAACCTATCTAAGCACAAGCGGCTTTTAATAAAAACACAAGGACAAAAAAATAAAAAAAGGACGCAAAGGTTTATCCCTCTTTAATTTAAAGGATAAACTGTAACAAATTTTCCTAAAATTTGATATAATTACAAATATCTCTTATTGTTTGAAAAATGACCTATATCCCTGATTTTAATGACCGTTTAACACACTAGAAAAAAAAAATCACTATTGGCTACATCTTTAATAACTATAGCTAAAAATCGTGGTAAATAACTATTATTAACTACGGTTATATAAAAATCGATATAAAAACTAGCTTTTCCACTATGAAAAACTTATTTGCCACGGCTTTTAACATTCGTTACGGCTTTAAGCCATGAAAAATATTTTAGCCATCCTTGCAAAATTCACGGCCGACAACTGTTGCGTGGCCGTGGTCAATAACTATTTGCTATGGCTATTTAGTATTAACCATGACAATTATTCATGGTTAAATGATATATTTCTTATAATGACAACTAGCCCAATTTATTAGTTTCTAATAGATTTTCATATATTTTTATGGTGAATCGATCCAAATACCTCTGTAGATTATAAATTATAATTTTATTTATTTTTATTTTTATTTAAAATTTTTAATTTCTTTTCGAAAAAGGGAAAAGAACTCAAGGGCAAAGTTATAATTCCAAGCCCGCGTTCAAGGATTTTATGATGTTATCAAATTTTAGAAAAAAATGCAAACAACTCCCTTATGGTTTTGAAAATGATCAAATTATCCCTTTACGACAAAAAAAAAAAAAAAAGTAATTTATCTCTTTATGTTTTTTAAAATGAAGGAAGGTAAATGAAGGAATTTACCTTCCTTCATTTTAAAAAACATAGGGAGGTAAATTACTATTTATTTTTTTAAAGGATAATTTGTATACTTGTAATATCACAGGGAATAAATTGCATCAAATTTCAAATCTTAAAAAGCATTCGTAATTATATCAAACCCAAGAAAGTCTGCTTGTAAATTTTCCTACATTAAATGGTTGTTGGTGCAGTTGTTCAGTACTATCTTCTGCACTTATTACTTGCAACCCCTACCCCCAACCCCCCACCCCACACCCCATCTCTCCAAAACATACACGAAAAGGGCTTTCACAAATTGTCTTGTTTACTTCACGAATCCCTGCTTAGTATGATCAAAACTAGCTGAAAGGTGAGTTTGGAAGAGGAAACCGATCCAAAGAGATGGATCAAGAAAAGGATCAAACTAACAGCAGAAGAAACAGAGAGAAAAGATACCGTCTTCTATCTTTCCATGAACTGCCGGAGTACATGAAGGATAATGAGTACATACTCAACTATTACAGAGCTAATTGGTCGCTCAAACTAGCACTCCGCAGCCTCTTTCTATGGCACAATGAGACCCTCAACGTCTGGACGTAAGTGCAAATTTCCTATCAATTAATTTCATTTTTATGTATGTATGACTATTAATTAATTGTTTCCTGGTTCAGTTTAATAATAATAATTTGAATTTGTCATATCATTTTTTTTTTATTAAATTGTTTATTTTTCGAGTTAGTTATATATATATACATGTATATATATGCTTTTCTTTTAGCTATTTCTTCTTTTAATTCTGTATGTTTTTGCGCAGGCACTTACTTGGATTTCTGGTGTTTGTGGGACTGGCTGTAGCCAATCTAGCCGATGTTCCTCAGGTTGCAGATTTCATAACAATGTTTTCTGGGTAAGTCCATGAAATTTCTAAATCATTGTCTTTTTCTTTTGTAACGTAAAATAAAGGGTAAATTACAGTGACGCCCCTTGAGGTTAGATCAAAATATAATAACACTTCCTATTTTTGTTAAAATTATAACTACACCCCCTGAGGTTGTAATTGTATTACAACTACTACCCCATATTCAAAGGCAAAATTTACACTAATACCATCTGAAAAACATTACATTAACACTTCTCACGGAATGTAGCTGTAATTTCGCAAAAGATAAGAGGTGTCTGTGTAATTGGGCCTAACCTCAGGGGGTGACAATGTAGCTTACCAAATAATAAAAGAATTTGGGCAAAATTGCTCTTTTGGTCATAGGACGGGAGTATTGCATTTTAGTCCCCCACTTCACAGAGTTAATATATTTTATCCTACAAGATTAAAGCACATTGTAAATGTGGTCCCAAAGCCTAACAAATTTGATCCCATGGGATTAGTGCAGGGGACCACATCTACAATATTTTTTTTTAATTTCGTAGGATAAAATGTTAACCTCGTAAAGTACGGGACCAAAAGTGCAAATCCCCTATCTTATAGGACCAAAACATAGCCAATTGGTCCTTTTTTTGGCTATATTTATTTTGTTTATGAATATGTTAAAATATTAATATTAAATAATTATTAGCTTTAATCGTTCAAATTTTTAGACAAAGTAGTCGTGGTGTCAGAGCAGTATTTGAATATGTGAAATGTGTAGATTAATATTGAATGATTATACTTTCCAACAATTTAAACTTTTGAATAAGTTGGTTCAAGATAAATGAATATTTGGTAATTACAATAATTCATAAAACTACTTGTGATAATGAAATGTTTAAAAGAACCTCTTGTATTAAATAA
Source organism: Sesamum alatum (assembly GCA_034509735.1). Lineage (NCBI taxonomy): Eukaryota > Viridiplantae > Streptophyta > Magnoliopsida > Lamiales > Pedaliaceae > Sesamum > Sesamum alatum. The sequence continues at coordinate 28,745,626 of JACGWO010000009.1, forward strand.
ATGGTAAAAGTTCCATGTAATCTTAGAAATACAACAATTAATACCATTCTCGACTGCAGTGTGACAGATACGCTTGGTGTGAGACTGATTTATTCTTTTTTTCCCTCTTAAATGATAAAATTGTTCCTATTCTCCACAAATACAAGCCTCAAGTCTGAAAATAATCCTCATTTAAGCAAAAGAAAAGATCACAATTGAACAAGTTTTGCAAACCATCATGGCCAAATAAAGAGCAAAAATAGATGAGAGAATCCAAAATGAGGATCGTTTCAAACTTGAGGCCTTGTATTTGTGGAGGATGGGGATAATTTTGTCATTTAAGAGGCAAAAACAAGTAGCACACCAAGCGCGTCTGTTCCACTGCTACCTATAAATGGGTTCATTGCTACATTTTTAAGATCACAGGGTCTTTTTACCATTTTATTTAACACGGGAGGTTTTAAAATATTTTGATTATCACAGGATTTAAAATGATTTAAACCCCGAATTTTTTTAGGGAAAATTCTTACCTGAATCAATTTGATCAAACAAAATCAATCACAAAGCAAGTGTGATACATTTGTCATGTGATTGGTCACTTCATCTGAATTATACACCAATCACACGATAAATTTATTACACTTATTATATAATTAGTTCAAATTCGATCAAATCCAGTTTGGGTTAGAATTTCCCAATTTTGAGATTCAGTTCCTGGCATACAGTGAAGAGCTACAACTATCAATCTTTGTAGGTTGATATAGATATTCTCCGTCTCTATTTACTTGATTATATTGATGCCAAAATCCTCCATGGATTGATTATTCATATTCTTGGTGTTGGTCGATTTGCACGTCTTCTCCGTCAAATGAGTAGTTTAAAGAATAATTATATTTATACCTCTGATATGATTTGTTTAAACAAATTATCCCAGTCATTTGTATAATTATAGAAATCATCTCTGATAGTCAAAAAACAGGGATAGTTTGTGTATGATGTTAGCATTTTTGGGGGTATATATATAATTTTTCAAAAAATAGGGAATAGTTTGTATAAATAATGTTGACAATTCCAATGGGTGTATGTAATTATTCAAAATGCAGGAACGATTTGTGTAAACAGACCATAAGTTAGGGAGCATAGATTAAGCGCAAAATGCTTTTTGGTCCCGTAATAGGGCATTATTTGTTTTGGTACCACAACTTAGGTAGCTGGCAGTTTTAGTCCCATAAAACACATTTTTCAGTTTTTTTTGGTCCCAAAATATCACGTTTTTTATTTTTTTTGATCCCAAAATGTCATGTGCCTTGGGACAAAAAAAAAATTGCAAAACGTGTTTTATGGGACCAAAAAAAATAGAAAAATATGACATTTTGGTATCAAAAAAATTAAAAAAACGTGTTTTATGGGGCTAAAACAGCCACCTACCTAAGTTGTAATACCAAAACAAATAATATCAAATTTTAAGGACCAAAAAAGCATTTTGCCCATAGATTAATTATCCCTAGTTTAAACTCTGTAGCATTTCTGTGAAATATGGTTGATTTGCAAATGCTTATATAGTTCTATCAGAAGCATTAATCGCAACAATGCCCCCATTGTTTTCCAGGCAACTCCCATCAAGTGCAGAAGGTAATGTCTCCAGCAAATATTCCCTGGTGAGCCATTTCTCTTTACTTTTAGATATTCAAATTACGATAGAAACCGAATAAGTTGGAACCCGATTATATTTTCTGGGAAATTCATGTAAGCAGGGGCCAGTAAAAATGATAGACTTGCAGCAGAAATTGAGTCCGGAAACGGATTTAAATGCCCGAGAAACGTCCACCCCGGACTGGCCGTTTTATGTGTTCCTATGCGGCTCCATGTTCTGCCTTCTCTCGAGCAGCATTTGCCATCTCTTTTGCTGCCACTCCCGTCGCTTAAACGAATACCTACTCCAAATGGATTACGTTGGGATCACGGTCATGATAATCACCTCCTTCTTCCCTCCAATGTACTACATCTTCCAGTGCACCCCACATTGGCAGATTGTCTATCTCACCGGTATCACAATCATGGGAACATGCACGGTCGTCACGTTGCTCTCTCCGGCCCTCATGTCTGGGAAATGGCGTTCGTTCCGTGCTTTGCTCTTTGTGTCCATGGGTTTGTTTGGCCTAATCCCTGCAGTACACGCACTTGTGGCTAATTGGAATGATCCCTATCGCAACATAACGTTAGCGTATGAATCGGCCATGGCCTTGTTGTACTTGATCGGGACTGTGTTTTACGTTAGCAGGATTCCAGAGCGGTGGAAGCCTGGTTGGTTTGATCTTGTCGGCCACAGCCATCAACTCTTCCATGTGTTCGTGGTAATGGGGGCATTGGCACATTACGGTGCTGCACAGATTTTCCTAAGGCGTCGGAGTCGAATAGGATGTGAGAGTTGAAATTGCATTTTAAGTCCGCAAGTTAGCCCTTTTACAATTTTGGTCCCTTTATTTTTAAACCCATCACATTGAATCCAGTAACTACAAGAAAATTGACATTTTACTCACGAATCTTAATTTTGTTAAATTTCTAACGGAGAAAGAACGTGCAAGGCACGAGTCCAGTTAAGTCGTGAACGGAATTAAGGTTGTTTCCATTATAAATTTAATGGAATTAAGGTTTGGGACCACCTTCGAAACTTTTTGGAGTTATGGGATGTTTCGTGATGAGTTAAATAATAATGGAATCAAATCGAATCGCAAAAAATATAACTTGTGGGACGAAAAATGCTATTTTACTGAATGCGACACAATTGCTTATTTTATTGTTAGTGGCTGAGGGGTCAATGTTAGCCCTTGTTGATAGCGGATAGCGTTATTTATGTTGAAGTGTCAGTTTATACCTCATGGACAAATCATAGGTAGATTCTTCTGCATAATCTTAGAACTCAGCTCTAGAGTGTTGGTCCATCGATTATGGGCATGTCTTAGTTAATTTAGGTATGATCGTAATGCATATTACTTGTAGTTCTGTTGTAAAGACACTAATTTATGGCTTAAACTATGTCAAATAATGTCAAACTATGAGCAGTTTTTTCAAAGGCAAGGAAACTTGGCGCTATGTTGCTGGAGATATTACAACCCCAACAGAACAAATTGAAGAAAGGGGAAATTGCAAAATTAGTCCCGTAACTTACGGGCTGGCGTTTTTAGTCCCATAACTTTGACACTAGCAATTTTAGTCCTGTAACTTTTGAAAATATAGCATTTTTAGTCCTCCGACCAAATCTGGCCAAATTTTGGACAATTTTATCCCTTTACAGCTTTAAAATGAGCATTTTAGTCCATTTTCATTTCTTTTGGCATTTTATCACCCATGCACCTTAGAAATTGTATCAGAGCCTAGGTTTATTGCAGAAATATTTGTTTATATTACATATTGATATTTTATCCCTAACGGAGGAGATTTTTGAAAAAAGTATGGAACCGAACGAGAGTTCGAGTTACAATGAAAAAAGGGAATATTTCTAGATTCTGAAAATATAGAAAAGAATTTGGTTATGGAAACTCTTAAGAGAATTGAAAGAAATCGGAAAAGGATTAATTTAGATTTCCATACTGAGGAAGAAAGAGAGGAATGGTTGGGAAACTACCAGGTCCGACAGACGTTACCAGGAAATACGGTGAGACGTCTACATGCAGTTGAGATCCATGGTAGAATCCCAGCCATGAGAAACGGAACGGGTAAATTCCTAAATCAATACAGTTCTAAAAACAATGATTAAAGGAACTGATTGGAAGGAACTCGAGCCAGACAACTCGAAATTCTCTCAAGATCTATGAAAAGTCCAAAAGACAGTTCAAGACTATGGACATAGCTTAATCCATATACCTATGAAAATAGACCTCTTGAGCCAAAAGATAGATGAGATCCTGAAAATCATTCCAGATCTACGCAAGAATCTTATAGATCTAAAAGCTAAAGTAACAGATCTGAGACGAAATCAAAGGAATACCCCTGGGACATCTAGGTCGCACCAAGAGCGCATCAGGGATGCCTTTGGACCGGTACCTCTTTTGCATCAGAAGGAAAATGCGACGGAAATCCCAAAGTCAAAGACACAAGAAGATCTAATCCTTGAAATCATCAAATCCATAAAATAATGGATATATCAAGGGTGAATCTATCAGATCTACAGGAGTTAGCTGAATCTTTTTCCCAACTTGGGATTGTGGATCTAGTTAATGCCTAAACCAATGAGATCGCTCCAGCTTTACCGCCGCCGGAGGAAAATACAGGCTCAAATGATCCCTCACAGGATCATCCTATGAGAGAAAATACGGATTTCTGCACCAACGCCACCCCAACGTTTGTGGGAACCAGATTAAGAGAAAATCCAGGAAGGAATCCATGACGAGTGCCTGAATATACACCATGGGCAAGAACTATGCTCCAGACCTTACATCCATATGGCACCATACTCAACTTGGATATCATCGACTTTCGAAACATTGAAAAGTTAATAGACAAATGGGTTGCAGCCATGCAGATAGCAGCAACCACATTAGAACTTGACAAGGAGAACTTCATAAGATTATTGGAGTTAAGCTTGGATGGTTCTGTGAAAGTCGGATGGGATAATACCCCAGGAGACACCAAAGCAAGTATCCTAGCCGGAGAGTCCAAAAGTGCTATCACTGAAAGATTCGGAAGGTTGATTAAGATACACTTCATCAGAGACGGATACTTCAAAGGAAGCAAAGCCCAAAAGGCTAGAGAGTACTCACAAGCTCTCTTTGCCCTCGAATTAAGGAATATTTGTGCGGTAGATGAATGTATCTATATGTTCCACAAGTATTTCTTCCAGAGAGGAGTAACGCCTGAAATAGCTGTTCCAATGTTCTTTGCAAAAATCTGCAGTCCATGGAGGGAAATGTTGATACAATCATACAAAGTCCCCGAGGGACAAATGGATTCGGTGGCAAGAAGAATGTCTTTCCTCAAAGACAAATTGAAGGATTGGTGTTATCAAGCATCCGTCCAGAAAAAAACATGAAAAGATTTAGAGGTAAGATTAAAAGAACCCCTCTCTGTTGTGATAATAACGATTTTCCAACCATTATAGGATAATCAAGCGAGCAAAAGAAGAGGAGAAAGCAGGGTAGTGACTCTTATTCAAGGAGTAGCAAAAAATCCGCTTTCAAAAGGAGATCATGGTGGTCCAAATCAAAAGCCAGATCATACAAATCTGGATAGAAAACAGGACTAACAAGAGCCTCATCTCAAGGATCTCGACGAACAGATGCAAGATCCACAGGGAGAACTCCTATGAGAAGAACTTTCAGACGAGCCCATACCCGAGCCAATTGAAGTTTCAAAGATTGTAACTACTGGACGTGCGGTGCAAAAGGACATATATCACCAGATTGCCCGCAGAAACATCGTGAATTACAACAGTTTGAAGCCACGAATGACATTCTTGATGCAGTCTACTACGACGACTTGGTACTAATCTACCAATTCGAAGATCTTCCCTCAGATGAAAGCATATACGAGGAAAAAAATAGAAAGTGGTTCGGCTGGATATTCAACTGATTCAGAGTAATTAAACAAAGGAGATAGGCTTCAAACCTTAGATAGCCTATCAGGATTCTTTTCAAAGATGACGGTGTCAAAAAAAACCATGGAAAGAATCATGAGACAAGACTTTAATCTCAGCCCATACGACGGCTTCAGGATTGGAGGGATCGGTAGAGTCCTCAACCAGATAGGGGTAAACCAGAGGAAACATCATATAATCTACAAAGTAAGTTCAGGTGAGTTTGCCATTCCTATGGAACTTACTGGTAATGTGATGGAAATGCAGCTTATTCCTAAAAAAGAAATTCTTGAAGAATTAAGTAAACTTAGGGAAGAAGTAGCGGTTACTATGAAATGGATCCATATAGGAGCTATTGAAGTAGTAATAAAAGCAACTTTTAAAGAAGAAATTGATTCATAAATACATTTATCAATAATGGATAAAAGAATCAATAACTTAAGAGATGGCTGTCTTGGGACAATGATAGGAAATTTGTATGCAGGAAAGCTGATGTTTGACATTCATCCTAGGATAGTATACAACCTAGCAGACTAAGATTTCAATCGAGTCTTAACCCTTCATCAGGATTTTAAATGGAAAAGATCTTATGAAACATGGGAATAGACCATATTCTATAACATATAGAATAGCTTATGCCCTTTCCAGTACTCATCATTCGGACTTGTTCCTTAGCAAATAGTATATTGAGATTCCTAGAATTTTCAATGAATTCACTAAGGTAATGACACCAAATCCTATTAGAATACCTAGAATAGGAGGTGTTGATATCCTAATAAAAGATCACACAGTTTTAGATTGAACCATTAGTTCTAGAACTGATTTTAGTAGCAAGATGTCCTTTTCAAAAGATAGGATTACCGCCTACAAAGGAAAGGAACAGGAGCTGTTAAAAGGCTTAACCCTCGGACTATTAGGGTTGATAATGTGAAACTTAGATGCCCTAAAGGCTGGAAACAAATTCAGGTTATATTTGACATCACTGAAAATGAAAACTATTTTCCTTGTGATGACTTATATGCTAGAATAGGTGACCAGAAAGCCAATAGTTTTGGCATTTTGTAATCTATTTGACAACTTGATGTAATGTAATATCATGTAATGAATAAAATGAGTATTCGTTACCTTTGGTATTCTCTTTGTTGCGCTCATTTTCCATATGCTAAAATGGTGTTTTACACATATCGCAACAAAGCCTACAGACCACGATTAACAACTCATGCGGTTGGGCCACGCATTAGATGGTGGTCATGAAATCAATTGATTAAGAGTTGGGTCTGAAACGTTCTAAGTCGAGGACCTGGAGACAAGGCATCGAGAGTCCTATAGAGACTTGCATTAAGAGTCGTGTTCATTGGTAAGTGTCGTGTTTCATCAGCGACAGGCGTGGGACGCCTACACGATCTTGATGGCCTGATCGACTGGGGTTGAGCCGACTGAACTGACTCACGGGGATCATCATATGGAAACCTTGAAGGCTTGGTCGGTATGATTGTATTTTCCCGATTCCGATAGTACGAGAGTAGTACTCAGACTTGAGGAACCATGGCAGTCACGTGCACAGGACGGTTGTATCTTGGATCTAGCGAGAGGTGATCATTCTGTAAGATGATCATTATAAGCCTTGTCTAGTGCAGTCAAAATGTGTAGTGAGGACGGTGGGTTCCAAGAAGAGGATCCATCCCTTGTCAGTATGTGACAGAGGTATCTCCTATGCACTCGGAGACACGTTCATGGTGCTTAAAGCTGTGGCCGCGGTTGGTCAAACAGAAAATGGTTATCTGTGTCGATGCAATGAGGCATGCGTAGTCTCGAGTATTAAGCATAGATGCCTAGTCAAGGATGGGAACCGACGCCCAATTCCATGCCCTAGACTAAGGCCGGGAGATGGTAGATAAAAGGACCGTACCCGTACAGAATCGACCCCTAAATGTTCATGCCAATATTCACATAGTCTCTAGTGCCATGGACCATTGATAGATGGCCACCCATGGTAACAGACCCTTGTTGGACACGGGCCCAAGTCTAGCTGATGGTGAATCTAAAGGGTCACACACAAATCACCGAGAAGGTGGACAAATTGACTTGGAGTCAATTTCGGAAGATGAATAAGTCATTGGATTACTTAAGGGATTGTTCATTGGATGGAGGGGCCGATATCGTATTGGGCCCTCATTTGATCGATATATAGGATTTATCAATTAACATAGAAAGTTGAGACGTTGGATCTTTTAATTAGATTAAAAAATAAATGAAATTATTTATGTAGACCTTAAATTAAATTGAATTTAATTTTGGGTTCGTTGTAATTGGATTACAGTGGAACCCGGTTTGTTAAATTTTGACCCGAGAGGTGTGTTAATTTCATTTTTGGAATGGGAAGAAGTTGATATTCTTCCTTAAATAGGCATGGCCGAAAATGCTACCTTGGAGGGAGCAAAACTCGGCCATGTTTGGTGCTTGATGTGGTTGACTTGTGTTTTTTGGTAAGAGACAAATCAACTCCAATCAAGCCTCTCCTTTTGGTATGATTTAATCATACCTTAAGAGATGGTAGGCTTGATTGAAGAATTGATGGTGATTGATTGGGATTGAATCTAGACATCCTTGGATGAACCTAGACACATTCCAATAATCACATTAATTATGTATATATATGGTAAATTACATCTACCTCCCCTGAGGTTTGGCATAATTACAAATACCCCCTCGTTGTTTGAAAAATTACAAATACCCCCTTGAGGTTTGTAATTTTTAACCAATGGCCCAGAACGAACTTGGATCAAAATGGTATTTTGATCTATCCGAGCCTTCCATCACAACAATGTGGTGGGGAAGCTACCTGAGGGCTAACCGGATCTCGAGTCGAGACAAAGAAAGAAGAGACTCCGAACTCCGAAAATGAACATCGGGAGATAAGGGAAAAACCTGAAGCTTTACATACAGCTAGAAGCAAACAAGCACGAAAGACCCTTCATCCAGCATCCAGACAGACATCAAAGCTCCGCCCTCTTTTTCCAACCAATGCTTTCCACGGCCAGTGCTTCCTTCTTCTTATCTCCATAGGAACCGCACTATCCAATCTCGGCCATTCATCTTTCCAACTACCCAAGTGTGGTCTCACGAGTCGTAGCACACTTGGACTAGGGGAAAAGCTGCACCATTGTTGTGAACAAAGAGATTGCAATCATTGTTTCCCTGTCTCAGGAGTCGTGGGGGGTGACAGTTGAGGCATGATTTGGTTGATGGGTTGGGCCCAACACTGAGTAACATGGTTCGCTTGGAGTCCTTGGAACCATGCGAATAGGGAATGCAAAATATCTTGGGAATCTCATTGGATGAGAATGATATTGGATATCTTCCATGAGGTCTTCTTCATGTGAATCGTAAAAGCGGGGTATCGAGATTACGCTTGTGGATTCCAAGCCCACTAGGAAATGGTTTCCCGAAACTCCACTTGAGAGTGGTGGACTTTCGTATAAATAGTGGGAGGGTTAAAGACTAAAAGACCATGTCTTCAACTTGAACAATAATATTACCATCATCTGCTGATTTCTGCTCTACATTTTATAAATGTAGATATGTCTAAGAATCCGTTGACCATGGTACTTGAGACTAATAAGTTTAACGGAGTGAACTACTGGGACTGGCTGAGAAACCTTAGGATTGTCCTTGGTTTCGAGAACCAAGGCTACATCTTGGACTAGCCATCGCCGAGCGACTTACCGGAGGGCTCCACGCCAGAAGAACATTTGACGTTCGAGAAATGGCATGAGGACAACCGAAAAGTACGTAGTACCATATTGGCTTCGATGTCTAACGACATCCAGAAGTAATATGAGAGGCTGGACAACGTCTCCGCCATGTTAGATATGCCGCCACAAAAGCATTCTTTGGCACCAAGCTTGCTGAAGGATCGTCTGTACAGAGTTACGGGGTTAAGATGCTCTACTAGTGAAGAAGCTCGAGGACCTTAAAGCTGGGTTAACAATAACACGTACATTAACTATGACCCGTTTGTTATAAACTACACCATGAACGGACTTGAGAAGTCTATTCATGAGTTGATCAATATGCTGGTGCAGTACGAGGCTACGACCCAGTCGACCAACCCCATACGAAATCGGCGCCTAAATATTTGCGCCAATATTCACCTAGTCTCTAGTGCCATGGACCATTGCTAGACGGCCACCCATGGTGACGGGCTCCTGTTGGACACGAGCCCAAGTCTAGCTGAGGGTGAACCTAAAGGGTGACACACAAATCATCGAGGAGGTGAAGGAATTGACTTGGAGTCAATTTCAGAGGATGATAAGTAATTGGATTACTTATGGGATTGTTCATTGGATGGACGGGCCGGTATTGTATCGGACCCTCGTTCTATCGGTAAATGGGATTTATCGATTAAGTAGAGAATCGAATCTTGGAAAATTATTTAATTGGATTAAAAGATCAATAAAAATTATTTAATTGGACTATGAATTATATAGGATTTAATTCTTGGGCTTATTGTAATTGGATTATAACAAAATCCGGTCTGTTAAATCTTGGCCCAAGATAGGTGTTAATTGGAATTAGAAGAAGTTGGACTTCTTCTAAAAGGGGATGGCTGAAAATGACTTCTTTTGGAAGTACTAAAATTGGCCATGGATACCTTTGATGACAAGAGACTTGTCTCCTTTGGAAAGAGACAAATCAATTCCAATAAAACCTCTTTCACTTGGTATGATTAAATCATACCTTATGAAATGGTAGGCTTGATTGATGATTAATGGGGATTGATTGGAATGTATCTAGACATCCTTGGATGAACCTAGACACATTCCAATAATCATATTAATAAAGTATATATATATATATGTGTATATACTATCATCAAAGACATGAATTTTATTATTCATCTTTTTCTAGGAAAAAGTTGAACACTCTCTACATCCTCTCTCTCTACTATCTAAATCCTCTTTGTTGCTTCATTGATCTAGGATCAATAGAAGAAAAAAGCAAGATCAAGAACAAACACTAATTTGATAGTGTAATCCCTTCTTCGATTTCATCCTCTAGATCCATTTTTTTCTAGTAAGAAAAACGAGATCTCTCCCGGTGTAGTGTAGACTACGTTAGAGGGTCTCTACGTTGGGACCTTGCATGGATGAACGTCAGAGGAATCAACGCGTGTAGCCGATCGAAATACAAAATCGAGAAAGGTATTTCGATTTACATTTATACTCTCGGTTTCATCTTTATTCCATAGCCACGAACGCTTGTTTATATCATATGTTTATATTCTGCGTTTATACACCGATAACCTAGGAACGTTCAAGGGAACACCCCTTGAACGCGATTTAAATGCTTTTATTCCGCACGTTTTTTATCTCCACCGCGCTTCCGCCGCGTTTTCGGGCTGATCCACTTTCCTTCAAGTGGTATCAGAGCCCGGATCGGTGTATGTGGCTATGGAGTACATGTTTTATGTGTGCAAGCATGTTCAACGTGTTTAAATCGGCTTTAAAAGCTTGTGTTTATTGCTTTTAATTTTTGTAATTATTTGTTGAAATTTGTATGTTTAATTATGCGATTAATCATGGATATTTGGGTGATTTTAGAAAATTGGATTTTTTGAAATCTGGGTATTTATTTTAGTTTTTTATGTGTAGATTTAAATAAAAAGAAAATTACAGTAGCAGCCGGTGCCAGTCGGCAGCAAGCTACCTGCTGCCGCGCGCAGGCAGGTAGCCGCACGCCCAGGCGTGCGCACAGAAGTGTAAAGGCAATCGAATTGGCCGGAAAATTTACCGGTGGACCAAAAGTGTAAAGGCAGGACTAAATGTGTTAAAAAGGGACCAAAATTCAGATATGTAGGACTAAATGTGTCAAAAAAGAACGAAATCTGTAAACCGCGAAAGTTACAGGACTAAAAGTACTAATGGCCAAAAGTTACAGAACCAAAAATATAATTTTGCCAAGTTAAATTTATCTTCATCTTCAAGTAGGTCATATCACATATGATGCAGGAAAGAGACTAAATTGTCAAACTTCAAATTCTCTCTTGTTTCGAAGAGCCTGTATTTTTTTCACTATTCTTTATTTCAGCTGCATGCAGCACTACTGAATAGCTGTATGGAGAAGCACTTTCTTTCATGCTACCAGGATTTCTCATACATTGGAAGGTACTTTTCTATATATCCATACTCTTAACAACAGAAGCTATTTCACTGATGTCATCACCAATATACTCTTTTCCAATTCCTTTAAAAGGAATTTTGGTGCTTCCTTTTGCATGTGATTATTTTTCCCAGATGTACAAAACTACTCACAAGTCAAAACTGCAGAACTTCCTCCGTGCATTTGGTGAAAGTCAGTCCCAGAACAGAAAGAAAAGTTTGTTAATATTTTGTCAGCTGAGAGTAATATCTTTCCATTTGAACTCATGCCATTTTGGGATGCTAACTATATATTATGGAAAGTTAAATTTGAATTCATATAACCTATTCAATGGGTTATTTTCTTAAAAGTATTATCTACTTTCAAGTTTTAGGTCGGGCTTATTTTCTTAAAACCATTATCTGCTTTCAAGTTTTAGGTCGCACTTAAGAGAAGCAACGTGTATTGACTGCATTTCCATGTGGATTGCATAGTTGTTTGTGGGTGGAGGAGAAGAGCAGAATGAATAGAAAAGGTTGGCTTGTCTTTTGGTCAGTTCTGACTGTAAATTCCCCTCTTCATTTTTCCTTTCTCCCTCTTTCTTACCTTCCTAATCCAAGTACTTAGGGCCAATCGTTTAATGTTCAAATGGATTTCTGATTTCTACTTCTACAAGTAGCAAGTTTGGCTCAGAAAAAGTTCACAACCACAGGGTCATATATGCGTCCAGGATGAACTAGATATAAAGCTGAGAGCGCACACGTGAACTCCTTCAGTTAACCTTGGACACTTTTCATCATATGGCACAGTTTGTTAGTTTTGGTGTGCATAGCAGCTTCCAAATATGAAAGAAAGATTTAAGTGATAGACCATTAGTTAATCTGTTGTGTATTATTTATTTGCATCTTTGGAAAGAGTTAGAAATCTAGCTTACTGTTTCGTTGCAACCTCTCTTAATTTTATCATTCTTCATTTTTCCATTTGCGTTTGTTCCCTATAGTTCTTCAAGTTTGTAGGTTGCTCAAGTTTCTGTGAATATGTAGTTAAGTCTGATGATTATTATGTAAGTGATTCAGATTCTGATGAAAAGAAGGAAGATGCCGAGTAGGAAAGGATGAACAAAAAAGTATTGAGCTGAACTATGTTCTTGCTATCACTGTCCATTTCTCAAATAAATTGCCTTGAAGTTTATCTGAATCATACACATTTAAAGATAGTATCTCTTCTTCTCTATGTTCATGGACATTGCTTTCTGTCTTTATTCTATGTGCTTGAGTTTTAGAATTGTCTGAAAAGACTTGCAGGAAGTTTTCTTGGAGTTCAGTCTCAAGATGTAAAGTTCACCATGACAAGAAATTATCCAAATAAATTTAGTTAATATGGGTTATGAAATTCTTCAAGTTTCCAGTTGTCAATTACTGAAATCTGTAGTAGCTATTGCCATATGTACTAATGTTAATCAGAATAAAAAGTATGTAAATGCTTTGATGTCATCTTATTTATAAAGATTACTTTTTCTAAGTCTTGTTTTATGTGATCACATGGAAGTGTTTAAATTTATCTTTTTTATGTTTTAAGTAAAAACAAATTTATTACAGTTCACTAAATATTGCTCAAAAGACTGGATTGAGTGACATAGGTTGTGGTTGATTGTTCTCATCTGTGGTTTAATTTTTAAAATCCACCTTTAGTGAAATATCATCTGTACTAATATTTTTAGTCTTTTGTAAACACATTATTTTAATAGATGAGATGTCATGTGATCAATTTTGATCCTTTTCTGATTCAATTCACCAAGTTTTACATTCTTGATATCTCAACAGGTTCTGAGTAGGAATGGAGCTTGAAATTTATGAATCCTTGAGTTGAAAAGGTTTTGGAAGAAATCTTCTACAACTTTGGGTGTTTATCGATTATAAAGCAAATTAAAGAACGGAGGGAAAAACCATAAATAGTGATATCCTAGGATATAGTAAAGAGTGCAAGATTTAGGACAATGTCGTGTTTCAAGCATTTCTTGCTTGGGTTTTGTATAATACTTGTGAACATGAAAAGTAGCATTTCTTCCTAGTAGACAATGATAGTATTTCAAACACTTCAATTTTAAGTATATTAATTAGTTTTTTCTTTTCTATATAGTTTTCTGCAAAGAGTTGATGTTTGTTGCATTTGTTATTAGTCGTGGTATATCATTTTGTCAAGATATTTTGGTCTAATTTTTTTCTAGCTTTGTTAAAAGAAAATCAGGGATTGATATAAAAATGGTGTTTTGTCTTCAGCTAGAAAATCAGAGATGGATCAGAGACAGAATCAGAGACATATTATCTTTGAGAATTTTGCATATTTAGAGACGGAATTAACGACGGGTTAAAGACAGATTTTAAGACGGTTTCTTTAAGTGTGTTTGGTAACTGAGATAGATTTTAAGACGGACTCATTCCATCTTAAATTTTATTGATGGATTCAGCAACGGAATCAACCATAGGGCTTTCACTAACAGATTTTTTGATGGAAATTTTCCGTCGCTGATACTATTAGCGACGGAAATATATGCTTCAGAGACGGAAAAATCCGTCTCTAAAACCCTGTTTTCTTGCAGTGTCTATTTGAAAAGTGCAAGAAGTTATTAAATGCACAATATTTATTTTTATATGTCATTGATCAATTTATTATCTAAATAATTGCCCAGTGATAAATTCTTCCGAAGGTTATTTTTCTAAATTTATGTTCGAGGGACCAAATTGCAATTGAAAATAAAAATTGAATGACTCGAATGATTTTATATAAACAAAAGAAAAGTTTTGTAAGGGTATAATGAAAAAATATTTTTTGGCTAGATATGTCACCGAGAATCATTTGGGACGGACTAATTCAAAGTAATTAAAGAAAAAGGCTTAAATGAATTTTTTGTCTTGTATCTTTTGCCTTTTGACATTTTAGTTCTTTATCTTTCTACGTTAGCAAATAGATCCTGTAACTTTTTTAGTTTTTACGATTTTGGTCTTTTAATTACCGGGTTTGCAAATGTTATCGGATTTTTTTTTTAATTTGGGGTTTTTTTCAATGAATACTTGAAGTATTTGTGGATGATTCATGCTAATCATGTGCCATAAATATTAGAAAAAGGAAAGAAATATTTTAGCTTCTATAAAAGAAATGCCTTCATATGAGGATTTATTTCATATTATAGTGAGCAATTAGTGATAATATTCATGGCATCCAATAATATACATTCGATAGGAGAAATGACTTATTCCCAAATCAAATAATGAAAATGAATAACATCGCTTCAATTAGTCTCATACATTATCTCTATCTTGTGATTGTCAAAATAGTCAAGCTTACCTAATTCTTCAAATAAATTTAGTTTGAACATGCTTTCAATCATGTATAATTATCCGTATAATTATATTTTATGGGTATTTATATTATTAATATTGTTATTATTTAAAATTTAGTTGACCAACTAAAATATCCATATAATTATATTTCAAGGGTATCTATATGTATTAGTATCGGTATTATTTCAAATTTAGTTTGAACATGCTTTCAGTCACACGGTGATTGAAAATAATGTAGATTAGCAATGAGAATTTTACTTGTTAATTAGCTCGACGCTGATTTTTTTTTCGTGACTATTGAGCCATTTTCTTGTAGTGATATAGTACTCGATATGTTATTTATCATTGTAAATGTTTTTTAGAAGATCAACTAATACGTTATATAATATTACATGCTCAAAACAGTTGATTTGACTAATCCCAAAGTAATATGAACTTTAAAAATTATGCATTTAGCAATACATATGATGTCTAAGTACATGGTTTATAGATGAATCATGTTTACTGTCGCTCTAAAGACATCGATCACGTTAATAAGAAGTATTGGTCAGTAATCCAAAAATTGGTCATAATGCGCATGAGTTTGGATAAGTTTTTATATATTTACTTTCCCAATTTGATTCCATCTTTCATTATTCAAGCTAATCCAAGATGTCTAATATATATATATATATATATATATATATATGCATGTGCGTAATTTTTCGGCGCTATGCTTATAGAATTTGATAAAATTTTCATTGGATTTGTATATTAAATTATTTTTAGAGGAAAACTTAGACGTTTTGTACATTCTGTGAGATGTCGTGTTCGCCCATGATAATACAAGTGAGAAAGTAACACATAGAGTTCGACAAACTAAAAGATAAATGTATGATGAGTCTCTTCACAATTTCTCAAAATTGGTTCAAAAACTTATGAATGTTGGTCAAAATGCCTAAATATCAAGATCATTTAAATTTTACACAAAGAATTTACTTATCTCATGTATATATTGAATATTAATATCATACTAACCATATATATACCAAAATTCATGTAATAAATTGACTCAATTTGACTAAATTTAACACATAAATTTGTGACTGTAGAGTCAAAGTTACCTTAGTGTAGTGGTAATATATAGAAGCAAATTAGATCTCCCTTAAAAACATAATATCCAGTTAATTGCACGATTGCTTAAAAGATAGCTAGAATTCAGAAATAATGAAAGAGATATTGTATAAAATAAATAATCGACTTGTATGGTCAAAAGAAAATAAAATATTTAATAATATGATCAATAAGCAATTACATGCGCTATCTAACAATGTTCATAACTATGGTCGCCTTTTAATCGATTTGGATCATAAAACAATTAAGGTATAGGTTTTTCTGAACTATCTGTAAGCCAGATTTTCTATTAGCATTTCTATATATGGACAATAAATGAAATTTATTGCTTTTGGAATAAGTGATTTCTCCTGTCCAGCATCAACGATCGGATGCATGAATATATTATTAAGTACCCATTGTTATATGCAAGACTAAACTTTTCGTTGATATGATTCTAGAATACCATTGCATGTATTGCATTCAACTTTTCATAAGAATGAACCATCAAATTCCCCAAACAAGTAATGTTTAATGGTAGTGATATATTAGAATTTATTTTCCTAAGCTTCTGGAACTCATTTCATTCATAATAAGCTTAAAAATCCACAATTAGAATAGCACGAAGAAGACGAAAGATCAGTCTAACACTACTCTTACAAACAAACAAAAGACTGGTATATATATAGTCATGTAGAACAAAATGCATTTTTGTTTGTTTCGTCCTTATTTTGATTTGTTTTTATTTCTATTTTCTTTTTCTCTCTTTTGATTGAGTAGATTTTTCTAAGAAAAGTTATGAAACTTTTCATGGTTAAAACATAAGACTCTTTTGTGTAGTTTTTCACATAAACATATTT
Source organism: Sesamum alatum (assembly GCA_034509735.1). Lineage (NCBI taxonomy): Eukaryota > Viridiplantae > Streptophyta > Magnoliopsida > Lamiales > Pedaliaceae > Sesamum > Sesamum alatum. The sequence goes on from JACGWO010000009.1 coordinate 28,762,611, forward strand.
AAAGAAGGATAATACAAAAGTTGACATTATTCAATATAAGAAAATAACATAATACAAGAAAATAAATCTAAATGCTCAACCACAATTTAAGAAGCAATATCATTATTAGAACGCGATGATGTGCCACCAGGTTGCTTTTGGACACCTCCATCGCCCACTCCACCAGCATAATTAGTGGCATCACCATGTAATCTCCAAATGTCTCTATCATCCTCTCCACCAGTAGAATGAGGGACATTACCAACATTTGGCAAAATGCATCGTCATACAAAAAAAATCAACCAACGATGAAAATTAACAATTTATTGTGGTGTTAATCTTTGTATTATGGAATTCATGTGGGGACTTTTTGTAAGTAATAATGAAGAAAAGAAAAAATAATTTTTTGTGAATTTTAAACATTTCTAATTCATTCACCAATTTTTGGTATTTAATCCAACTATAAGTGAGAAATTTATTAACCTATATATACAAATGATGAATTAATTATACATGATTAAAATAACAAATGCACTACAACAGTAATATTGTAAGTATGGTAGTTTGCCATTGCATTAGATTTAAATTCAACTGTTTAAGTACAGGTTCAAATCTTTCCACTTGTACTTAAAGCCATAATAATTTACCGAAAGTTGGAAAAATAAAAAGCAAAAACAGTTTTTGTTAATAATTTTCTTAATAGATATTCAATTGTTAAAAATGAGAGGCAAAAAATATTTTTTGTTAATAAATAAGAGGCAAAAACATTTTTGGTTAATAATTTTCTTAATAATCTACAGAAAGTTGAACAACAACATATTATTGCAATATTATTGAAAAAATATTAGTGCAATATTATTGAAAAAATATTTCAATACATGGAGCTTTCAACATAGTTGCAATATGATTTTCAGCTTTTAAAATTGTTAGAAGTTCACTAACATAGCTTTCAACATAGGTATTTGCTCCTGTTTTTGATTCTTTTTCTAGTCATGTTGTTTGATGATCAATTTTGATTGTTTACTTTACATGTAAGTTTACAAAGTTTTGGGTATACAAGAGAAATACCATTAATTTTTTTAAGAGTTTTTATATTGTTTAATGTGGTCAAGGATTGACTGCAGTAAACAATATAAAAACTCTTACTAAAAAATTATGGTAATTCTGTCGTACAAATACATCCAACAAAATGCAAATACATGTGAAAGTAAACAACTCACAGTAAAAACCATCATACAAGACGACAAGAAAAAAATCAAACATGAATAAATATTAAATGAGAGCAATAGAAATGTCATATTTGGGAGAAGGGTGGAAGGTCTCCTCAAGAAAGCAAATGAGCTCTCGATTCTCTATGGAGTCGACATTGGCATAGTGATCCACAAACAATGACGAGAAAACAATGCAATCTTGTGGCCGTCCCCTAAAATTTTTGGGCAAAGGGTGCATAAACTTTGGGAATTTCCGAATTCGGAAAGAGCCATAAAGATGGTCGTATAGGAGAACCATTTGAAGCAAATGATAAGTACGGACATAGATTATTTCTTTAAATCCAGAAAGAATACTGAAGTGCAAGAGTTTCAACAATTATTGAATAAGTTGCTACTAGGTAAGCATCTCAATCAACTCGATTTGTACCAGTTGAATTGCTTAAACTCAACTATAGATGGAATTGCTCAAACGACTCCAAAAGAGGGATAATGAGCTTAATAACGAGCAACAACAAGCACAATTATTACCTCTTCCTTCTCCACTACCAGTGTTTCCATCTTCTGGAATGGTGGCGCCCATGCAACAACAAATTGGTGGTGTTGACCAATTATTCCGTAAGAGTAGTGTTAGACTAACCTTTCCTCTTCGTCGCGCTATTCTAATTCAAACTTTTCAAGCTTGGTATGAATGAAACTAATTCATTAAAGAACTATAAGAAGTGCAGAAGACTAAAAGAAGAGATGGAATTATTCTACGGCTTGACTGGTTGACTGGTACGCTACAATAAGTACGTATTTATACAAGTGAAAAGAATGGTCAACGAGTATAGATAGAGAAAATCACTTTATTGTAGATTGAATTATGTGAAATTAAAATATCACAAAAGTGAATGCCGCAATTGCATTATGATGTTCTTAATACATTGAGAAACCAACCATTTAATTTCTGAAAATCAAATAAACTTTCCAATTAACTTGACAGCATAGCTGCGTCATTGCTCAACTTAATATATTTTAGCTTCTACAATATAGTGAGCATTTAGTGATAATATTCATGGCATCCATAATATATATTGGATAGGAGAAATGACTTCTTCCAAAATCAAATAATGAATATGAATAATTTCGTGTCAATGAATCTCATATATTGTCTCTATCCTTGTGTTGTCAAAACAATTGTAGTGCTTGAATATATTTTTGTGTTGTCAATAATAAATTTTCTTACTATTCACGTTCGAGTCCTAATTTTTATGTGTTTCTATATCTATATTAAATAAAATGTATAAATAATTTTAAAGGTTTCTTACTATTTATGACCGGCTAAGATATCCATATAATTATATTTTACAGTTCTTAATATGAATTAATATTGTTATCATTTAAAATTTAGTTTGAACATGTTTTCAATCTCAAGTAAAGTATAAAGGAATCAATTTGTTGTCTTTTGTTCTGTAGTTGTATTTCTGAGCCTATTCAACAAAGAAATATGGTGTCTACGATGTACATGGTTTATAGGTTAATTATGGTTAGTGTCGCTCTAAAGACATCGATCACGTTTGTAACAAGTATTGGTCATTAATCCACGACGTCGATCTACTATAGTGCTTGGATAATTTTCTATATGTTTTCATTCAAGACAAATCCAAGATGCCTACTGTATATATACATATATATATATATGTGTAATTTAACAGCACAATGCATATAGATTTTGTTTAAAGTTTCATTGGATTTGCATATTAAATTATTGTTAAAGGAAAACTTAGACGATTTGTATACTCTGTGAGATGTCTTGTTTGTCTATGATAATACAAGCGAGAAAGCAACACGTATAGAGTTCTACAAAATAAATGCATATATGATGAATAGTCTCTTCATAATTTTTCAAAATCGGTTCAAAAGATTTAGGATGCCTACATATCAAGATCATTTAAATTTTACACGAAGAATATAATTGTGGTTATCTATTATAAGTATTTGGCACTAATATGTTTACTTCTCTCATGTATATATTGAATATTAATGTCATACTAACCATATATAAACCAAATTTCATGTAATATATTGACTTAATTTGACTAAATTTAACATATAAATTTGTGTGTAGAGTCAAAGTTACCTTAGTGTAGTGGTAATATATAAAAGCAAATTACATCTCCCTTAAAAACAAAATATTCAATGAATTGAACGATATGCTTAAAAGATAGCTAGAACTCACAAATAAAACAAATGATCGACTTGAATGGTCAAAAGAAAAAAATTATTAGGATGAATAATCCACAAATAATCACCTTGAATTTTGCAATAAGTGATTTTGCCTATTCAAAAAAAGTATATTTCTTTCCTTATTCGAATGTTTATAGAATATGATTAGGACGAATCATTCACCATTCTTCGAGTATTCATTGAAAATTAATTGTTCAGTTGAGCAATGATGCAGTTATACCTTCAAATTACATGGAAAGTTAATTTTCTGTTAAAAATTAAATGGTTTTGTTTTCCAATGTATTTAGAAGATCACAATAATTTATGATATTCGCTTTTGTGATTATTTTAATTTTTTATAATTTGATTCTATAGTAAAGTGATTTGTCTCTCTAAAACTCATTGCCGCTTCTTTTCAATTGTATAAATACGTGGTCATTGTAACGTACCTATCAAGCCACGAAATAATTCCGTCTTTCCTTTTAGTCTTCTCTCCTTATGGTTCGGTAATGAATTCTTTTTATTTATTATAAGCTCGAATATCTTCAATTAGAATAGCACGAAAAAAGATGAAAGGTCAGTCCAACACTAATATTACCAAAATCAAAATGCTTTGAAAGTATATAATCATGTAGAATAAAATGGATTTTCTTTTCTTTTGTATGTTTTGTTTTATTCCCACTTATTTTGATTTTTTTGGTTTATGTTTTTCTTTTTCTCCCCTTCATTGAGTAGATTATTTTAAGACAAGTAGGGAAACTTTTCATAGCTAAAACATATGACATTTTTGTTCTAGTTTTACACAGAGACATACTAAAAGAAGAATAATCCGAATGTTTATATTATTCAATATAAGAAAACACAATAATAAAACAAAATAAACTTAGATGCCTATGGTCACAACTTAAGAAACAACATCATTATTAGAACGCGATGATGTTCCACCAGGTAGCATTTGGGCTCCTCTATCATTCTCTCCACCAGTAGAATGAGCGGCATCACCAACATTTTCCGATACTCCTGGAACCTTAGTAATATCTCTTTCTTCTAGCATTAACCCAATGAACTAGTCATCACCACCAATTTGTTGTTGCATGACCGTTGCCAATCCAAGAGAAGGAACCAGTAGTGGTGAAGGAGGAAGAGGCAACAATTGACCTTGTTGTTGCTCATTATAAAGCTCATTATCCCTCGTTTGAAGGTTTTTTAGCATTTCAGCTATAGTTGAGTGTAAGCAATTCAACTGATACAAATCAAGTTGATTAATATGCTTACTTTGTTGGAGCTTACTCAATAATTGCTGAGACTCTTTTACTTCAGTTCTCATCGTGGATTTCAAGAAATAATCCGTGTCCTTACTTATCATTTGCTCTAGAAATTTCTCGTGTAAAACCATCTTTTTGGCTCTTTCCAAATTAGAAAAGTCCAAAAATTTATGTAGTCTCTGCCCAAAGATTTCAGGGGACGGCCACAAGATCGCATTGTTTTCTTGTCCTTGTTTGTGGATGACTATGCCAATATCGACTCCACAAAGGATCGAGAGCTCATTTGCTTTCTTGAGCAAACCGTTCGCCCTTCTCCCAAATATGACATTTCTCCTACTCATGTTGGATATTTTCTCGTGTTTGATTCTATTTTTTGTCATATTTTTTTATGACTATTTTGTACTTTTTACATGTAATTTTCCATTCGGTTGGGTCTATTTATACAAGAGAGAGACAATTTTTTTTTGGTAAGAGGTTTCTTATTGTTTACTATGGTCAAGAATTGACTATTAAAGTTTCAACAATTTCAATGGGATTGCAATTTTTGAAAATGATCAACAAACATATTATTGCAATATTATTGAAAAAAAAATATTATTGCTATATGATTCTCAACTTGTTACAAGTAATTTTGAAAATGGTTTGAAATTTATCGAACAGGTTACATCAATTTCAATGAGTGGAGCTTTTAACATAGTTGCAATATGATTTTCAGCTTTTTATATGTATTTTTTAAAATTTGAGAAGTTCACCAAATAGATTGTTTTGATTTTTGTTTATTAGCAATATGAAACTAATTCCAATATAGTTTATGGTAACAACAATTAATTGATATCAAATACATGTAATCAAGACTATATATATTTTTCATTAGAATGATTTCAGAATACCAATTCACATATACTTTTCATTAAGGGAGATCTAATTTGCTTTTATATATTACCACTGCACTAAAGTAACTTTGACTCTACAGTCACAAATTTATATGTTAAATTTAGTCAAATTTTGAATCAATATATTACATGTATTTGGGTATATGGTTAGCATGAAAAATTTCAATAAATATGAGTGAAGTTGATAACCAATATTCTTTATGTAAAATCTAAATGATCTTATTGATATTTCAGCATTTTGACCAATATTTATAATTTTTTAAAAAGATACTGAAAGATTATGAGGAGACTAATCATCATATATAGACCTTTTTAGTATGTGGAATTGTACGTGTAACTTTCTCGCTTTTTTTAATTTAGGTAAACAAGACAACTCACAGAGTACAAAAATCATGTAAGTCCTAAGCCGGTCGCTTGAGACTAGCCAGACTAGTTGTCCTTTAAAAATAATCTAATGTGCAAATCCAATGAAAATTTTAAAAAAGATGTATATGCATTGTACCGTCAAAGTAAGAATATATATAGTAGACAATGTCTTGGATTTAGCTTGAACGAAAGATGGAACCAAATTGGGAATGTAAATATACAGAATATTAACCAAGCTCTAGAGACAGTTCCAAGGTCTGAGCATTTTGACCAATTTTTGGATTAATGTCCAATACTAGTTACCAACCCGATCGATGTCTTTAAAGCAGACACTAAAGATGATCCATCTTTAACCATGTACTTAGACACCATATCTGTTGCTAAATGCATAATTTTTAAAACACGACAATATGCCACAAGGTAATCCTTGAACACCTCCTTCGGCCACTTGACTGGCAGGATTAGCGACATCACCAAGTAGACATCGAACGCCTCCATCATTCTCTCCACCAGCAGAATTGGTGACATCGCCAACATTTGGAATACTCCTAGAACGCTAGTAATATCTTGTCCTTCTGACATGGCCCGATGAATAATTGCTCATCACCACCAATCTGTTGTTACATGGGTGTCGTCACTCCAGAAGGAAACAATGGTGGTGGAGGAAGAGGCAATAATTGTTTCTGTCGTTGCTTGTTATTGAGCTCATCATTCCTCTTTTGGAGGCATTTGAGCATTCCATCTATAAATTGAGTTTAAGCAAGTCAACTGGTATAAATCAAGCTAATTGAGATACTTACCTTGTTGGAACTCACTCAATAAGTGTTGAGACTCTTTCACTTGAGTATTTTTTATGGATTTCAATAAATACTCTATATCCGTACTTATCATTTGCTCCAAATAGTGAAAGCCTTGGGTAGGCGTATGGATCGTCCCGGGAGTAGCGCGAATGCGGAAGCATGGTATAATTTAAAAATTTAAAGAATTTAAAACATGCATAAATGTATATTAAAATAAACACGTTCAAGGGGTGTACCCTTGAAACTCCCGGGTGTTTGGTGTATCTCATGAATAATAAACATACACAAGAATCATAGAGGCTATAGGATTCTAAAATAAAAGGGACGAAAAAACGTAAACGGAAACCTACCGATTCGTCGTTTTTTCCCTTCTAACTGGTACTCGTGTTGTTCCCCGATTTGCTCCAAGATCTCGTATGGGAGACCCTCTAATTCGTGACACGCAATCTACCCACGTATCTTGATCTTCGTGCTAGCGAAAGAACAAGTATTATTTAGGAGAGGATGGATCGATCAACCGTTATTAGTTTAACGAGATCAATCCTCCTTTTGTTCAATCGTTAACACAAAAGAACAAGAATTCTTGGAAGAGGAGAGAGGCACGCGGTCGAGGGAGAGAGGGAGAGTACACGAGTGTGTGTGTGTGTGTGTTTCAAGATTCATCATCTTTTTCAATCTGTGTGCTAAGGAGTATTTATAGAAGAGGAATCCTATTCCTCTTCAAGTTTCCTACACATTGAAGACTCCACAACAACTAGGATTTGACCTAGTCAAATCCTAATCAAATCTAGCTTCTTTTGGTCAAACCAATATTAGCCATAGATGTCTCCCTTTTAATCTCAACCATTAATTTAATTTGATGGAATATTAAAATCCTATTTAAATATTCCAAGGGCAATAAATAAATATATTAAATATAAATATTTATTCTAAGCCCATTCAATTAATTTTCTAATAAATCTAATTTATTAGATAAATCCCTTTTATCTAATAAAAGGAATTAGTTCTTCCCAAGAAAATAAGGACCCGATTAAATCTAATTTAATCGCTCCACTTCTCCAAATATTTAATTCCAAATTAAATACTTTTATGTGTGCGGATTGTGTGTGACTCTTTAGGTTCACCTTCAGCTATACTTGGTTGGATTCCTAGAATTCGCTCGTTACCATGGGTGGCCATCTAGCAACGGTCCATGGCACTATAGACTAGGTGAATATACGGGGATGAACATTTAGGCTCTACAGTACATCTATCCTTCCGTCTACGGTCTCACCACTTAGGGTCTAGGGCACGGAAAATGCAGGCATCCATTTTGGACCTAAGTGTCGGTCTGTCCTTTACTAAACGCCGCAAGGGAAACCATCCCTTCGGTTTAGTTACTGTGGCAACAGATTTTAGGGACAAGACTCAGAGCATTTGTGAGACACAACTGTCAACACCTTTTGACAGGAGACAGATCCTTTCTTGGAAACTACTGTCACTCTGTACACCGGAGCTGCACTAGATATAGCTTATGACTACTCAAGTGCATCTTGGCAATCTCTTATCATATCTAAGATACAACCCTTATGTACAGGTAAACTCAGCAATTCCTCAAGTCAAAGGACTTGACCTGTACCGTTGGAACCAGGAAAATACGTCAAAACCTAACCGACCCTACTCAAGGTCCTCCGTAAGACGGTTCCCCCGAGTCATCTCAGTTAGATGCTCCCTAGCAGGCCAACCCACTAACACTGCTTAGACGACCCTCGTCACCCGTCGATGAAATACGACAGCAGATGCTTAGTGCAAGTCTCAAGGGGAATCTCAGTACCCACTTTCGAGATTCCTTGACTTGGAGATTTCCGGACTGATTCGGCGGGACTGATCTCATGGACCTACCTCCAAGCGTAGTCCCAGTCCCCGAAATGTGTTTTCAGTCCGTGGGCTTTGTTTGCGTAGTGAACCTATATATAAAGCAGATAAAGTGAACGCAAACAAAGTAAGTGCCAAATGAATTTCACTTCTTATTCATTAATGATTTATCAAAACCTCAAAATTGTTCAGACATAGGTTACAATTTGCCTACCAAGATTGGCTACATGGTCACCTATTCTAACAAATAGGACTCTTGTATAACCATCTTTTTGGCTCTTTTCGAACTTGGAAATTCCAAAAATTTATGCGGCCTCTACTCAATGATTTCATGGGGCAGCCACAAGATTGCACTGTTTTCTCCTCCTTGTTCGTCGATTACGATGCTAATGTCGACTCCACAATGGATCGAGTGCTCATTTGCTTTCTCGAACATTGAGATATTTCTAATGCTTTCGTTGGACATTTGCTCAATGCATAAAAGCAATAGAAATGTCATATTCAGGATAAGGGCAAAAGGTCTCCTTAAGAAAGCAAATGAGCTCTCAATCCTTTGTGGAGTCGACATTGGCATCGTAATCCACAAACAAAGAGGAGAAAACAATGCAATCTTGTGGCCACCCCCTGAAATCTTTGGGTAGAGGATGCATAATGTTTTGGAATTTCCAAATTCGGAAAGAGCCACAAAGATGGACGTACAGGAAAACTATTTGAAACAAATGATAAGTATGGACATAGATTATTTCTTGAAATCCATAAAGAATATTCAAGTGAAAGAGTTTCAACAATTATTGAGTAAGTTACAACTAGCTAGGTAAGCATCTCAATCACCTCGATTTGTACTAGTTGAATTGCTTAAACTCAACTATAGATGGAATGGTCAAAAGCCTCCAAAAGAGGGATAATGAGCTTAATAACGAGCAACAACAAACACAATGATTACCTCTTCCTCCTCCACTACCACTGTTTCCTTTTCTGGAATGGTGGCGCCTATGCAACAATAGATTGGTGGTGATGACCAATTATTCCGTGAGAGTAGTGTTAGACTAATCTTTCGTCTCCATCGTGCAATTCTAATTCAAACTTTTCAAGCTTGCTATGAATGAAACTAGTGAATTAAAGAACTGTAAGAAGCGCAGAGGACTAAAAGAAGAGATGGAATTATTCTGCGGCTTGACTGGTACGCTGCAATAAGCACGTATTTATAGAAGTGAAAAGAAGGGCCAACGAATATTAGATAGAGAAAATCACTTCATTTTAGAATCGAGTTATGTGAAATTAAAATATCGCAAAGTGAATGTCGCAACTGCATTATGATCTTCTAAATAAATTGAGAAACTAACCATTTAATTTCTGAAAATCAAATAAACTTTCCAGTTAACTTGAAAGCATAGTTGTGTCATTGCTCAACATAATAATTTTTCAATGAATACTTGATGTATTTGTGGAAAATTCCTTTTTTCCTTTTTATAATATTTATGGAACATGATTAGCATGAATCATCCACAAAATGTTGTTTTATAATTTTAGCTCTTTCTGATTCGAAAATTCCAAAATTTTATGCAGCCTTTGCCCAAAGATTTTAGGGGACGACCACAAGATTGCATTGTTCCTCCTCCTTGTTTATGGATTACTATGCCAATGTCGGCTCCACAAAGGATCGACAGCTCATTTGCCTTCTTCAGCAAGCCGTTCGCCCTTCTCTCAAATATGACTTTTCTCCTATTCACGTTGGGTTTTTGCTCCTGTTTGATTCTTTTTCTAGTCATGTTGTTTTTGTGATCAATTTTAATTGTTTACTTTACATGTAAGTTTACAATTTGTTGGGTGTATTTATACAAGAGAAATACCATTAATTTTTAATAAGAGCTTTTATATTGTTTAATGTGGTCAAGGATTGACTGCAGTAAACAATATAAAAACTCTTCCTAAAAGATAATGGTATTTCTCCTGTATAAATACACCCAAAAAAATGCAAATGCATGTGAAAGTAAACAACTCTCAATAACCATCATGCAAGATGACAAGAAAAGAATCAAACATGAACAAATACCAAATGAGAGCAATAGAAATGTCATATTTTGGAGAAGGGTGGAAGGTCTCCACAAGAAAAAAAATGAATTCTCGATCCAAATCCACAAACAAGGAGGAGAAAAAAATACTATCTTGTGGCTATCTCCTGAAATCTTCGGGCAGAGAGTATATATATTTTTGGACTTTTCTAATTTGGAAAGAGCCAAAAAGATGGTCGTACAAGAGAAATATCTAGAGCAAATGATAAGTACTGATATAGAGTATTTCTTGAAATCCACAAAGAATACTGAAGTTAAAGAGTTTCAACAATTATTAAGTAAGTTGCAACAAGGTAAGCATCTCAATCAAATCAATTTGTACTAGTTGAATTGCTTAAACTCAACTATAGATGGAATGCTCAAAAGCCTCCAAAAGAGGGATAATGAGCGTAATAACAAGCAACAACAAGCACAATTATTACCTCTTCCTGCTCCACCACCACCACTGGTTTCTTCTTCTAGAATGGTGGCGCCTATGCAACAACAGATTGGTGGTGATGACGTATTCTAATTCACACTTTTTCAAGCTTGGTATGAGTGAAACTAATGCATTAAAGAACTGTAAGAAGCGCAGAAGACTAAAAGAAATGATGGAATTGTTCTGGGCCTTGACTGGTACGCTGCAATAAGCACGTATTTATACAAGTGAAAAGAAGGGTCAACGAGTATTATATAGAGAAAATCACTTTATTATAGAACCGAATTATGTGAAATTAGAATATCACAAAAGCGAATGTAACCGCAATTGCATTATGATCTTCTAGATATATTGAGAAACTAACCATTTAATTTCTGAAAATCAAATAAACTTTCCAATTAACTTGAAAGCATAGCTGCATCATTGCTCAACTTAATATTTTTTCAAAGAATACTTGAAGTATTTGTGGATGATTCATGCTAATAATGTTCCATAGATATTATAAAAAGGAAAGAAATATATTTTAGCTTATATAATATAGTGAGCAATTAGTGATAATATTCATGGATTCCAATAATATATATTGGATAGGCGAAATGACTTATTCCAAAATCAAATTAATAATGAACATAAATAACATTGTGTCAATAAATCTCACATATTGTCTCTATTCTTGTGATTTTTAAGACAATCCAGCTTACCTGATTCTTCAAATAAATTACTGTGGATTGTGAAACCAATTTGTAGTGCTTGAATATATGATTGTCGTTGTCAATAATAAATTTTCTTACTGTTCATGTTGGAGTTCTAATTTTTATGTGTATGTATATCTATATTAAATAAAAAATATAAATAATTTTAAAGGTTTCTTACTATTTGTGACTGACTAAAATATTCACATAATTATATTTGAAGGGTCTTAATATTAACTAATATTGTTATTATTTAAAATTTAGTTTGAACATATTTTAATCTCAAGTATAGAAAAAAGGAGTCAATTTGTTGTCTTTTGTTTTGTAGTTCAACAAAGAAATATTAAGTAGAAAATCATTTGTAATTCCAAGTCTAGACATTACTAATCAATTATGACAAGTATAATCACATTTTTTTTCATTAAGTATGAAGCATTACATATCGATGGCACTTATAGTTGACTCAACTATATAGCAAATTTGTTAGTTATATCAATAATTAATTTTACATAATTTCTAAATTAGATTATTTTCAAAATATAGTACTCGATATGTTATATAATATTACATGCTCAAAACACGACTAATCCAAAGTAATACAAACTTTTAAAAATTATGCATTTAGCAGCACAAATGGTGTCCAAGTACATGGTTTATAGATGGATCAAGTTTAGTGTCGCTCCAAAGGCATCGATCACGTTTGTAACAAGTATTGGTCATTAATTCAAAATTTGGTCAAAATGCTCAAGCCCTAGAACTTTCTATAGAGCTTGGTTAATTTTCTATATAGTTACATTCCCAATTTTTGTTCCATCGTTAATTCAAGATAAATCCAAGACGTGTACTATATATATTCTTAATTTTCCAATGCACATATATATATGTTTTGTATTTTAATTGAATTTTCATATTAAATTATTTTTTAATGAAGATTTAGACGGTTTGTATACTATGTGGGATGTCTTGTTTGTCTACGATAATACAATCGAGAAAGTTACACTTAGAGTTCTACAAACTAAAAGATACATATATAATAAACAATCTCTTCATAATCTTTCAAAATCGATGAAAAAAGAGTTATAAATGTTGGTCAAAATGCCTAAATATCAAGAAGATCATTTAAATTTTACACAAAGAATTTTGGTTATCGATTACAAGTACTAGGTACTAATAAGTTTTCTCATGTATATATTGAATATTAATTTCATACTAACCATATACCGAAATTCATGTAATATATTGACTCAAAATTTGACTGAATTGAATAATAAATTTGTGACTGTAAAGTCAAAGTTACCTTATTGTAGTGGTAACATATATATAAAAGCAAATTAGAGTTCCCTTAAAAACAAAATATAAAATGAATTGAACAATTGCTTAAAAGATATTTAGAACGCACAAATAAAGCAAAGATATATTTTATAAAACAAATAATCGAATTGAATGGTCAAAAAAAAAAATATTTAATAATATAAATGAGAAATTCATGCGCTGTCTAACAATGTTCATAACTATGAGCTTGTTTCAATCGACAAGTGTCGTAAAATATTAATTGTGTTGGTAATGAGTATATATGTATTGAAATGAATTAAGACATATGTTTTTCTAAACGATTTGTAAGTCAGGTTTTCTATTAGCATTTCTTACTCCATCACTTCGTCTTTATGTGCCAAAAATTCAGTGAAACATATCCATTTTTCATGCATCAGTGAGCCTAATACCTTTCTTTCATTTTCACTATAATTGAACAGTAAACATCAACTTGTTTTGGAGAATTTGATGGTTCATTCATGTGCATGCATTATGAAAATTTTAATCCAATTATACATGCAATGGTATTCTAGAATAAATTTGAAAGCAGTCCATGATGTTTTCTTCAAAGCTCGACGGCCACAGTCACAAGTTGCTTCCATTTTGCTTAACTTCTCTATTCTCCTCTTCTCAGCTCTTTTAGATTTATAAATTAGGGCAACAAGGGGGGTGAAATTGGGGATTAGGTTATATGCAGCACTATTGGACGGGAAAGGGGATGAAATTACCCATTTACCCATCAACTTATTAGCCCTAGGCGCGTGGAATCCACTCAGCCAGATAATATCCAAATTTTGGTTGGAAAATGCAAAAAAGGGTAAAGTGCAAAAATTAGAAAGGTTGGGTGGTATTTAGTAAAAAAAAATGGTTGGGGGCAAAGTACAATCGACCCCATACGTTGGGGAGTGTATGCTATTTACCCTTTTAATAATACATATAAAAAGCTGAAAATCATATTGCAACTATGCTGAAAGCTCCATTCGTTGAAATTGATGTCACATATTTGATAAATTTCAAACCATTTCCAATATTATGTGTAAGAAGTTGAGAACTAACAAATGTATTTTATGGACTAAAACAACCACCTACCTAAGTTGTGGTACCAAAATAAATAATGCCATAATCTTACGGGACCAAAAAAGTATTTTGCTCGATTTTTTTTAAGACAAGTAGTGAAACTTTTCATAGTTAAAACATAAGAATTTTTGGTTGTAATTTTACATAGAGACATACTAAAAGAAGGATAATCCGAAAGTTTATATTATTCAATATAGAAAATAAAATAATAAAACAAAATAAACTTAGATGCTTATGGTCACAACTTAAGAAGCAACATCATTATTAGAACGCAATGATGTTCCACCAGATAGCATTTGGACGCCTCTATCATTCTCTCTACCAGTAGAATGAGCGACATCACCAACATTATGCGATACTCCTAGAACCTCAGTAATATATCTTTCTTCTAGCATGTTCCCGATGAACTAGTCATCACCACCAATTTGTTGTTGCATGACCGTTGACAATCCAGGAGAAGGAAGTAGTAGTGGTGGAGGAGGCAACAATTGAGCTTGTTGTTGCTCATTATTAAACTTATTATCCCTCGTTTCAAGGTTTTTGAGCATTTCAACTGTAGTTGAGTGTAAGCAATTCAACTGATACAAATCAAGTTGATTGAGATGCTTACCTTGTTGGAGCTCACTCAGTAATTGTAGAGACTCTTTCACTTTAGTTCTCTTCATGGATTTCAAGAAATAATCCGTGTCCTTACTTATCATTTGCTCTAGATATTTCTCGTGTAAAACTATCTTTTTGGCTCTTTCCAAATTAGAAAAGTCCAAAAATTTATGTAGTCTTTGCCCATATATTTCAGGGGATGGCCATAAGATCGCATTGTTTTCTCGTCCTTGTTTGTGGATGACTATGCCAATATCGACTCCACAAAGGATCAAGAGCTCATTTGCTTTCTTGAGCAGGCCGTTCGCCCTTCTCCATATATGACGTTTCTCCTAGTCACGTTCGGTATTTGCTCAGGTTTGATTCTACTTTTTGTCATATTGCTTTATGATTATTTTGAAATTTCTACTTGTAATTTTTGCATTTGGTTGGGTGTATTTATACAAGAGAAAGAGTATTGCATTTTGGTAAGAGGTTTCTTATTATTTACTATGGTCAAGAATTGACTCTTAAATTTTTAACAATTTCAATGGGATTGCATGTGACGTCTGTAGACAAGTTAATTTTGCGCCCAATCAAATGACGACAAGTGGAAAATATATATTATTTATCAATTATATTCTATTTTTCTATTTATATTTTGGAATTTACTAAATTAATTCTAAATATAAATAGTTAAATTAATTGATATGTTAATATATATTTCCTCATCAAATCAGCGGTCGACACGTGTCAAATTGAGGTGTTCCGGCCAATCAAATCAAAGACAAATATTTCTTATATTATCTCTTTGAAAAATATAAAAAAACTAAAGAGATAATATTGAAATTGACCAATCATGTCTTCCCAAATATTTAATGTATTTATCTCTTTAAATTAAAATAAAGAGATAATGCAAAATAAGTGTTCAAGTTCACCACAACTCTACCTCTTTGACAGCTATATAAAGGGGTCATGGGAACTCATTCAAAACACGCACACACATACAAGCAAGAGAGCATTCAAGAAGTCTCAAAATCCTCTCAAGCAAATCAAGGAAGATCCACGGCGTTCTAGGCAAGATTCAAGGCGTTCGTCGCGGAAATCGTCCAAAGTCAGCGTTTGATTCGACAAGAAGTCTGAAGACCGGCGAATTAACGTTATCAAGACAGAAGTCCACCTTGGCGGAAGATCAAAGTCTCAAATCCGCCAAGAACATCCCAAATTCAAGTCAAATATCGTCAAGTTTATAGCGTTTGATCCGGGAACAAGTCAACGACCCCCGAATTAACGTTATTCAAAGTCAAAGTCAACGTCAAAGGAGATCAAACGTCACAGTTTCACCTCCGAAGTTGCCGAAGTCAAAGATCAGGTTCTTGAAGAGAAGAATCAGAGGTTTTCAAGTAGAGATTTCGCACCCACAAAATACTCAATTCAATTCAAGAATTTATTTGTAATATTTTCGTATTTCGTTAAATTCAGGAACACGAAAATTTGTTTACAAATTTTGGCACGCCCGGTGGGACCACTCTACCTCTCATCTCTTCCCTTCAACAAAGTCTGAAGTATTTCAATGGACGCTCAAGGAAAAGCCATGAAGACGGTGAATTCCAAACTCGCCACATCAAAGTCTTCGAGTTCAAGCAGCAAGAGTCTCGGTGTTACTACGAGGAGCATGTCGAAGAAACTTAAGGAATCTTCCCAGATGACTCCTCCAATTGAATCTGCTCAGAAGGACATATTTGTGCCTAACCACACAAGCGAAGATGACGAAGACAAATCTCCTCCGTCCTCTCCTCGCTCCGAGTCCAGCTACTCCTTCGCAATGAATGTGGCCCCAGTTATGGTGACGAATGCCACAACCTTAGAAGAGCAAATTGCAAATCTGACGAGAGCTATCGAGGGACTCGCCAAGCATGTCCAAGAGCAAGATGCCCAAATCGCTAGGTTAATCAACAAGCCGGACAATGTTGAGACAAGCCATACTCGGGGAAAGCAAGTCGAGGCTCACGATGAAGTAGAGATATCCACAAAGGAGAACTACGCCGAGAAAGATGAACCCGCAAAGGGGCTTCAAGTCTCATCCAATGGATTGATCCCTGTGGACCAATTGAAAGAATTCATCGAAGGGACCATTAGGAGCAAGATTGAGGGAAGCTCAAGATCATCCTTTACCTACTCCAAGCCCTACACTCCAAGAATTGACAGCTTAAAGATGCCGATGGGCTACCAACCGCCGAAGTTCCAACAATTTGACGGTAAAGGCAATCCTAAGCAGCACGTCGCTCATTTCGTCGAAACGTGCAACAATGCCGGAACATATGGCGATCACCTAGTCCGATCACTGAAAGGCAATGCATTTGATTGGTATACTGATTTGGAAGCCGGTTCAATTGATGGATGGGACCAACTGGAGCAAGAATTCCTGAATCGCTTCTATAGCACTCGGCGCACTGTCAGCATGATTGAGCTTACGAATTCCCGCCAATGGAAGGATGAGCCAGTCATCGATTATATCAATAGGTGGAGGAATCTGAGCCTCAACTGCAAAGACCGACTATCTGAAGCTTCCGCCATTGAAATGTGTATTCAAGGGATGCATTGGGTCTTCGGTATATTCTTCAGGGAATCCTACCCAGATCATTCGAAGGTTTGGCCACTCGAGCACATGACATGGAGTTAAGTATGGCAGCAAGTGGAGTAGAAGGACCACCTATCCAAGAGCCCCCGCAGAACCAAGGAAAGGCAAGAAATCAAGAAAGGGGGCAAACCCTTTTCAAAACCTCCAAGCAAGGAATCGATGGCAGTGAATGTAGCGCCACTCAAACTTAGGAGCGCAGCAAAAGACAACATTACCCCGAAGCAAAATGCTCTTTACGAAAGACCGCAAAGAAAGCTAACTTTGAAGGAAATGCAAGCAAAACAATATCCTTTCCTTGATTCCGATGTCCCCGGAATATTTGATGACTTGTTGGAGGCCAATCTCATCGAACTACCTGAATCGAAACGACCTGAAGAAGCTGAACAAACAGATGACCCAAAATATTGCAAGTACCACCGTTTAGTCGGGCATTCAATACAAGATTGCTTTGTGTTCAAAGACAAAGTTATGCAGTTAGCCCGCCAAGGTAAGATCTCTCTTGAAGAAGATACCGCAACAGCAAATGTGGCCTCGGTCAAGTGTGGGTCTTTCGACAGGGAAGCCTCCTATAATACCACACACGGGAATGCTACTACGATCAAAGAGGATGCTCTGTCTGAAAAAGAAGATTCCTCTGATAGTGACGAATGCATGTCCACCATTACCTTCACCGACGAAGATTTGCTTCTTGGGTCAAAGCCTCATAACCGCCCCTTGTTCGTCGCTGGATATGCACGTGAACAAAAGGTGAATAGAATATTGATTGATGGAGGCTCTGCAGTCAATATCTTACCCCTACGAACCTTGAGAGACTTAGGGATCCCGATGGACGAACTCGCAAACAGCCGCCTTATGATTCAAGGCTTCAATCAAGGAGGACAAAGGGCTGTCGGCATTATCAGGATAGAATTGTTGATGGACGATATGGCGTCAACCGCGCTATTCCATGTAATAGACGCCAAGACTTCTTACAACATGCTTCTTGGCCGCCCTGGTTGCATGAAAATTCTGTGGTCCCCTCAACATGGCATCAATGCTTCAAATACTGCCGCAATGGTATAGTGAAAAGGGTACTCGGTGATACCAAGCTTTTTACCGAAGCTGAGTCGCACTTCGCCGACGCCAAGTACTACGTTGAAACTGCCAAAAGAGGAAAAGAGGTTTCATCCTCTGAGAAACCAAGGTCACATGACGATGGAAGCATGAGGAGAAATAAGCAGCCCGTTGTCGAGGCCGGATTTTCAAAGAGTCTGACTTTACCATTGACTCAAGTCAACGCGAAGCAACCGTCGAAATTGCCACTCGAAGGATTTGTGTCCTCAACCCAAAAGGAAGAAGAGGGACATGAAACGTTGGCCATAGACGGAGAAGGGTATGATCCTAAAGCCTTCAAATTGCTTGTTAAAGCCGGGTATAATCCACAAGAAAGGTTAGCCCTTGGAAAACTTCCTCCCGAAGCCACTGGCAAGAAGCTCCGTGGACTCAACACCACCCAAGTGATGTTAAAAAGAAAAAGGGCACGCAGTCCCAGATTCACGTGTGGGTCTTGGCTTTATCCCTCCTAAGCCTATCCGCATAACCATAAAAAGGGCCAGCAGCAACCATGTCAGTGAAAGCCTCTCTTCAACAGAAGATAATCAAAGGAAAGAAAATCCACGGGAGTCTGTCTTCAATAGACTCGGCCCACGTAAAAGACTGGTGCACAGAAGGACCAACAATCAATCTGTCTTTGATAGACTTGGTCCACAGAAAAGAACGATGAACCAAAAGAGAGCCATGTCCAAGGTGGCTGCACAATCAAAGGAAAACATCACATCCTCACATAAAATTAGAAGTTTGGTTCCTTCCAGGATGAGACGCCACACAACTCTAGACATATCATGTGGCAGAGTCTTGAAAGTTAAAACAAGAACAATGGTCTTCACACAAGTTCAACTTGGTGACGAGGATAACAGAGAAAGCGTTGCATCATCCAACTATATTGACGACAATGCTGAAAAAGATATCGCTCTAGCCCATCACATCACCTTAATCGAAAATGAAGAGGTTGAAGAAGAAGATGCTGAAGACGCTCCTCTAGAACTTGAGGAAGGCATTAAAGCCACCGTTGACGAGTTGAAAGAAGTCAATCTAGGTGATGCCGAAGATCCCAGGCCAATTTACACAAGTGCTTCTCTAACCCCGGAAGAAGACAAGGCTTATGTCGCACTACTCCATGAGTATAAAGACGTATTTGCATGGCCCTACAAAGAAATGCCCGGGCTAGATCCAAAAGTAGCTGTGCACCACTTATCCGTAAAGAAAGGGGCTCGTCCTGTCAAACAAGCTCAATGTAGGTTTCGACCTGAGCTAATCCCATTGATTGAATGTGAGGGAAACAAACTTATTGAAGTTGGTTTTATTCGAGAAGTCAAGTATCCTAGGTGGATCTCTAGCATCGTGCCCGTGAGGAAGAAGAATGGGCAGATACGAGTATGTGTTGACTTCAGGGACTTGAATAATGCATGTCCCAAGGACGACTTCCCATTACCTATCGCCGAGTTAATGATAGACGCCACTACGGGTCATGAAGCCCTATCTTTCATGGATGGATCATCCGGATATAACCAAATACGTATGGAACCAGCGGACGAGGAATTGACAGCATTTCGCACTCCCAAAGGTATATATTGCTACAAAGTTATGCCTTTCGGATTAAAGAACGCCGGCGCCACATATCAAAGGGCGATGCAAAAGATCTTCGACGACATGCTCCACAAGAATGTAGAATGCTATGTTGATGACTTGGTCGTGAAGTCAAAAAAACGAGAGGAACATCTCCATGACTTGAGAAAAGTTTTTGAACGTTTGAGAAGATACCAACTGAAGATGCATCCCTCCAAGTGTGCATTCGGAGTTACATCCGGAAAATTCCTTGGGTTCATCGTTCGTCAACGGGGTATAGAGATTGAGCAAGCCAAGATTGATGCCATTTTGAGAATGCCAGAACCTAGGAATATCCATGAGCTCAAGAGTTTGTAATGAAAGCTCGCGTATCTTCGGAGATTCATTTCCAATCTAGCAGGC
Source organism: Sesamum alatum (assembly GCA_034509735.1). Taxonomy (NCBI): domain Eukaryota; kingdom Viridiplantae; phylum Streptophyta; class Magnoliopsida; order Lamiales; family Pedaliaceae; genus Sesamum; species Sesamum alatum. The sequence goes on from JACGWO010000009.1 coordinate 28,783,040, forward strand.
CGTTGTCAACCATTCAGTCGCCTAATGAAGAAGGATGTGCCGTTCGAATGGGATGAGACTTGTGATAAAGCGTTCAGAAGCATAAAATCCTACTTGATGAAGCCTCCGGTGTTGGTTGCACCCGTCCCCGGACGCCCCTTAATTTTGTACGTTGCTGCTCAAGAGCGCTCCGTGGGAATCTTACTTGCCCAGAAGAATGATGAGGGGAAAGAGAATGCTTTATACTATTTAAGCAGAACGATGACACCAAATGAGCTGAATTATTCACCCATCGAAAAGCTATGTTTAGCGCTCATCTTCGCAATCCAAAAGTTAAAGCATTACTTTCAGTCACACAGCGTCCATCTAGTCTCAAAAGCAAATCCCCTGAAATATGTCATGGCAAAGCCAGTACTGTCTGATAGACTCGCAAGATGGTATCTTCAGCTGCAACAGTTCGAGATCACATACGTTCCTCAAAAGGCTGTGAAGGGACAAGTTTTAGCAGACTTTTTAGCCGATCACCCCATGCCTGCCGAGTGGGAATTGTCTGATGACTTGCCGGACGAGGATGTCCTTCTGATTGAAATTACGCCTCCCTGGAAGATGTACTTTGATGGAGCTGCCCATAGAGAAGGAGCCGGGGCTGGAGTTGTCTTTGTTACGTATGAAGGGGAAGTCTTGCCTTATTCCTTCACCTTAACCCAGAACTGTTCAAATAATATTGCGGAATATTAGGCTTTAATCCTCGGATTGGAAATGGCAGTGGACACAAAGCAACGACACCTAAAAGTGTACGGAGACTCTCAGTTAGTGATTAATCAACTCCTCGGTCTCTACGAAGTCAAAAAGCCTGTGTTGCTTCCATACTATAACTACGCAAGAAGGCTGATAGGATGGCTAGGAGATGTAGAACTTGAGCACCTGTTGAGAAAGGATAATAAACAAGCTGATGCATTGGCCAAGCTCGCTTCAACCCTCTCGATGACCGATAAGGAGACGCGCATACCAATATGTAAGAATTGGGTCATACCACCGGTCTTCAGTGATGATGAGGATGACACATTCCAAGAAGAAAAAAACCATGTCATGGAAGTTTTCGAAATTGAGGAAGATGATTGGCGACAACCACTCGTCGATTACTTGAAGTACAAGAAGTTACCCGACGACATGCGACGAAGGGCTGAAATTCGGCGGCGAGCATCTCGCTTCATCTACTTCAAAGACACGCTCTACAGACGTTCGTTTGATGGTATTTTCTTACGCTGCCTAAACAATGAGGAGCAAATGCAGGCTATGGAAGAAGCTCACTCTGGAGTTTGTGGTGCGCACCAATCTGGACCAAAGCTACACTTCCGTATAAAAAGAATGGGTTATTACTGGCCCACAATGGTTAAAGATTGCATAGACTACGCACGAAGATGTCAAGCCTGTCAAATTCACGCCAATTTTATCCACCAACCACCCGAGCCATTACACCCTACTGTAGCTTCATGGCCCTTCGATGCTTGGGGTTTGGACGTTGTAGGACCCATGACAAAGTCCTCCGGTGGTCACCTATATATCTTGGCGGCAACTGACTACTTCTCTAAATGGGCTGAAGCAGTCCCCCTCAAAGAAGTGAAGAAAGAGAATGTTGCTGATTTCATCCGTACACACATCATATATCGCTACGGAGTGCCCAGGTATATCATCACTGATAATGGAAAATCCTTCTGTAACAGCTTGATAGACAAATTGTGTCAAAAGTTTGCATTCAAACAGAGAAACTCTTCTATGTACAATGTCGCTGCCAACGGCCTTGCTGAAGCTTTTAACAAAACTTTGTGCAGCCTATTGAAGAAAGTAGTGACCAAGTCAAAACGGGATTGGCACGAGAGAATTGGAGAAGCTCTATGGGCATATAGAACCACTGTCAGAACGCCTACGCAAGCAACTCCTTATGCCCTGGTTTATGGAGTTGAGGTGGTCCTTCCACTTGAGCAACAAATCCCTTCATTAAGGATGGCGATACAAGAAGGGCTTACTGAAGAAGAAAACGCGCGAATACGGCTTGAAGAGCTAGAAGCTCTCGATGAGAAGAGGTTGGAAGCACAACAAAGGCTCGAGTGTTATCAAGCCCGACTATCCAAAGCATTCAATAAGAAGGTCGCCTTCGCTCTTTCCAAGTCGGTGATCTAGTACTCGCAGTGAGAAGGCCTATAATCACAACGCATCGAACGGGAAAACAAGTTCTTGCCAAAATGGGACGGTCCGTATGTTGTCAAAGAAGTCTACACAAATGGTGCATATAAGCTGGTTGCTGAAGACGGCTTGAGGATAGGCCCGATAAATGAAAAGTTTCTTGAAGCGGTATTACGCCTGAAAAAAAAACAAAAAAAAACAAAAAAGAAAAAAAAAAGCAAGTAAAAAAAAAAAAAACTCCTGGCCCGCATGAGTATAAACTATGAATGGCTCTCCCCTCTCCAAACAAAAATTTTGTACCCCTGAACTACGAATTGACTTGATCCTCTTGATGAGGTACGTAGGCAGCTTAGATATTCTAAGTTCAGTCATAACACTTAAATGAGTTTTATTCCTCTTATTAAATCGTCAAGAGTGGAAGTACTTAAACGTGCTCAAAGATTGCAAGATAGAAAGAAAAAGAAAAGCTTCTATTACGTAATCTCAAGGAAACATTGGAGTTCATGACATGGGACAAAGAAAAGAGAAATCAAATGCGATAAAATAAAAGGTCCTAAGCTAATCTCAAGCAAAGGGACGCAAATCCTTCAACCCTTCCTTGAGGGCTTCCAAGTGTGTCCGTGAAGCCTCCAAACTCGCAACTACTTCATCATTGAGGGGGGTAGTGTTCTCAAGTGCTGCAATTTCCTCCATAATTTCACGAACTCCAACTTGGGCACTATGGAAAAGCTGATTTTCTTCCTTTAGAGTGGCACACAGGTTCTTCTTGCGCTCTTTCAAATCCAAAAGCTCCTTCTCAACACGCTTCAACTCGTCCGTAGTGGATTGGACCTTGGAAGCTCCCCCACTTTCTTTAGCACGGGCCTCTTGAAGACGATCGTTGGCTTCCTTCAACTTCCGATCGAAAAGATCCTTGGATAACCTTTCAGAAGACGACGACCTCGCCTCATCATAAGCAACAGCCTTGGTAAACAATGCATTCATTGATTCTTCCACGTCTGAGATATCAAAATTCTGAAAACTCTTCATAGACTCAAGAACGAAGTAAACATCGTCTTCGATTGATGAGATCAAATCAATTGGGGTGTTTGATATCTTCACGAGAAGAATCACTCCACAGCTTTTGAAGAAACTCCTTTTGATGATTAAGAAAGAACCTCTCGCCTTCAAATACCGACACAGCGGCTGGGCAAGAGGGTTGTTTCCTCTTAAGCCCCATTCCAAAGAGGACAAGTCGTAGCCAATAAAGTCGACGCTTGACTGTCTTGAGAAGTTTCATCGTCTTCAACGGCTAAGACCTCAGCTTCGAGCTATGATGACGCATCAGCCAATGTTAGAAACAATCACCAAAAAAGAAAAAAACGAAAAAGAAAGAAGAAGAGGGATATATATAAAAAAAAAAAAATAACCTCCTTGACAAAGTTCAACGTCGATGGTCCATGACTTGAGCCTTCATCAGCAACGTCGATGTTTATTGGTTTCGAGTCCCTCTTCGGCCTCTTCCAATGACGATCAGGGTTGCTACTCCCACTTACTTCCAAGGAACGAAGAGCACTTCGCTTTTTATCTACTTCAAAGGGTTCAACCATTTGAGAATTTCGCTTTGGGCGAGGAAATAACCGGCTCACGAGGTTGATCTTGGGCGACTCTTTCACCGCACTGCTTGCCTTTTGAAGCAGCTTGACTTGGGCCCAAAGCAAGTAACTTCATCACGTTTTCCTCAAAGTAAGCCACCTGTGAACTCCAAGCCACCACATTTTGTACGGCTCGGAGGAGAACTTCTTCATATTTGGGGGCATGGGAGGGAACACACCTTTTCCATAGTCTTGGATAGAACGCACATACGCCAATAACGGATTCCACCCTCTAAAGAAGCTTCGCGAACATCTTGTGAGAGAATCCCCGGCACTTCTTGGAAGAAACCAAATTGACGACTAAATCGATGAGGGCTATAGGGCTCAACAACGAAATGATCGCCTTGCCGCAAAGGAAGGTAGTTCGAACGGACGGCCATGAAATAGATTTCTTCAGATTCTTTGGCATGCCCGTCGTCTGTGAATAAAAAATCTTTGTCCCTCACAATCATGTTGCAAGTCCAAGAAATAAAGTCGCCTCTATGTAGCCGCTTCTCGCCTCTTGCGGATCGTAGTACTTTGCGCCTCCTTCGCCTGAAAAGAGCGTCATCTTGGGCCCACGAACGCTTTGCACAAGTTGATAGTGAGTCTTGAAATAATAAGCTATCCAACTGTAAACAAAATGAATCGGAAATGGAGAGTGTACGCGAGTTGGCCTTGGGGAGCCGGAAATCTTATTCAAACCTCTGTAAATACGAGCCAAGACAGGAACTGCAAGACCAATCCTTCGACCGGCTGCCATAGCACTTGCCACCTTGAAAACACTTGGGCGTATTGAACCAACATCTTGAGTAGGAAGGACAAAAGTACAAAGCCAACATGCCAAGTATGCCGCCAAGAATGTCTCTTCCTTTGAGCTCCCTTCAATACCAAGCCTCGAGAACAATGCCTCGTCCGTCGTGGACCACTTGCCATGTACCCCAACGGTCCCGGAAGGGTTATGAGTTGACTTAGGACGAACGGCCTTCTTCTCTTTACGTGGAGGAGGCTCGCAGTATTTCGTCCCCCTTCTAAGCCAAAACTTAACCCATTTGTCGATAGAAACTTGAGAGGGTTGACCATCGTTATTACTCTTTCGAAGCAAATGGTAGGCGTGGAGTAAGAACTTGCAAGAACGAGGCACAAGTCTCCGTCCTGTCTCGTCAACCCCGTTAAGCTCCTTGGCACTTGGAACAACTTCGTCATAAAGAAGTCCCGCCATAGGAAGTCCGGAAAGGGTATGTACATCCCATAACGAAATAGACAATTCTCCAAAGGACGTCAGAAGAGTGTTGGTAGATGGGCACCACACTTCGCAAAACGCCTTGACGATATCGGAATTGCGGTCGTAGGTAAATAGTGAGGCGTATACGGCATCATATACTTGGGCCGCAACTAGCTTGTCTTTGCACCGGCTGAGTACATCTTCTGTCCACTCCCAAAACCTTTGATGAAGCGGAACTCGCCGGCAAAGTGAACGTTGTCGCCCCACTTGGCTTTCCCTTCAATGATGCGGCGGCCCAACGTCGGTAGAGAGCTTGGTTCGTCAGAACAACGGTGATGAGTCGCTTGTAGAGACCACGCCTTGGAAGTCTTGCTCAATGAGACTTCTCGAGACCATTGTTCCGTGTGAAGTGGAGTCGTCAACCTCGGCCATTGCTTCGCATATCGACCAATGAGAGGAGCATGAGTCACCAAAGTTGTTCCTTTGTCCGAGGGTTGAGTTTCATCGTCAAGAATGATCAAGTTTTGTTGACTAGAGGAAAAAGACTCGTCTTTGAAGTGAACCATTTTGTGATCTATAAAGAACAAGAATTTAATTGAGTCGGTGAAAAAAAACAAGGGTGACTCAAATAGATCAAGAGAGAGCAGAGCTATGACATACCATTGACAAAGCACATGGGAATATTTAAAAAAAAAAAAAAAACACCAAAGTCAATATCAATTGAAAATGTTGGCTATTAGCCTTTTGAATACAAACTCTATTTCCTAGTCATTGCAGTATTTTGAAAAATATGTTATGCCCTTCGACGGATCTCTCTCAAATAAACAAACTAAAAGAGAAAAGGAAAAAAAAAGGGCATTACAGAACCAGTTGCAAGCAACTCAAACATATGATGTGGGTGAATTCAAATTCCATGAAGTGCTTCGATAGAAATTCAAAGGGGTCCAAATAATTCGCGAATTCATGTTGAGATCCATGGATAATATTCTTTCACTACTCAATTCTCCTAAACTATAACAATTACTGAAGCAAGGACAAGCGACGACAACGACTGCAATAGTATATAAATTGGCCCAAACAAATATGCAGTAGAGTTCAAATCTCCAAGTCATGCATTGAACTCAAATTCAAAATCGCCTAAGCTTGATGGAATTAGAATTAGTTTGCTGCAAATTTATAGAGTTTTTTCTTATAAATTCTATAAAGGTCTAAGTTGGCATGAAGGTTACCTGTTCAGCCCAGTAGTGGCATGTCCTGGCTATATTTGTTCTCCTCCAAGCTTCCAGGTCAAATATGTTCATGCCATAAGCCTATGCACATTCATCAGGGTGGAAAGTCCTAGATATTAAGAGATGAGAAAGGTTCAAATAGCTTTTGAACCTCTTTGACTTCACAAATTTGTCGGTCTCCTCTGCATGTTTCGACTGCTCCAAGAACTACCGATACAATTTGGCGAAATCGATTGTTGCGAACGTAGAATCAAAATTCAAAAACACTCAACAATTCGAATTAGTGAAGCACGCTGCAAAGCCGAGGACAGATTGCGTGTAATCAGCGAAAGGAGAAGAAAATTTGAGCCGAAAGCTTCTCACCAAACAGAAAATTCTGCAAAAAAAAATCACAGAGGCATTACAACAAACACCTTGTGTGCATGATAGAAAATTGAAGAAGGAAAAAATATTTGGCTATCAAAACTTACCACAAGTTCTTTCAACAAAATCACAATGTTTGATAGATGCAAGATTAAACCCTTTATATAGATGTTAAGTTGAGGTGTTTGAGTATTATCGTGGTTCAAATTTTAGTCCGATTAAAACTCAATTATCAAATTGCAGGTGAAATATGAATCATTGTTTTGTCGGTCTCAACTCAAATAGGAATCCTTGATAATTCGGAATTTGATATTAAAAGGGGGTTAGAAGCATCAGCAGCTCACGCCTTCAAAATTTCTCCTATAGCTCCTGCCTCAAACATCTGTAACAAGAGAGAAATGAAAGGAAGTCGAATGCGTTCCGAAGTGGCACTAATTCATGGCCCATCAAAACAAAATGTATAGACCCAAGACTTGTCAAAAGGGAAAACATAAAGAAGAAAAGAAAAAGGGAATTGGTCTAGATGCATGGGCTTGTCAACTCTAAATTAGACCATGATATTGTGGAGATATTGACAAAGCTAAACACATATTTTGGTTCATTATGTGGAAATGAATATGGCTCAAAGCTACCAAATTCACAATAATTCAAGGTGGATTTTGTCAAAAGAAGCCATAATTGCGGTGGCCTATTCAAATCCGATTCGTATTTTCGCGACTCATTCACTTCGAAAATTATATTTTCAAAAACATATTCGTGAACAAGTCTCGAGGGGGCATTTGTAGACAAGTTAATTTTGCGCCCAATCAAATGACGACAAGTGGAAAATATATATTATTTATCAATTATATTCTATTTTTCTATTTATATTTTTGGAATTTACTAAATTAATTCTAAATATAAATAGTTAAATTAATTGATATGTTAATATATATTTCCTCATCAAATCAGCGGTTGACACGTGTCAAATTGAGGTGTTCCGGCCAATCAAATCAAAGACAAATATTTCTTATATTATCTCTTTGAAAAATATAAAAAAATTAAAGAGATAATATTGAAATTGACCAATCATGTCTTCCCAAATATTTAATATATTTATCTCTTTAAATTAAAATAAAGAGATAATGCAAAATAAGTGTTTCAAGTTCACCACAACTCTACCTCTTTGACAGCTAAACTATTAAATTGATTAAATAGCCAATAATATTATTGTTAATTAAGTATACGAATTAACTACTCAATTTTAATCAAATATGTGGTAGTCAATTGGGCACTTAATTCACTAGTAATTTTATTCGAAATTTGCGATATTTTCAGTATATTGATTAAACATAATATAATTTATTATATAGCACGGGGATAAAGTAGAGGGTTAATCAACTCTATTTACTAATGTAATTGTTTAAGATTTTGAGGTAAGTATTGTTAATTGGATATACATATATATATATATATATATCTTATATATATAATATATATTTTCTTGTATTATATACGTGATTGCGATGGCTATTTATCGGGTTATATTGTTATTCCGTGGAGCTGTCATTATATGCGTATATGTGGTTATGGTGTGAGAAAGACGAATGAATGATCATGCGATGTCATACTATTTTATTGTGGATTGAAATTAAATGATGAGATTATGGATGGAATGTTGTGAATTAAGATAAAGTGATGACTTTCCTGACTGGGGGGCATACTGCAATGGCTTATGATAATATGATTAATGACGAGCTGTGTGCTGTCATTGATCAGTGGAGATGATGTGACATGTCATACGAGCTGTGTGCTGTGTGATATGATGGATGATAGGATATCATACGAGTTGTGTGTTGTATGGTATCATTGATGATGGGGTATCATACGAGTTGTGTGCTATATGGTACCGAGGAAAAAAAAAGGAGATATTACGATTGAGGTGATGTTAGCCGGCAAAGACCATTGAGTGATGCACTCCAGCTTGGGTAAGCAGGGCCCTAATAAAATAAACGATGATTCTAGATATATTGTATTTGGATTGATATATGATTGTGGTATTGGTTATCTCATGATTTTGTGGTGATTGCATATTAAATAGTCTTTGTGGATTGATATAATTGTATGAGACTTGTCTTATTGCATATGTGTATGTATATATATAAGTCGATTACCTATACTTATTGAGTAGGCAGCTCAATCCTTGCCGCATATATTTCAGGATATAAGTCACAATGACTAGCTGACCATAAGCCAATCACCAGTATTACTAGGTAGGTCAACAGTGATACCCTATGTTGGAAGCCCTAGCTATACAATTACATAGATATGAAATTTCACTGGATTTATATTTTTTTTAAGTTTTGTAATAACTTGAAACTTCACTTTCCTCCTTTTCTTTATAATGATAATGGCTAAGGTCGACGATAAATTATAAAGTTTTGATAACATATGTCATTTTGTAATGTCTATATATATATATGGATTAAAACATGAGTTGTCTTATTGGATTAAATGTGAATTCTTTATAATATGGGATGTGATTACGGAAGGGTGTCACGTTGAGTGGTATCAGAGCAGGGATTAGATTCTATGTGGATAATTTGTGAAGAATAGTATTATTGAATACTTAAAATATATATTATGCACTTAAGAGTAAATGTGAGTTTCATATAGGCAAGAATAGTTGAATACAAGGTATATTGATTCATACGAAATTATGGATAGAATTGGACCAGTAGCGTATGGGGAATAGTATTAGTATTATTGGTAGAGTTATCATGGACATATGACGTATTATATATTTTTAAGGTATGACAATATAAATATGACCCTAGGCATGTTTTACATGAACCGGAGATCGAAATATAAAAAAAAAAAAAGATTAACGTATATAAAGGAATCAATAGAAATTTTTAATCAGAGTGTAAAGAAGTTGAAGAATAAAGAAAGACCAACGGTAAAGGTAAAGTGCAGCCACACCATAACCACATATACGCATATAATGACAGCTCCACGGAATAACAATATAACCCGATAAATAGCCATCGCAATCACGTATATAATACAAGAAATATATATTATATATATAAGATATATATATATATATATATGTATATCCAATTAACAATACTTACCTCAAATTCTTAAACAATTACATTAGTAAATAGAGTTGATTAACCCTCTACTTTATCCCCGTGCTATATAATAAATTATAATATGTATAATCAATATATTGAAAATATCGCAAATTCCAAATAAAATTACTAGTGAATTAAGTGCCCAATTGACTACCACATATTTGATTAAAATTGAGTAGTTAATTCGTATACTTAATTAACAATAATATTATTGGCTATTTAATCAATTTAATAGTTTAGCTACTACAAATCTAAAGTAATATGATCAACTTAAATTAATATTTATAATTCAATAGTGATTAAAATAGAAACATTTCAATACATATATCTAAATGGGTTAAAGGTATTTCCAAATTTAATTAATGGATATAACTGAATTGAAGTAAATTATTTCACTTAATTAACTATACTATATCTAACCAATCAAAGTTAAATTAACCATGCCAACTAATTTGCTACAACATAATTAATTAATCGTCCTTTAAGTATATATCAAGGTTCAAGATAAATGTAATTAATTTAATTGCAGTTAGTTAATATAAGTATACTCAATAACCACACAATCATTTATTTAAATAAAAAATGATCAATCAACAAAAAAGTTATTATTGGGGAGTTATCGATTAATTAAAAGTTAATTAATCAACCAAATATTTATCTAATTCATAGAGGCTAATGACAAAGAATGAAAAGAAGGAAAATGATATGAAAATGAAAGAAAGAAATAAGGTACCTGCTGTTCGTTTGGATTAGCCTTTTTTTTAAAAAAAAAAAAAAAGTTTCATGCTTTCTTTATATATATAGGAAGATATAGATGCACATAATTTATATATATATATATATTAAACATAGTAAATGGTGGCAATTTATCAAGAGATGAGGAGGACACTAGGGAGACACGTGCCATACTCTACAATTTTCATGCTTTTCTCTTTTTTTTTTTCCTTTTTAATAACTTTGATAAAAATTATAAATTATTCTCTCAATTTCTAGACTTATATATTTTAACACTAATTTTTCTTTGAAATTTTCAATTTAGTCCTTTAACTTGTAAAATTATATAATTTAACACCAAATATTTTATAAAGCTTCAATTTGGTCCTTTAAAGTTTTAATATATGCAAATTTCAACTTATAACTTATAATTAAATTTTTATTTTCTTAATAATTACAAATTAGTCTCTCACTTAAGTACAAAAAAATCTATGGACGTCACAATTCTCCTCTCCTAATAAAAAATTCGTCCCTAAAATTTAATTGACGTACCAGTTCATGGAATAAATATGGGTTAGTTTTCTATGCTATCCTCAACCTCCCAAGTGGCCTCTCTCGAAGAATGATGGCTGCACTTTACCTTTAAGCTTAAGTTATGAATTTACTCGGAGTTGTTTTGTAATAACTTGTCATTTTCTTACACAAAATAATGAGAAAATGGGTTAATTGATGAAACTGCAAGCACTGATCTTCCATATTCATGTTACTTTTATCATATCAAATATTGGTAGTATTTTTAAAATTTATTTACTTTTGGATCATTTCAGACAAATTGAAGGAATATTATTATACTTCTTCTCTCACTTAAAAAAATGTTATAAGGGATAGGAAATTTGTGGTGGAAGAAGTCCATAGCAATTTGTAAGGAAATTCTACAATACATGTGTGTCGGATGGTCTCCAATCTGCTGAAAACTTTTGACATTTTCTTGTGATAGAAGAGTTGCAAAAATGGAAAGGAATTGGTGGGAGAGCTTTCCTCACCCTCCATCACAAAGAATGTCGCAAATGACATTTCATCCAAAATTTGCAAGAATGTCATGTTGTGTTCTTTTGTCAATTTAAGTTTTTCGATGAAAATTATCCTGAATTGGTCGGAGGAATTAAGGATTGGGTTTAATGCAATTTACCCCCCGTGATATTGCAAATGAGCAAATTACCCCCCTATGAAAAAAAAAATAGCAATTTACCCCCCTGTGTTTTTCAAAAGGAAGCAATTTACCTCCCTGCTTAAGGAGGTAAATTGCTTCATTTTGAAAAACACAGGGGGGTAAATTGCTTCATTCTAAAAAATACAAGGGGGTAAATTGCTATTTATTTTTTCATAGGGGGGTAATTTGCACATTTGCAATATCACAGGGGGGTTGCTTGCATTTTTCCCATTAAGGATTATATCCAATTTGTCTTAAACTTTGCAGGTGCTAGCTTACATTGCGACCCTCTCTAGCTAATTTAGAGGGAAATTAACAGTGTTTTTCCTGTTTCTTCCTCATATAATGCACGGAATAGGTCCGATTCTTCTTCTGTCTCCTTTGTTTCACAAATCGAAGGCGGAGATAAAGAAAGAATGGATTAGATGGTCGAATTTTAGATTCCAAAATCACTTCTCCATCTCTGCGCTGTGTTAATATCTGGAAGTCTGTGATCATAATTGTTGATCAAATCAAAAAGTATGGGAACCTATTTAGAATTTCGTGTCCTAAACTTTGACCGGGAGATTGCGTGATGGAAGGACTGTATCTGTATGGTTTGCACAGTTAAAGATACACTAATTCACCTATTTTCTAGTGTCGTGGACCGATGGTTGCTGGATGGCCACCCATGTAATGGGTAGTCTTGTATTAATAAGTTAATCAAGAGTGATTAATTGAATATGGTCCAATTAATCTAGAGAAAGTTAGTTGTCGGATTAAATTGTATATGTGTACAGGCCCAAGTCTAGCTAAAGGTGGACCTATAAGGGTCACACACAAAACACTGACGGTATTGGGCCATTAATCGGAGAATTAATTTCGGATGGGAATTAATTTCGAGAGAAAGAGGGGGGGGGGGGAGATGATTGATTTAAAGGAATTTAAATTAATTATTTGAATAATTGGATTATTCAATTGAGGTATTGTGTGACAGAAAACCCAAAGTGTTAATTAATCGAATAAATTACATGTTTGGAATTTGGGATTAGTTATTTGTATTAATTAATTTTAGGCCTAAGTTAAATAAAGATTTGATGTGGACTTAATATTAATTGATTGGATCAATTAATTACAAATCAAAAGTCAAAATATTTTTAATTCAAATTGTGGTCAAGCCTCAAGGTACCCTAAAGAGACCACAAGGATCTACCATGCATTAAAGGCCCTTGGTTACGAGTTTACACCTCATGAGTTGACGTCACCCACCATTGACTTGAAGGAACCACCACCTCTATATATATAGAGGGTGTTGGAACCTTGGTGGATATATATATATATATATATATATATATCTTGCTTCATTTCTCTTTTATATCTCTCTTCCTTCAAAAGAGTTGTATATCTCTTTCATCCTTCTCAAGTGCTGTTTCTAGTCCCACTCTCTTGAGTTTATAGCAAGACATAAAGAGACACAAGTTGGTGTTTTATGTGGACTTGCTAGAGAGAGCATTGTGTTTTTGTCCGAACGGCATTCCCAAATAATGGATTTGAGATGGATATTCAGACGATATTTTTTCGTACCAAACTTCAACGGCTAATTTATAATGAGTAAATGATATCGTTCCTATGTCCGTCCCAAAAACCGTCTGAAAAAGCTTCTAGCGGCTATATTTCAGTGGCTATTTGATGTCCCTAAATCCATTTGAAAATCCATTAGAAATAAGTCTATAAGTTCGGATGCTCCCTCTCATTTGTGTTCCCAACAATTGTATCCTTCTTATTATATGAAATTGGGCTCACATTTTATTATGTAATTAGATATATATAAATATCTAATTCGCACGGTCTAGAATTTGCGATAGATCATTCGGTTCTAAAAATTTAAGGTGGAAGAGGTACATTGTTATCCATCTATTAAATAATGTAACCATTTAAACTATGATGTTGTTCTTGTTTTAATATGTTATATATAATTCTATAGGGTTAATCATTTATAAAATTGTTGAGGTGCTTGTATTGTTAGAATACGTGACCAGAAAGCTAATAGGTTTGGCGATTTGTAACCTATCTGATAACTTGATGTAAATATAATATTATTATGTGATGAATATAATGAGTGTTCGTCACTATTGGTACCTACTTTGTTGCGCTCATTTTACATATGTTAAAACGGTGTTTTACTAATATCGCAACAAAGCCCACAGACCACGGTTAACAACTCATGCAATTGGGCCACGCATTGGATGGTGGTCATGAAACCAACTGATTAAGAGTTGGGGTTGAAACGTTCCAAGTCGAGGACCTCGAGACAGGGCATCGAGAGTCCTATTGAGACTTGCATCAAGAGTCGTGTTCATTGGATGAGTGTCGTGTTTCATCGGCGACAGGCGTGGGACGCCTACACGATCTTGATGGGTTGGTCGACTGGGGTCGAGCCGACTGGACTGACTCGCGGGGATCATCATATGGAAGCCTTGGAGACTTGGTCGGTATGATTGGATTCCCCGGTTCCGATAGTACGGGAGTAGTCCTCAGACTTGAGGAATCATGGCAGTCGCGTGCACAGGACGGTTGTATCTTGGATCTGGCGAGAGGTGATCATTCTGTAAGATGATCATTATAAGCCTTGTCCAGTGCAGTCGGAATGTGTAGCGAGGCACCGTTCCAAGAAAAGGATCCATCCCCTGTCAGTATGTGACAGAGGTATCTCCTATGAACTCAGAGACACGTTCATGCTGTTTAAAGCTGTGGCCACAGTGGTTGGTCGAACAGGGAATGGTTTCCTGTGTGGACCCAATGAAGCATACGTAGTCTCGAGTATTAAGTATAGATCCCTAGTCAAGGAATGGGAACTGATGCCCAATTCTATACCCTAGACTGAGGCTGGGAGATGGTAGACGGAAGGAACGTACCTGTACGGAGTCGGCGCCTAAATGTTCACGCCAATATTCACCTAGTCTCTAGTGCCATAGACCGTTGCTAGACGGCCACCCATGGTAACGGGCCCAAGTCTAGCTGAGGGTGAACCTCAAGGGTCACACACAAATCACTGAGAAGGTTGAGAGATTGACTTGGAGTCAATCTCGAAGGATAAATAAGTAATTGGAATACTTAAGGTATACTCCATTGGATGGACGGGCCGATATTGTATCGGGCCCTCGTTTAATCGGTAAATTAGATTTATCGATTAAATATAGAAAGTCGAGATGTTGGATCTTTTGATTGGACTAAAAGACCAACGGGAATAATTTAAGTGAACATTAAATTGGATTAAATTTTGAGTTCATCATAATTGGATTACGATAAAATTTGGTCCATTAAATTTTGACCCGAGATGAGAAATAATTCCTATTTTGGAACAGGAAGAAGTTGGACTTCTTCCCATATTGATCATGGCCGAAATGCTCCCTTGGAGGAAGCAAAATTCAGCCATGTTCCATGCAAGGTGGCGGTTGACTTGTCTCTTTTGGTAAAAGACAAATCAACTCCAATCAAGCCCTTCCTTTTGGTATGATTTGATCATACTTTAAAAAGTTGGTAGGCTTGATTGAAGAATTAATGGTGATTGATTGGGATGTATCTAGACATCCTTGGATGAACCTAAACACATTCCAATAATCACATTCATTATGTATTATATGAATATATACAACACCTTGTGTATTAGAATCATTATTTATCTTTTCTAGGAAAAGAGAAGACAAAAATTCGGCCTCTCTCCTCTGTACCTCTCGGCCATTCTCTCCCTCTCCCACTTGTGTTCTTCACTTGATCTTGGATCAAAAGGAAGAACAAAGTAGGTTTAAGAGAACACTAATTCATAGTGTTCATTCTCTTAAACCGATTCCTTCACAAACCCGTTTTCTTCTAGCAAGGAGAACGTGCGTTTCACTTACGGTGTGGTGTGGATCACCTTTGGAGAATCCATATGTTTAGATTTAGTGAACATTCCGGAGAAGGAACAATGCAAGTAACCGCCCGCACGTGAAATCTACAAAGGTAACAATTTATTATGATTTTGTAGATTTACATTTCATCTATGCCTTATGTGTTACATATATATGTTTAAATATTAATACATCCTACATCGAACGTCCGGTTGAGCACCCAAGGGTACACCCTTTGGGATCACGTTTATTTAAATTACATTAAATTTATGTATCTATCTCGTCTTTCTCGCTTCCGCTCGCGCTCTATGGCGAATTTGCTTGTCCTTCAAGTGGTATCAGAGCCCGGTTTGATATAAGGGGTATAGATCTATGTGCTTGGCATGATCTACTTGCTTTTATGGCTTTAATGGCATGTTAGATTGCATGACTATATGAATAAATATGATGATTCAATTATTTAAATTTGATGGACGTTAAGCATGCTAATTTTGTGAGATGGGATCAAGAATTACATGCTCATTTTCAGTTTATTATTGCTGATTTGTGCTAAAAAGAATGTCGAAAAATTATGAAAAAAACGGACAGCAACGGCAGCGGTTGGTTGCCGCCCCTGCCGGTCGGTCACTGGCACGCGCAGGCCTGGCTGGCATGCCTGCTAGCAAGGACGGCCGCACGCAGGCGGGCGCCGGCGCGCGTTGTGCGCAGGCATGCTGCTGCCGGCCGAGGCCAGCGCGGCACAGGGCGCACGTGCACTGCCCTGTGCGCGCGACTAGCCGGCAGGCACAACGGTTGGGCCGTTTTGTGCCGTTTTTCGATATTTTTTGGAAAATTTGATTTTCTATTTTTTCTGCACACTATTCTGAAAATGTATTAATTTTGCACATTTGATTTTGGAATAGTTTGATTGTTCCTTAGATCAAATTTGCTTAATTAATTTTGGATTAATACATGCATTGGATGCATTGTTTATAATGTCCATTGAATTTGGAATTTAAAATTTTCCATATTTTTTATGTATTTATGTTTTGTGATATTGGACATCACTTGGATATTTGGAATATCCATGGTTTAAGCATAATTATTTGGAATAATTGTGTTATGTGCATTGATGGAATCAACATGGGATGATCACAGAAGCCCTAGACCTTGTGTATGGATGAATGTATGATTATTTACATTTCAGTTGGGTGGGGCCTGCGTGCCTCTTGTTTTGGGACTATCATCTCCAGTATTTTAGCCTCATGATGTTAAGACTTGTTTTTATTTCCATGTATTACTTTTCATTGTAATGAGAGTAGATAGGATTGGTGAGGTTTTAATTTTAACAAGGATATGGAGTCGGAGATCCCAAGGTGGAGCATCAAGGCGTGAAACAAGAACATTACAAGGCCCATTGGAATGACAATGGGTATATCACTTTGTAATAATTTAGGACCACGCTAGATAAACCATAGACTCACTGCGGGCTCAGTGGGTCGCATAGGTTGGGCTTGTGATCATCCTAACAGGGGTATGCTATGTTTTCTGCATGCGACGTATTTATTTATCGCTTTAAATATTGGATATTTATGCATGCTAAAACACATTAATGTGATGAGGTCTCGGTCATTCATTAAACTCTCATTTGGTTGGACCAAAATAATATTAGGCCCAGAACGGACTTGGATCAAAATGGTATTTTGATCTGTCCGAGCCTTCCATCCACAACAATGTGGTGAGGAAGCTACCACTACCCAAGTGTGGTCTCACGAGTCGTGGCACACTTGGACTAGGGGAAAGCTGCACCATTGTTGTGAATAAAGAGACTGCACTCGCTGTTTCCATGTGTCACGAGTCGTGGGGGGCGACAGTTTGAGGCATGATTTGGTAGATGGGTCAGGCCCAACACTGAGTAACATGGTTCAGTTGGAGTCCTCGGACCCATGCGAATAGGTAAGGCAAAATATCTTGGGAATCTCATTGGATGAGAATGATATTGGATATCTCCCACGAGGTCTTCCTCATGTGAATCGTAAAAGTGGGGCATGGAGATTACGCTTGTGGATCCCAAGCCCACCAGGAAATGGTTTCCCGAAACTCCGCTTGAGAGTGGTGGACTTTCGTATAAATAGTGGGAGCGTTAAAGACTAAAAGACCATGTCTTCAATTTGAACAATAATATTACCATCATCTGCTAATTTCTGCTTTACATTTTATTAATGTAGATATGTCTAAAAATTCATTAACCATGGTACTTGAGACTAATAAATTCAATGGAACGAACTACTCGGACTGGCTGAGAAACCTGAAGATTGTCCTCGATTTCGGGAACCAAGGCTACGTCTTGGATGAGCCGCCGCCGAGTGACTTACCGGAGGGATCCACGCTAGAAGAGCGTTTGACGTTCGAGAAATGGCATGAGGACAACCGGAAAGTACGCAGTATCATATTGGCTTCGATGTCTAACGACATCCAGAAGCAATATGAGAGGCTGGACAACGTCTCCGCCATAATGCTCCGCATGAACGAGGTTTATGCTATTCCGGATAGGCATATTAGATATGCCGCCACAAAAGCATTATTTGGCACCAAACTTGCTGAAGGATCGTCTGTACAAAGTCATGGGGTTAAGATGCTCTCCCTAGTGGAGAAACTCGAGTACCTTAAAGCTGAGCTTAACAATGACACGTACATTGACGTGATCCTACAGTCGCTTCTTCCGTCCTATGACCCGTTTGTTGTAAACTACAACATGAACGGACTTGAGAAGTCTATTCATGAGTTGATCAACATGCTAGTCCAATACGAGGCAACGACCCACAAGTCTGCATCGGCAGTATTGATAGGAGAGGCTTCGACCTCCAAGGCGAATGGCAAGAGGGCCGGACGCTGGAAGAGGAAGAAGGAAAAAGGGAATACGGTTGCGGCCCCTGCTCGCGCTCCAGGCGCCCCTGTTGCCCCGGTGGGACCAGGCAAAGGGAAAGGGAAGTCCCGTGGTTCTCAGCGGTCCAAGGCAAATGATGTTTTCATGCATTGCCAAGGAAAGGGCCACAACTCCTCTCCCACCCAAGTATGTTTGTAGTTGAAAGTAACATGATAACTAATTCTTGCTTCATGCGTATTGGATACCGAGTGTGGTGCTCACATTTGCAATAACGTGCAAGCCACTGCAAAGAAGCAGAAGGCTAACCAAGGATGAGATGATCCTGAGGCTAGGCGATGACAAGGCCGTTGATGTGGAGGCGTCAGGATCAATGGAGTTTAGCCATTAGTAGTCATGTTAGGATTGTACTTGAACGGACTATTTCTATGTACATAGCATGGATTAAAAATATTGTTAACTATCCCTGTCCTTTAACAAGGAGGGATATTCATTTACCATCAGTAAAAATGATTTTTTTATGATAAAGGATGGTATTTTCTCATTTGCTTGGTACATTGGTAAATGGGTCTGTACATACTTTCAACAGCATAATTGGATTTATGACTGCGGAACAAACAAAACGGGATAATATCATGATGAGGCACAAGATATGGCATACGAGGTTAGGAACATATCTCTAAAGATAGGATAGAAGGTTAGTGGACTCAGAGTCTAGAATAAGACGATTTGGACAACCTACCGACATGTGAATACTATCTGAGGGAAAGATGACCAAGAAACCCTTTTGTTGGACAAAGCACGCTATGCCAACGATCTGTTGGATTTGATCCATAACGGATGTCTGTGGCCCACACTAAATACTCAAGCTAGAGGTAGGTAATCGTACTTCGTAACCTTTATCGATGATCACTCACGGTATGGTTATGTTTACCTGATGAGGTACAAGTCTGAAGCCTTTGGAAGGTTTAAGGAATACAGACTTGAAATAGAGAACCAAACCCGGTCGAAAGATCAAAGCCCCTCGGTCGGACCGAGTGGAGAGTAATTTGAGTGGTGAGTTTACTGATTACCTAAAAGAGAATGGGATTCTCTCTCAGTGGACCCCTCCTGGAACACCACAGCTTAATGGTGTGTCTGAAAGGATGATCGGACCTTTGTTGGACATCGGTCCGATCCATGATGAGTTTTACCGAACTCCCCTTATCCTTCTGGGATACGCACTTGAGACGGCGGCCAAACTTTTGAACTTGGCACCATCTAAAGAAGATATCCAGACGCCATATGAAAATATGGCATGGCAAGCCTGCCTCCTACAAAATACTTGAAAGTGTGCGGTTACCCCGCATATGTCAAGAGATTAGTGGGAGATAAATTGGACTCGAGGTCTAGTTTATGCAGGTTCATTGGCTATCCAAAAGAAAACTGCGGGGTATTATTTCTATGATCCTCCGAGCAAAAGGTTATTGTCTTGCGAAACGCAATGTTCTTGGAAAAGGGTTTTCCATCGGATAGTCGACGCGCGATGAGGTACTCCTGAGGAATTAAGTGAGGTATCCCATGAGGCGACAGTGACATCTGAGCTGCAGTTTCCCACTGATAATGTTCCAGTCCTCCGTAGGTCGGCCAGAGTATCCCATGCACCTGATAGGTATGGGTTTTGCGCCTGACCGTCAATTGGATAATGATCCAAAGACGTACGAGAGAAACGATGTCGGACATTGATTTGGAAAGTAGCTGAGGCCATGAAATCCGAGATTGGTTCGATAGGTACAAACCAGGTTTGGACCTTAGTGGACCCACCCAAAGAGGTAAAACCTGTAGGGTGTAAATGGGTCTACAAACGTAAGCTTGGAGCTGACGGGGAGGTTACAACCTTCAAAGCCTACTTGGGTGTAAATTTAAATTAAATTTAAATAAACGTGTCCCAAGGGGTGTACCTGGGTTCTCAACGGGCGTTCGATGTACGATGTATTAATGTTAAAACATACATATAACACATAGGGCATAGATGTAGAAGTTAAAACTATCAAAGGTAATAAAATCGTTACCTTTGATGATTTTACGTATTTGCTTGCGTTGTTCCTTCTCCGAATGCTCACGAAATCCAAAACGTATGGATTCTCCAAAGGTGATACACACCACACCGGAAGAAACGCACGTCATCTTTGCTAGAAGAAAATGGGTTTAGGAAGGAATCAGTTCAAGAGAAAAAACACTATGAATTAGTGTTCTCTTAAGCCTACTTTGTTCTTCCTCTTGATTCAAAATCAAGTGAAGAACACAAGTGGGAAGGGAGTGAGATGGCCGAGAGTTAGAGAGGAGAGGAGGCCGAATATTGTCTTCTTTTTCCTTGAAAAAGATGAATAGTGATTCACATTGACAAGGTGTTGTATATACTCCTATATATACTTAATTAATGTGATTATTGGAATGTGTCTAGGTTCATCCAAGGATGTCTAGATACATTCCAATTAATCACCATTAATTCTTCAATCAAGCCTACCAACTTTTAAGGTATGATCAAATCATACCAAAAGGGAAGGGCTTGATTGGAGTTGATTTGTCTCTTTCCAAAAGAGATAAGTCAACATACCACCTTGCATGAAACATGGCTGATTTTAGCTTCCTCCAAGGGAGCATTTCGGTCATGCTCAATATGGGAAGAAGTCCAATTTCCTCCTATTCCAAATTAGGAATTATTTCTCCTCTTGGGTCAAAATTTAACTGATCGAGTTTTATCGTAATCCAATTATGATGAACCCAATATTAAATCCAATTTAATGTCCACTTAAATTATTCCCGTTGGTCTTTTAATCCAATCAAAAGATCCAACATCTCGACTTTCCATAATTAATTGATAAATCTAATTTACCGATTAAATGAGGGCCGATACAATATCGGCCCGTCCATCCAATGGACTATCCCTTAAGTAATCCAATTACTTATTTATCCTTCGAGATTGACTCCAAGTCAATCTCTCAACCTCCTTGGTGATTCATGTGTGACCCTTTAGGTTCATCCTCAGCTAGACTTGGGCCCGTGTCCCACATTTCGACTGCATTGGACAAGGCTTATAATGATCATCTTACAGAATGATCACCTCTTGCCAGATCCAAGATATAGCCATCCTGTGCACGAGACTGCCATGATTCCTCAACTCTGAGGACTCCTCCCGTACTATCAGAATCGGGGAAATCCAATCATACCGACCAACCTCCAAGGCTTCCATATGATGATCCCCGCGAGCCAGTCCAGTCGGCTCGACCCCAGTCGACCAACCCATCAAGATCATGTAGGTGTCTCACGCCTATCGCCGATGAAACACAACACTCATCCACTGAACACGACTTTTGATGCAAGTCTCAATAGGACTCTCGATGCCCTGTCTCGAGGTCCTCGACTTGGAACGTTTCAGACCCAACTCTAAATCATTTGGTTTCATGACCACCATCCAATGCGTGGCCCAACTGCATGAGTTGTTAACCATGGTCTGTGGGATTTGTTGCGATATAAGAGTATAACACCGTTTTTAACATATGTGAAAATGAGCGCAATAAATTTAAGCAACCAAAAGTGACGAAAACTCATTTTATTCATCACATTATAATATTACATTTAAATCAAGTTGTCGAATAGGTTACAAAATTGCCAAACCTATTGGCTTTTCTGGTCACCTATTTTTAACAAAGTGGACTCGGCCATGAACTCGGGACTTTATAAAACTATATACCACCGAGGAAGTCACTTTCGCTATTTCTCACATTGGTACCCCTTAAAATCACCCGGCTCTGACGGTATGCCTATGATTTTTTTTTCATAAATATTGCATATCGTCAAGTATGATGTCTTTAAATGTGCTCTTAGTATTTTGAATGATCATACTCTCGATCATTGATCTTAATTTTACTCATATTTTGTTGATTCCTAAGATCAATAATCCAGAGGTAATTACCCACTTTATGCCTATTAGCCCTATGCAATTGATAATGCGAATTGTCACAAAGTGTTTGGCTAATAGGTTAAAACCCTTGCTTGATAAAATCATTTCTCCTACCCAATCTGCTTTTGTTCCTGGCAGGCTTGTTTCTGATAGTATCCTTATTGGTTTTGATAATGATCACTTTCTTAATAGTAAGAATTGGGGTAAGAAGAAGGGGCATATGGCTCTTAAATTGGACATAAGCAAGGCGTATGACAAGATCGGTGGAGTTTTCTCTGGGAGGTACTGTTGAAATTAGGTTTCCATGACCACTTTATTGAGCTTGTTTTACTCTGTGTTTCCTCTGTGTCGTATTATTTTGTATTGAGTGGCAGGCAGTTTGTAAGATCATTCCTGAGTGTGGCCTCCGTCAAGGTTGATCCTCTCTCGTCGTACCGATTTCTTTTTGTGTACGGAGGCTCTTAGTTCCTTGATCTCCTGAGCTGAAAATTCGGGCCGCCTTGAGGGTATTCGGGTTTTGTTGCAATGCTCCTAGTAATTTCCCACTTGGTTTTTGCTGATGAAACATTCTTATGTTGTGAAGCTTTCTATTCGAGTCTATGGAGTGTATCAAGTCTATCTTGCAGGTGTACGGGAAAGGCCTCCAGGCAAGAGATAAACCTCCAGAAATCTGTCATAGTCTTCAGCAAGAACACCTCAGAACAATTGATGGCCTCGATTCTCTAGTGGTCTTAATAGTCGTGTGGCAGTACCACCATGAATAATATCTTGGCTTGCCGTTGGTGGTGGGCCGATCCAAAAGGTGGTGTTTGGTTCTCTACGTGACAGAATTTGGAAGCGAATCAGTTCTTGGGGTGAGAAACAGTTGTCCTTGGCCAGCAAGGAAATTCTGATCAAAGTGGTCGTGCAATCTATTCCTACTTATTCGATGGGGGTGTTTCGTCTATCTGATGGCCTTATTCACAAATCGAGTCTATGATTGCTAAATTCTGGTGGAGTTCTTCAAATAACTGGAAAAGTCATTGGTTACCATGAAGTTACCATGAAGTTTCATTGGGATCATCTCTGTACTATGAAACTTCATGGAGGGCTTGGTTTGAGAGATCTTCGGGAGTTCAACACTGCTATGCTTGCAAAAAAGTTTTTGGCGTCTCTTACTCACCTCGAATCCTTGGTGGGATAGCTGCTTCGTTCATGATATTGTCCACACACGTCCATCCTCAATGCGGAGTTGGGTTCTAGATCGTCCTTCACGTGGAGAAGTATCCTCTCATCTAGAGACATCATCCGAATGGGTTACCAATGGCAAAATTGGAAATGGTCGGAAAGCGAGAATTTGGATTGATCCTTGGATCCCCAGTACCCCTTCTTTCCGTCCAACTAAACTGCTTCGTCCATTGCCTCCACCTACCATGGTTAGTCACCTCATTGATCCCTCTACTCTCGATTGGAATGTGCGTCTTGTTGAATCTGTTTTTGACCCGCCGGATTGTGTAGCCATCTTGTCTATTCCCACTAGTGGTGCCTTGCTTGACGATGAGATTGTATGGCACTTTACAAAATCTGGCACGTTCAAGGTGAAATATGCGTATCGATTGGCCTTTCGATTCATCCCGCTGGAGTAGTCCTTCGTCCTCATCCACAACTAATCGAACTCAATCGGGGGGTTGGAAAGCGATTTGGAACGCCAAAGTTCCCCATAAGGTCCGTATCTTTGGTTGGAGGTTATGCTCGGATTCTCTTCCTCTGGGTCCTAAGCTTGCATGACGGATTCCTGGTTTTGAGGATGCATGTCCCTTTTTGTCAGACGCAGGACGAAAAATGATAGACATACCTTCTTTTGTGCCCATTTAGCATAATGGTTTGGTGCCTCTTAGATTTGCGCTTTGTAGTGGTCTCGGACTGGTGTGCCGACACTCATGACTGGGTCTTCCAGGTGTCGCAACGGCTTGATCGTCCAGAGTTCCAGTTTTTCCTTATTTATGCTGACCATTTGGTGGGCAAGGAATCGGAAATGGGCAGACAATGAACAAATCTCTCCCGTTGAGATAGTTGCTTTCGCCAGGAATTTTTAGAAGCATTCTCAGGCTTTCTTGACCCACAACTTTGCTTGGCCTTGCCTATGGTTTCTTCAGAGTGATTAGCCCCATCCCCTGGCTGTATTAAGATTAATTCCGACGTGGCACGTTTTGAAGTTGAGGGTGACTTTGGTGTGGGGGTGGTCGCGCGCAATTCCAGTAGCCAGTGTCTTGCGTGGGTGTCGATCCGACTACACGGACAGATTTTTGCTGAAGTGGCTGAAGCTTGGGCAGCCAGAATCGCCATACAACTTGCCTTTCGCTTCGGTTGGACGTCTATTGTACTTGAAGGAGACTGTGCTTCCCTACATTCTCTCCTCTGCGTCTTCTTCACCGATTGGTCCTATTGTTTTCGACATTTTATTGCTTTCCAGTAGTTGTAGTTCTTGTTGCTTTTCTCTTGTGCGACGGACTGGTAATATGGTTGCACACTCTTTGGCTAAACATGTAGTGAACTGGGATGAAGGAACTACTTTGCTTCCATCCCCAACATGTACTCTGATTTTGAGAGATTTGTCTTGATGTAATATTTGATTTTCGTTTAAAAAAAAAAAAAAAAGGTAATCTTGCACCAAAAAACTGGATTATAAATCTCAATATTTTGAAGGCATTTCTATTCCTTTTCCTCCGGATTAGGGCATAAAAGTTTTCTACCCATTATTGCCCTAATATCACACATTTTTCTAACTCTCTCATATCTTTCTCACATGTTATAAGTTGTGTTTAATTTTATTTATATTTTAGTATTTCATATAAATTTATGATATGCCTGTATAGGTGAATCCAAAATATATATATATATATATGTAAATATAGTTTACATTGTTTTACTTTATTATAATGATATATTTACATAAACATAAATGCACATATATATTGAGGATATTTTTATCAACTTATTTATATATGATTCAAATTCTTTTATCGTATACATCGTACCAAATATTTTGTAAACTTTGGTTAATTCCTTTTCAAATACCTCATACTATCCAAATGTTCACAATGGATTAAAATTTATGGCAATAAAATTCCCAATTGAAGAAATGTAACATTTTTCAATGACTAACTATCATAGTTAAATTTAAAAAAAATAACAGAAAATACTAATTAATCACGATTATGTAAGAGCTTGTTGATTTTGCAGGCGAGGCTAAAATATTAGCAATAGCTAAAAATCATGATAAATATTTTGGTCATAATTAAAATTATGGTCGATGTTGATTAATTATTGTCAAAGCTTAGGTTTTCACGTTAATTTCCTTTGATAATGATAAATAATATTGATTTATTATGATTTTTATGTTGCAGTTATTTATAATATCAAGAATAATCTATTTTTTTTGTAGGTTCCTACAATTTATTTCATACGTCAGATTTCATCTCCACCAAACAAACAATGCCTAAAAGATAATAATCCTCTAGAAGGGGAAAAAGGGCAACGTGACGCTCTGACGGGAGGTAGTAAATTGTTTCTAAAATTTATGGATCATATTATCATTTTTTTTATTTATAAATATTTTGTACCTTAATATTTTTATGACGAAATAAAAGCATATATAAAATACAATTACTTAGACTTCATATATTTGAATTGAGGATCAAAGATTTGAAGGAATAATACAGAGAAAGGAATTGAACTGACTCCGTGTGAAAAAAATTTGAATTTCATCAATATTAAAAAAAATATAGTTCGAAATTATTTTGGCACTCGAGTTTTTTCATTTTGGTACATGAGTAATTACAAAAGACCCAATTAGTATTCGAGTTTTGTCATAAATGTTCCTTTGGTAGACGAGTAATTGCAAATGACGTAATTGGTACCCGAGTTTCACCATTAATATGACTTTGGTACCCAAATTCTTTTTTCTATTATCTTTTTATTTAATGACCATTTTACCTTTAGATATTAAAATAAAAAGTAATTAATATAACAAAGAAAATTTTGCATAAGTGTGTATCAATATATTTCATTTTTATTTGAGCAAGATGACTTTCATTTCATATTTGGCTATGAAGATTATTATATTTTGATTATTTTGATATTTTCTACTATTATTAATATGTATAGAAAATTCATTATTAAATAACTTATGTTAATAATCAAGTCGTGATGAATAGAAAATTTAATTGCCAAATATATTAATTTACATTTAATTGAGATATTAAAATTTGCTATGAAGACTTAGATATAGATTAAAAAATTTCAATTCTAGATTATAAACTTTCAAAATTTAGAATGCAAATTCAACGTCTCTATGGCTGCAATGCATTTCCGATTTTAATTTTAATATAATTAATTATTAAGTAATGAATTATCTTATGAATATTGATAAATAAAATAAGTATAGAAAAATAAATTAATGGGATATTATTATCAAGTATAATACTCAAATTTAAAAAATAAAAGTTAGATAGTTCAAATAAAGATAAAATATATTGATTAATTTTCATTTATTATCTAAGGGTAAATGACCATTACATAAAAAAGGTACTAAAAAAATAAATAAATAATATAAATTGGGTAACAAAGTGATAGCAATGGTAAAACTCGGTTACTAATCAAGTCATTTGTAATTATTCGTATACCAAAATGATATAAATGGCAAAACTCAAGTAATAATTGAGTCATTTGGAAATATTCATATACCAAAGTGACACTAATGGCACAACTGGGTGTCAATATGAATTTTACTCTATTTGAAATTTTAAATTGATCGATCTAAATTTGAAGGAATGATATGGAGAATGGAATTGAAATGACTCCGTGCAAAAATGATTTGAATTCCATCAACATTCAAAAAAATATAATTTAAAAAGTGAAAAATCTTAAAATTCTTTAAATTTAAAGTTATCCAAAAAAATCCATTTAATTTGTTATAAAAAAAATTGAAATCAACCGATTAAATATAATCTTGAAAATATTTCACAATACACAGAATTGGCATATGCATGGGTTACAATCACCTCATCCCTGAACCAACGTATTAGAAAAAGTTCGAATTGAATTTCCTATTTTATTTCATATATATATATATATATATTATTTTATTTTAAAGTGAACGATGAACTACTATTTATTTTGAATAAATAAACTACAGTCATTCAAATTAAATATCTTATATCTAATAACTTAACAACAACTATAACAATCTATAATAATCACTAACTATAAAGTAGAAATACACCTACTATTAAGTAGAATAACAACTGTGAGGTTCAAACTTATGACCTTAAGAGTTATGAGGCCTCAACTTCACCAATTGAATTAGACCTTATTAGTTATTTGATTTCATATATATATATATATATATATGCAACGTATTTAAATATGATTTCATTAACTATATTTAAGAAAAACAAGTTATGTGTACGACTTGCATATATAAAATAAATAAATAATAAAACATAAATTGCAATGGAAAATTTAAGGGTTTACTGCAATTTACCCCTTTGATATTGCAAATGAGCAAATTACTCCCATACGAAAAAGAAGTAGCGATTTACCTTCCTAATTTTTTAAAAAATGAAGCAATTTACCTACCTGTCTAAGGAGGTAAATTAATTCATTTTAAAAAGATCATTTTAAAAAATATATGAAGATAAATTTTATTTTTTATATAAGGATAAATTAATAATTTACAATATCACATTGAGAGTAAATTACAATTTTTGCGAGAATTTAATATCCAAGAAAGTACTGCCAGGTGGGGAAATTCTGTGGTGGTACTTTGATGGTGACCCAAACGTACACTTGGCGGAAGCGGAGCCACCACATCAATGTAGGTTAAGATTTCATGGTAAGAGTTTGGGGGGGTGGGAACCATTTGTTAATTACACCAAAATCTGGAGCCTGCGGCCGGAAATCGCCGCCGTGCTGCGGTGGCGACACCACTAACGAGTACGACAATGAGTAATAAAGAGGCTTGTCATGTGAACTGGAAATGATGGTGATGGCTTATCCCTTCGTAGCCGTTTATATGCTCATCTACACATGAACAAAATTGGAAAAAATGCAAACAACCCCCTATGATATTACAAATGTGCAAATTACTTCTATAAAAAAATAAATAGCAATTTATCTTCTTGTATTTTTTAAAATAGAGCAATTTATCCCCCTGTGTTTTTCTTAATAAAGCAATTTACCTCCCTAAATTATTTCATTTTAGAACATACAGGAGGTAAATTGCTATTTTTTTATAGGGGGGTAATTTGCTCATTTGTAATATTACAGGGGGCATTAAACCCGAACAAAATCTTTTGTTTTTAATTTTTTCGTACATATAATCTATACTCTATATAAATGTGTGAATACTTAAGTTGTTTGTTCCACATTGTGAAAAGACAAATATACCCTCATTTAAATCTATACTCTATATAAATGTGTGAATACTCAAGTTGTTTGTTCCCAATTGTGAAAAGACAAATATACCCTCATTTAAATTTTATTAATTATTATATTAGAGATTCTTGAATTTTTAACAATTTAGAATTCTAAATATTCTAAACCTCCTTTATATAAATTTAAGATAAAAAACCTGATTCGTGAATCATGAATGAATCCAATTACACAGAATTTTAATAACATGTTTCTAATCGTGAATCATGAATGAGCCCAATTACACAGACCTGTCACGCATTTAAATTATAGAAAATTATATTATAAAATAAGTTATAGAAAAAATAAAATCCTACAAGAAAAATATTTAAGAGTCTTAATTGTTCTAAACTACTTAAAGAATGAATAACATATTCAACTAAAAAAATTTAATATGTGAAATAATATTTCAACACAATTACTTTGCTAGAAGAAATCTTAATTATATTAAGAAAGTTTTAATTTACCATGACACATTAAAATTTAAATAAACTACACATTGATAATATATAAAATACTAATCTAAACTTTAATATATATATATATATAATAATAATAAACATCAATTTAATTACAAATTAAAATTGATATATGGATATGATATTATAAAATTGAAATTGCTTGTGAAAATTCAACTATTGAGTAAATCTCTTAGTACTTGATTTTTTTAGTATTAGATAATCCTGAACGCTTTACTTTTACATCTATTTTTCTATATTAATTAACAGAGTAAAAGTATTACAACAACAAATGTGATATAAAAAATCATGTTGTAACATAATATATTATTGAATAAGAAATAGATTATACCAATCAGTGCATATGAAAATAAGATTAAAGAAGTTAAATTAAAAACATATAGAATTAAAAATTGCAATATAAAGGCGAAAAATAAAATTTTATACAATAATATTTCAAAATTTAGAAGATAAAGCATGTAAATAATACTTTGACAATATTTAAAAATTGATACTGAAATATAATTAACATTAGGATCTTACAATACAAATATTGGCAATATTGTCCAATTAAAGGGGAAAGTATTAGTTTAGTCCGTTAACTTTACCATCTATTAATTTTAGTCCTTTAAGTTTCTCTATTTTAATTTTAGTCCTGTAACTTTCAAAAATGAGTAATTTTAGTCCTCTGCAGTATTTCGGACAATTTTACTCCTTTTGCAACTTTTCTTGAACACTTTAGTCCAAATTGTGTTCCTTTAGTCAAAAGGCTTATCCAGAGGAACTCTAATGAAAATCCTTTGGCATGGTGGGATAAAAACAAGATTGAGGCTACTCTAAAGGTCAAAGAGGAATGCAAGTACGAGTATGTCCGATACAAGCCCATCCAAATGAACATGGAGGATAAGAAAGATATGCAGGGGATCATCAAAGAGCATATCAATCTTAGACTCATCGAGCCTGGAGTCTCGGCCTATAGTAGTCCTGGTTTTTTGGTAAGAACCCATGGTGAGATAAAAAGAGAAAAACCCAGGTTAGTCATTAAATATCAAGGCATTAATACAATATTAGAGTTTGATGGTTATTTCATCCCAAGTAGAGAACACTTAATTGATTGCATTAAAGGTGCTAAAGTATTTTCCAAATTCGATTGCAAATCTGGATTTTATCATATTAAAATGGAAAATGATTCAAAGAAATACACTGCATTTTCCACACCTCATGGACAATATATCTGGAATGTACTTCCAATGGGACTTGCCAATGCACCCCAGATATTTCAAAGAAAGATGGATAATCTTTTCAAAGACTATCTAGAGTTTATGTTTGTTTACATAGACGACATGTTGATTGCATCTAAAAATATACAAGATCATATTAGACATCTTAAAATATTTTCTAATGCATGCCATAAGGAGTGATTAGTGCTTTCTGAAAAGAAAGCCATCATAGCTGTCAATAAAATTGAATTTCTAGGAATTCTTATTGACGAAACAGGTATTGAGTTGTAGGAACACATTGTAGAAAAGATTCGCAATTTTCCTGACATTCTTAAAGATAAAAAGCAACTTCAAAGCTTCTTGGGAGTTGTCAATTTTGCAGGAATCTTTATCAAGGACCTCACAAAATACAGAAAAGATTTCCGTCCACTTCTGAAAGAAACAGAAATTTCAAAGTAAAAATGGGAGGAAATTCATACGCAAAGGGTTCGTGAGTTAAAACAGGTTTGCAATAACCTGCCAAAACTTGCAATCCCACAAGACGAGGATGAGTTGGTAGTCTACACGGACGCCAATGATTACAGATGGGCTGCAGTGCTCATGAGAAAAACAACTACTGGCGAAGAGCCATGTAGATACACAGGAGGGTTGTTCACCGAACAACAAGCTAAATTATGACCTATTAACGAGAAGGAATTCTTTGCAGTTTGGAAGGCTTTCAAAAAATGGCCTTTGTTCTTACTAGCCAAAGAATTTACATTAAAAGTTGATAATACAAATGTTAAGGCTTTCTTAAAAAATAAACTTGAATCAAAGATTGAGAAAGCTCGTATTATTAGATAGCAAGCAGAATGCCAATATTATTGTTATAATATTGTCATTATCAAATCTCATGAAAATGTTCTTGCAGATTTTCTTAACAACAGATGGATGCAGCTGAAGTAGACTCCATCATCATCAGGCTCAGACACCTCAGGGAGAACCTTGAGGAGATTGATAAGAGATTTGGACAGCTAACAGTTAAAGCCCAAATAGCTGGCCAAGTCGAACGAGCTGATCTGGACACTGTTCAGAGCGCCATCAGGAGTACCAAACTTGTTGCAAGCTCGTTACATCTTCGGTGATAGCCCGAGAATTAAGAGAGCAGGGCTCTAAACCTGCAATTAGAGAACAGGGCTCTAAACCTGTAGCGGCATATTCAAGTACTGCTTGCACAAGGCCATCGCCAAACTCTGGTGAAAAGGCAAAAGTTGAGTTACAGGAAGTGCAAACTCGTGATAATTCAAGTCAACCCAGCACCTCTGGGGTTAAATAGGAAGAGATTAACCTTAGGCCAATGACGGGCACCTCTAAAGTTAATACTAACGAGGCTTTATCTTCGGTTTCTGCTTGGCAGGATTATTAGAGATCATGGGAAAAACTTGTTTCCCGTAAAGGCATCAGCCTGAGGAAGACCATCGTAGATACATCCGGAAGATATAACAGAATTTGGATGCTCGAAGGGTCTAAACCAGAAGAGGTACGAGAGTGGTATGATTTTGGAGCTCTTGCTTCAGTTCATACTATGTCACCAAGCTTTTCGGAAATCTCAAAGCTTCCGGAATAGATCAGTGGGGCGGTATATGACGCATGGCAAAACAATCCCCACCTTAAACGAGGAGATATTTTGGAGCTCAAGTTCATTTCCATAGCTCCAGAAATCGCAGGAAAAGGGTCTCATCCAGCATTCCATTTCATCAAATTGCAGAGACCAGACATGGTAGCATTTAACCGAGTCAAGGCTGCCAAGAGAGCTCCCCTGGTGTCTTCCCTTAGTGAAGATGACATATCCACCAGAAGAGCATGGGGTTACTGGGTCTGTCTCACAGAGATGGATAAAGTCAAGTATCCATTCAAAATATTTTCCAATAAATTAAATGGATATTCCTGTTAAACTCCATGACAGGAGTAGCACCGAGTTTGCAGAAAGCTTGTTTGAAAAGAAAAGAATGCTCATATGGGAAAATAAGCTGCCTGCAACAGAGAACACAAGGAAGAAGTCATGCAACATGATGCATGTAGGACAATGGCATAACCACCTATGCCCTTGTTGCGAGAAACAGGAAAAACCTTGTTTGGAACAAAGATTCGGGTAACTCAAAGTAAACTCGAACCAAGACCAGAGAAGGGTAAAAGAAAGGACTTTTACAAAAGGAGGTAAAACCCTTAAGATGTAAAAAATCAAAAAGAAGACTGTCGGCAGAAGAAGACAAAAGTGCCAACAGTCAGAAGGACAAAGAACACTGATTAGGGGAAATTATACAACTTATTCCTATGTTTTCACCCTCATTTTATCTCGATATAATGCTTGTTCTTGGGTATATTTGTGGTTTTTAGGAACTTTGATGGGCAAAAAGGGCAAGTGCAAGACAAGAGTCCAAACATAGAGAGAAGAGTCAAAAATCCTGCAGAAATGACTACAAGTTAGCCCGTGACCCACGGGCTATCAGAAATCCGGTTTCAGAAGCGCAGGAAGCATAACCCGTGACCCACGGGTTATCAGACATTCGCTGGGCGGAAATTGGCAGACGAGTTGACCTACAAAAATCGAGAATTCTGATTATAGGTCAACCAAAAAGGAGTCCTATTTCCCTTGTAATCCACCTTAGAGTCTTGGTTAGAATAGGACTAGAAAAGAAAAAGAGTTTCTATGCTAAATAGAGTCCTATTCCTCTCCTTCCTCAACTAGGATTGTCCCTCTATATAAAGAAGGAGGGAGGAGAAGACTGAAAAAAACTTGTTTTTCCAGCAATTTTCTGCATCTTTGTGTTTTTGCTAGAATTAGGATGAACTAATTTTCTTTTTGTGCTAAGGCTTATGGAAAGCCTAATTGATACTATGTGTTAAATATTTTTCTGGATTAATCCACCGTTATTTTCGCATATCCATGAGTTATTGTGTTTATTGCTATTATTTAAGAGCTTGATCACCTCTTAGATTTGCTTAATTATGTTAATGAACCGAGAGGGAATTTAGCATAGTGGAAAGGGTAATTCATGGTATGGATTGAATGATGTGTAGACATACACAGGCATGATCTATCTGGTTCCATAGGTTTTTCATGAATCTTAATGCGTTATTATCACGAGTCTTGGAAGAGGAGAGATCCCCTAATTCCTTGGTAGTAATAGGTTCGATATAGCTCGAGAGAGTATATTGGATTAAATTAGGAAAAAACCTCAGTATGCGAAGATAATTATTTGTGTGATTGATCCGTTAATATTAAATGCATTGCGTTGTTTAGGTGACCTATAGCCGTGGCACTCCTTCCTAAATCTGCGTTTTTCCTCACCATAATTGCTTGCTAAAAATTGATTTTATTGTTTTTAGTAGATTCCTAAATCATCCAAACTCTTCGGTTGTCCAAATAATTAGGAATAGTCATAGTTGTGGTAATTGTTTCGTTAAATCCTCGTGGGATCGACATTCTTTATACTACTTGATAGCTAGTACACTTGCTAGTATATATTTTTGCAATCAAGTTTTTGGCGCCGTTGCCGGGGATTTAATTCGAAAGAATATCATAACTCGCTGGACTTAATTAATTTGGATTTTTCCTTGCTTTATTTTTATCTTTACTTTTCTACCTCACTTCTCTTCTTCCTTTGGTGCACAGTTTAATAACACGAGTGGTGGTGGAGAGTTAGCACGATTCGACCCTGAAATTGAGAGAACTTTTCGCCAACAAAGAAACACCATCGAGAGGGGTGAAGGGAGTGGAAATTCCAACACCGAGGATCAACCTATTCTCATAGAACCGGCCATGGCAAATGCTTTAGGGGTCGTGGAGAGGCCAATGATGGAGTATGCGTTCCCAACAGCAGATGGGGTGACATCTAGCATTGCCAAACCTTCGATCCAAGCCAACAATTTTGAGATCAAGCCGGCCATCATTCAGATGATCCAAACACGTGTGCAGTTTTTCTGGTTTGCGTGATGAAAATCCGAATCAACATCTCTCTAACTTTCTTGAAATTTGTGATACTTTTAAGTTTAATGGTGTTAGTGATGATGCTGTTAGGCTTAGATTATTTCCGTTTTCCTTGTGTGATAAGGCCAAGGATTGGCTGCAGTCGTTGCCTGCCGTAGTATTACAACTTGGCAAGACCTGACACAGAAATTTCTTGCTAAATACTTTCCCCCTTCTAAAACTGCTAAATTGCTCAATGACATCACTTCTTTTGTGCAGTCAGATAGGGAATCACTATATGATGCGTGGGAACGTTTTAGGGAGATGCTTAAAAAGTGCCCTCATCATGAGCTCCCAGTATGGAGGCAGGTCCAGACATTCTACAATGGTCTCACGTTGGCCAACCGAGCCACCATCGATGCAGCTGCAGGTGGTACTATCATGAAGAAACTGCCATCAGAGGCATTCACAATCATTGATGAGATAACATCGAATTTCTACTCATATATCCAGGACCGACGAGTAGCCGGTATCCATCAAGTTGACGCAACGACGGCACTATCTGCACAAATGGCTGCACTAACGCAACAACTGAATAACTTTGGAGCCACGATGTGGAACGCTCCACCCTTAGGACCTTGCGGCGCATGTGGCCAAATGGGTCATTTAAGTCAAGACTGCAAGGTAGGAAACGTAAGTGCTGTTTATGAAGATGCTAATTTTGTTTCTCATGGTGGCAGGTCCAACTTTAATCCATACTCCAACACCTACAATCCGGGATGGCGTAGCCACCCCAATTTTTTCGTGGAGTAACAACCAACAACAAGGACCACCGGGGTACCAACAACAACCACGCCAGCAGCAGCCGCCGCAAGAGAAGAAGAATAACCTTGAAGAAATGCTCTCCTCCTTCATCTCCGCCGCCAACACTCGTTTTCAGAATCAAGAGGCTCAATCCGAAATCTCGAGGTCCAAATGGGGCAACTCGCGAGCATGCTCACCAGCAAAACGGAGGGGCAACTTCCGAGTAACACCGAGAAGAATCCTAAGGAACAAGTCAATGCAATCACTCTCAAGAACGGGAAAATTCTTGGAAGGACTCGCCCCACGAGCGGGTAGAGGAGCCTCAACCAACGGAGGATGTGGAACCTCAAGAGGAAGAAAAAGGAGTACTCCTAAACTTAATCTTGATGAAGTTCCTCCATATATCCCATATCCCAAGCGCGTTTTGAAGGCAAATTTGGATAAACAGTTTGGTAAATTTCTAGAGATATTCAAGAAAATTCATGTTAACATCCCTCTCCTTGATGCTCTCTCACAGATGCCAAGCTACGCCAAGTTTTTGAAAGAGGTAATATCCAACAAGAAAAAGTGGGCGAATGGAGAAACGGTGAAACTCAACGAGGAATGCTCAGCGATCCTGCAAAATAAACTTCCACCAAAGCTCAAAGATCCGGGGAGTTTTTTCAATACCTTGCACTATCGGGGAAGTAAATTTTGACAAAGCTTTATGTGATCTAGGTGCTAGCATTAATTTGATGCCATATTCTATATTTGCTAGATTAGGAATGCATGAGCTCTCACCAACTATAATCACATTACAACTAGCCGATAGGAGTATTAAATACCCTAGAGGGATAGTTGAGGATGTATTGGTCAAAGTAGGAAAGTTTGTCATCCCCGTTGATTTTGTTGTTCTTGACATGGAAGAGGATGTGAATACTCCATTGATTTTAGGTAGACCTTTCCTTGCTACGGGAAAAGCTTAATTGATGTGCAAAAGGGGCAACTTACACTTAGAATCAATAATGAGGAGGTCGTTTTTAATGTGTTCAAAAGCTATCAAACACCCAAAACATGTGGAGCATGAAGTTTTTTCCATTGATTGCATTGAGGCATTAACAGACGATTGTACCATGTTGAGTAACGAAAAAGACTCTTTTAATGTGTGTATTCTCAACTCTAAAGAGTGTTTTTTGCAGGAAGGTTTAGGTGAGCGCGTCGAAGCACTATGCCATTTGGAGGCCAACCAGGATGAGACCACACCACGACCACGTCGGTTCCTTCCTTTGGGTGGTCCTCCGCTCCAGTATTGAAGCCATCCACCGAAATGCCCCCTACTCTCGAACTCAAGCCTCTTCCTCCCCATCTTAAGTATGTTTTTCTTGGGAAAGAATCATCCTTACCGGTTATTGTTTCATCCAATTTGACAGGTTTACAAGAGGAAAAGTTGCAACGAGTGCTCAAGGAACACTTGGCGGCTATCGGTTGGAGCATTGCCAATATTAAGGGAATCAGCCCGGTGACGTGTACACACAAAATTTTGATGGAGGATGGGCACAAGCCGAAGGCACAACCACAACGTCGGTTGAATCCGAACATGCAAGAGGTAGTAAAAAAGGAAATCCTCAAATGGCTCGCGGCAGGTATTATCTATCCCATTTCTGATTCTGCATGGGTAAGTCCTGTTCAATGTGTTCCCAAGAAAGGTGATGACGGTAGTAGCCAATGACAATAATGAACTCATCCCTACTAGAACAGTCACGGGATGGAGGGTGTGTATTGATTATAGGGCGCTTAATGAGGCCACTAGGAAAGACCATTTCCCCCTCCCCTTCATTGACCAAATGGTTGAAAAACTCACAGGACATGCGTTTTACTGTTTCTTAGATGGTTACTCCGGATACCACCAGGTGGCCATCGCCCCTGAGGATCAAGAGAAAACCACCTTCACATGTCCCTTTGGTACGTTTGCATTTTAGGAGAATGCCATTTGGATTGTGCAATGCACCAGCTACCTTTCAACGTTGCATGATTTCTGTGTTTGGTGATTTCATTGATCATTTTATGGAAGTCTTTATGGATGATTTCTCTGTTTATGCACAATCTTTTGACACATGTTTAGTTAACTTGGACAAAGTCTTGCAAAGGTGTGAAGAAACAAATCTTGTGTTAAATTGGGAAAAATGTCATTTCATGGTGAGTGAAGGGATTGTTCTAGGACATAAAGTCTCTTCTCGTGGTATAGAGGTCGATAGAGCAAAAGTCGAACTAATTGCAAAACTTCCGATCCCTCAGTCTGTAAAGGATGTAAGAGGTTTCCTAGGTCACGCCGCTTCTATAGGCGGTTCATTAAGATTTCTCAAAAGTGGCTAGACCTTTGACCCATCTCTTAAGTAAGGATGTACCCTTTGAATTCAATGATGAGTGTGTGCATGCATTTCGTTTGCTCAAAGAAGACTCACCACTGCGCCTATTGTGTCTGCACCTTTATGGGATTTGCCTTTTGAAATCATGTGTGATGCTAGTAACGACACTCTAGGGGCTGTTTTGGGACAACGAGTAGAAAAGAAATTTCATACTATTTATTATGCAAGTAGAACGATGAATGAAGCTCAATGCAATTACGCCACCACAGAAAAAGAATTGCTCGCAGTCATCTTTGCTATTGAGAAATTTCGACCTTACTTGTTGCTATCCAAAGTGATTATCTTTACTGATCATGCAGCTCTTCGATACCTTTTGTCTAAACGTAATGCTAAACCTCGGTTATTGTGGTGGATCCTCTTACTGCAGGAATTGACGTGGAGATAAAAGACCGCAAGGGCTCGGAAAACACAGTGGCCGATCACCTATCTAGACTAGATAGGGATTATGTAGAAACCATGCAAGATTTCACCCTTCGTGATGAGTTCCCCGATGAACAATTGCACGCTATCAACACAAAAGGCGAACCATGGTTCGCTGACTTTGCGAATTTTCTTGCAGGAAATGTGGTACCAACCCACATGTCGTACCAACGAAAGAAGAAGTTCTTTTCGGATGTCAAGTACTACCTATGGGATGAACCTTATGTGTACAAGCAATGCGGGGATGGGATGATACGGCGTTGTGTGCCCGAGGAGGAGATGCATAGTATCCTCAAATTTTGCCACGACCGAGAAAGTGGGGGACACCATGGTGCATCCAAAACAGCGGCCAAAGTCCTCCAAAGCGGATTCGTTTGGCCATCATTGTTCAAGGATGCCCACGCCTATGTAAGTGCTTGTGATCAATGCCAACGCACAGGTAATATCTTGCGTCGTCATGAGATGCCTCTCTCTAATATCTTAGTATGTGAAATTTTTGATGTGTGGGGGATTGATTTTATTGGGCCTTTCCCTAAATCATATAATAACACCTACATCCTTGTTGCGGTAGACTATGTGAGTAAGTGGGTCGAGGCTATTGGTACACCCACTAATGATTCCCGAGTGGTCCTCAAATTCCTTAAAAAGCATATTTTCACTCGTTTTGGCACCCCTCGGGCCATTATTAGTGATGGTGGGAAACATTTTTGCAATAAACAGTTTGAAGCCTTACTTACGAAGTTTGGTGTCACTCACCGCATAGCTACCCCTTACCACCCCCAAACGAGTGGCCAGGTCGAGGTTTCTAATAGGGAGCTTAAACAAATTTTGGAGAAAACGGTAAATACCGCTAGGAAGGATTGGTTTTTGAAATTAGATGATGCCCTATGGGCATATCGCACTGCATTCAAAGCCCCGATCGGTATGTCTCCCTTTCGCCTAATTTTTGGTAAACACTGTCATCTCCCGGTGGAATTAGAGCATAAGGCTTATTGGGCCACTAAATTCCTAAACTTTGATCTTCAATGTGCAGGGGACAATCGCAAGCTTCAACTCAATGAGTTGGATGAACTGAGGTACCACGCCTATGAGAATGCTCGTATATTCAAAGAACGCACAAAAGCTTGGCATGACGCCCGCATTAGGCCAAAGGAGTTCACAAGAGGCGACACAGTGCTACTCTACAATTCTAGGTTGCGGTTATTTCCGGGCAAACTACGATCCAAGTGGAGTGGGCCATTCATGGTGACGAATGTTTTCCCCCACGAGCCGTCGAGCTCCACGGAGAGAAGGGGCCCTTTAAGGTTAATGGCCAACGGCTCAAACACTACCTCGGAGGCATGCCACCAACTCACGTCGACCCACCTCTCCAACTTTCCACACCATGAGCCTATATGGTCGAGCTAACGACGTTAAACAAGCGCTACATGGGAGGCAACCCATGCGTGTGTATTTCCATTCTTTCAGTTTCAGCACAGGTAACGGATTCCTGATAACCCGTGACCCACGGACTATCCCTGGTACGTTTCTGCCAAGCGAATTTCTGATAGCCCGTGACCCACGGGTTATTTAGAATGCGCTTCTGTCCGCGGCTGCAGTTGTTTTTCATACGTTTTTTTTTTTATCTTCTTTTCCGAAAAAAATAAAAAAAAAAAATAATAAATAAAATAAAACTAAATAAATCCAAATTTCAGCAGAAATAGAAATCCCTAAACTTGGGAAATTAGGGCACTACAATTCACACCAAGCACTCACCTCTCTCCCCTTCTCAACAGCGCCGTGTCTCAGCCATCCCCGCCGCTCGCGCCGCGACTCCACCGCAGTTCGCCGCCGCGTCCCAGCCTCCGTCTGACGTCGGCTCCGCCCCACCACTGGAATCCCACCGTCGCCCCTGGTCAGGCCGCGACTCGCCACGCAGCAGCGCCGCGACTCACCCGCAGTCCGCCGCCGCGTCCCAACTGCCGCCCACCGCCGTATTCCGGCTGCTGCATCCCCGCCGCGCACCCCTTTGTTTTTTGTTTTTGTTTTTTTTTAACTCCCGTTTTTTTTTTCCTCTTGTTCTCCCACTTGTGTCTGACGTGCTCCTTCTGCTACAGGTTCCCATGGACACTCCAGGCTCGTCCCGTTCTCGGCGCCGCCTCAGCCGCTCCAGTGTCACATTACCACCGGCCGACAGCGATCTTGGCGGTCACCTTACGTTCCGCTCTCAGCGTCATCGGGAGAGGTATGCTACAGTTTCTGCGCTCCGTATTCTCCCAGGTAAGTCTATCCATCGCCCAACGCTCATTGAATTACAACTCGTTGATACTGTTGATGGACTGGTTCGAAACTCATGTTGGGACTGTTTTTGCTCTATTCAACATCCTGTTTACATTGAGCTGATGCGTGAGTTCTATGCTACTTATGAATTTGCACCACCCGCACACTTAAGCACGCCGGGTGCCATCAAGTTTCGTCTGTGTGGTCGTACTTTTAATCTGTCTGTCACTGACTTTAACTTGGCACTTGGTTTTATTGATCCCGTTTTGGCCACAAGTGATGCCTATTTGTCTAGTGCATGTGATTTTCCTGATTCTTTCATCCCTCAATGTGTCTATTCGGAACTAGCCGGCAATTTGGCACCTGACAACTGTTTCTATGATTCTAGCAAGACTAAAGACACCTACCTCCTTGACCCTGCTCTTCGGTACCTGCACCGTTTCCTTGCTTTCACCTTCTCCGGACGCAAGGATTCGGCTGCTGTGCTAAATAAAACTGAATTGTTTTTCTTATGGAGCATGCTCACTCATACTAGGATTAATGTGGGTTTTTGGGTCGCTTCCCAATTCCAAACTATTGTCTCTAAACAGCGACCATTAATTCTAGGGTCTTTAGTTACGCAGATTGCTGTAAATGCCGGCTTACTCGATCTCACCCACACCACTCTTCACATTGCATGCATTCCCCAACCCCTAGATGTTGAGGCTTTGGATCATATGGGTCTAATCGTTCGCCAAGGCGGCGTTATTCGCTTTGCCCCTGCAGGTTCTACAGGTCCGCGCCTTGGCCGCCGCCAGCGCGAGGCTAGTCCTCGCCCCGATGAAGATCCTACACCCCTTGCCACCGAGACCCTTCATGACCGGTTGGACGACGTTGATGGGCGGTTGCGCCGCATGGAGCTGAACTTACACGCATATTTCGACTTCATGCACTTCCAACCTCCATACCCTCCGCCGCAGTAGCCGTTCGGCGCCCCACACCCTCAGGGATGTCTCTCTTTCTCTTTACCTTTTCTCTTTCCTTGGGGCTCCGACATTGAGGACACTGTCGGGTTTATGTGTGGGGTGGTTGATGTCCTTTGATTACATGCATATTGATGAATGTGGCTGAAGCATGCTGACACTTATTTGCTATAATTCTGTGACATTTTCTGCAAATTGGAGATTTGTTGGGCAATATGTTGATGAACCTTGATACATTGCATCCCCATTCCACTCATGCCAATATGATTTATGCATACACTGTTAGGATTGCAATAGAACACTAGACATGCGTAGGAAAATTCAAACTTGCCACATGTATGATGAATATCTTAACAATCTTGTTTTGATGAAAAAAATGCTTGTGAGTAACACACATAAGCCCTTTTGGTGAGCTTTTGAGCCTATGAGCACACATCTTATTGCTCTCACATTTTGTTTGGCTGTGTGATTGTCATCTTTGGCTTGATTTTCTAGAACTTGCTCGGTTATACATGTCGAGACCGCAATGTCGAGTTGGTGTGTTTGAAAGTGATAAGGGCATTAGGATTGAACCAAAGTTTCTTGCTGGTAAGCCTGCATAAATATCCACCCCTAGGAGCCCAATCGAGCCTGAGCCTGATTTTGTTGTTATATTAAGCACAATACAAGCCATGAACAACCGTTTCTTTGTCCTAAAACCTTTGAACCCCACTGTTAAAGGATTGGAATGACTGCTTGTGATACTCTTCCCTCATAGTATATACTTCAAGTGCAAGTCTCAACCATCCCATGAAGATGTGTCTAAAGAAAAGAAATTGTAGAAGAAAAAGAAAAGAGAGAAATCAAATATCTCCAGAGAAAAAAGAGAAAAAGAAAAAAAAAATTGAAAAAAAAAAAAAAAAAAAAATCAAAAATCGAAAAAAAAAAATACAAAAACAAAAACAAAAAAGAAATGGAGAAAAAGAAGGGAAAAAGAGAAACAGTGGAGAAAGTATGATGCAAAGTGAAGGGAAAAGTAAAGAAAGAAAAAAGATGGAGGATAAAGAAGGAAATAAAGTGCACTTGAACTAAAAAATTCCCGCCTTTGGAAGCCTATCCAAGTAATGTCATCTAATTTCTTTAACCCTACAACCCCTTCTTCCATTCTTTTTTTGTCTCCTACCCTCACCTAAAGCCCCATTACAACCCGGAAAAGACCCTTTGATTCTCACTCCAAACTCGCTTCAAGCGGTGGAGATGTGAATATAAGAGAGCAAGCCTATGGCAAAATCTCGTTTAAAGCTTGACTTGAGAGTTGTTGTTCACCCTTAAACACTTTGAGCGCATTGAGTGTATCCAAAGCGAGAGTGTTCACTCACTTTGCGTTTTTGATTCCGGATTGTTGAGATGGTTGTCATATCATGTGGCCTGTGTGAATTGGTACTATGTAGTCTATCGTTTCTCTGTTGCAATTTGACAGTGAATTCATTTTGAAGTGTTGGCAATAGTTGAAATGAGGTGTTATGTAGAAAGGTATATTCCTTTGAGAATGATTTCACTACATTGCTATATGCTTGAGGACAAGCATGATCTAAGTGTGGGGGTATTTGATTAGGGGAAATTATACAACTTATTCCTATGTTTTCACCCTCATTTTATCTCGATATAATGCTTGTTCTTGGGTATATTTGTGGTTTTTAGGAACTTTGATGGGCAAAAAGGGCAAGTGCAAGACAAGAGTCCAAACATAGAGAGAAGAGTCAAAAATCCTGCAGAATGACTACAAGTTAGCCCGTGACCCACGGGCTATCAGAAATCCGGTTTCAGAAGCGCAGGAAGCATAACCCGTGACCCACGGGTTATCAGACATTCGCTGGGCGGAAATTGGCAGACGAGTTGACCTACAAAAATCGAGAATTCTGATTATAGGTCAACCAAAAAGGAGTCCTATTTCCCTTGTAATCCACCTTAGAGTCTTGGTTAGAATAGGACTAGAAAAGAAAAAGAGTTTCTATGCTAAATAGAGTCCTATTCCTCTCCTTCCTCAACTAGGATTGTCCCTCTATATAAAGAAGGAGGGAGGAGAAGACTGAAAAAAAACTTGTTTTTCCAGCAATTTTCTGCATCTTTGTGTTTTTGCTAGAATTAGGATGAACTAATTTTCTTTTGTGCTAAGGCTTATGGAAAGCCTAATTGATACTATGTGTTAAATATTTTTCTGGATTAATCCACCGTTATTTTCGCATATCCATGAGTTATTGTGTTTATTGCTATTATTTAAGAGCTTGATCACCTCTTAGATTTGCTTAATTATGTTAATGAACCGAGA
Organism: Sesamum alatum; assembly: GCA_034509735.1. Lineage (NCBI taxonomy): Eukaryota > Viridiplantae > Streptophyta > Magnoliopsida > Lamiales > Pedaliaceae > Sesamum > Sesamum alatum. The sequence goes on from JACGWO010000009.1 coordinate 28,826,589, forward strand.
GGGAATTTAGCATAGTGGAAAGGGTAATTCATGGTATGGATTGAATGATGTGTAGACATACACAGGCATGATCTATCTGGTTCCATAGGTTTTTCATGAATCTTAATGCGTTATTATCACGAGTCTTGGAAGAGGAGAGATCCCCTAATTCCTTGGTAGTAATAGGTTCGATATAGCTCGAGAGAGTATATTGGATTAAATTAGGAAAAACCTCAGTATGCGAAGATAATTATTTGTGTGATTGATCCGTTAATATTAAATGCATTGCGTTGTTTAGGTGGACCTATAGCCGTGGCACTCCTTCCTAAATCTGCGTTTTTCCTCACCATAATTGCTTGCTAAAAGTTGATTTTATTGTTTTTAGTAGATTCCTAAATCATCCAAACTCTTCGGTTGTCCAAATAATTAGTAATAGTCATAGTTGTGGTAATTGTTTCGTTAAATCCTCGTGGGATCGACATTCTTTATACTACTTGATAGCTAGTACACTTGCTAGTATATATTTTGCAATCAAACACCAACTGACATGCACATGGCCGAGAAGGCATAATGGCCACAGCTGGAAAGGTGAAAGACAAAGTTGGTGTCGAACGCAATAACGCCACCCAAAAAACAAGATTGAAGTCCGGGGTTGAAGTCCACGGACCATTATAAATAGAGAGATAGGAAGCAGATGGAGGACATGAGAAAACTTCTCCAACTCTTCAGAAAAATAAAATCTAGTCTTTAAATTTTCTAAGTGTTAGGATATCCAGTGTATGGGGTTATCCCCAACCAGTCAAGTCCTCTCCTACATGAGAGGCTAAATAGTTTTCTCCTCCGATAGAGGAATAAAATATCTATGTAATATTCCAAGTATTTCTTCAATAAATTACAGGCTTCTGTTCAATTTGTTTACCCAAAATTTTATTAAGTCTCTATTATTGGAATACTTTTACGCCCTAAGGTAGGAAACGAAATAAGGCTGTGCTGTTTGTTGTTGAAGGAGCCAAGGATCCACGAACCATCTGCTGCGGTAGTGTGGTTGGAGAAAGTCTGTAAAATCGAGGACTTGGAATACCCGGCGCAAGGCGGTCAAACAAGGTATGAATTTATAGAGGCTTAATTTCATTTCGGAAGCATGTTGGGCCACTTTGAGAGCATGTGGAGGGAATAATTGTGTCTTAGCCTCAAAAGGGCAAAATGGTCTTAATTGAGCTAAAGGACCGAATCTACGCAAAATTAAAAGATAAAGGACTAAATCTAATACTGTCAAAATTAAAGGAGTAAAAGGAATTCTGGACAAAGTTAGAGGATGAAAATATTCCCTTCCCCTCCAATTAAAATTATACTTTTATAATAATAGTCAATAAATAATTAGTTTGTAATCATTTAGTGTCAATATATTAAAAATCAACGACACTCAAAATATAGTGAAAGAAAACATATTACATATACAAACATAATATAGTAAAATCAAACAATAGCAAAGAGACAATAAAACCTGCGAATAAAAATTGATCGATTTTATTAAAATGAAATTTCTTCTAAAATAGAATAACGAATAAGTATCAAAATTTGTTTAAAAATAAAAATTAACAATCCGATTAAATTAGAAGTACTATTGAAAATTTAAGAAAGAGCTAACTAATTTATTTAATTTCAATATTAATAGGCTAAAAATGCCATGTCCCCCTCCCCTGCACCCCCAAGACATTGACATTAAAGAAGAGTATAAATAGTAATATAATAAATAATTTACTTTAAAACTTTATCTTATTGAGTATTAAATTAACTAACATAATTATAGGTCCTAACGAGACATATATAACTTTTAGGGTAAATTACATCTACCTCCCTGAGGTTTGGCATAATTACAAATACCCCCCTGTTGTTTGAAAAATTACAAATACCCCCCTGAGGTTTATAATTTTTAACCAAAGGGCTAAACTTGACAATTTTGCCCTTGAATTTTTTTATTAAAAATTATAGAAAAATCGATCAAGGCAAATTGCATTATTGTTTTCTCTGTGTAAAAAACTTAAGAAATCTCTCCCTACACATTATAGTCCAAAAAAAAATTTAAGAATTAAATAAAAATAATTTAGTGTATAAGGGCATTTTGGTCAGTTCATCCATAAAAATTAATAGAAATGGGTTATTTGTTAGACGGTTACAAACCTCAGGGGGGTATTTGTAATTTTTCAAACAACGAGGGGGTATTTGTAATTATGCCAAACCTCAGGGGAGGTAGATGTAATTTACCCTAACTTTTATGCTTTAAAAGGTGCATTAAAAATTGTAACATTTGTCCCCTTGTACTATTATACACTTAACGCCCACATGACATTTTCTTTTGAATATCCAGAGGGAAAAGTGTTATGGAACCAAAATTGCTACTTTTAAAAATTTACGGGAGCGAAAGTGAGAATCTCAAAATCAATGGACCAAATTAAAATGAAAAGGACCTAAGTTACGGACTAAAAAATGCTATTTCCCCTTGTGAAAATAAGAAAAGTCAAATGGTGAGTAAATATTAACACAATAACAATTAAAAGTATAAAATTTTAAAATAATTATATACTATAACATTAGTACAATTATATTTTCATATTAAGAAAATTAATAAATTTTGAGAATAAACTTAGTACAATAAAATAATAAATAAAAATTGAGTTAATTATGTTGAAATTAGAACAAAAGATGATAAATAAATAAGCCAATGAGATTAATATATTTTTCCAGTAATAAATTTATAAAAATAACTTAAAAGTTTAAAAAGCATGAGTACTAAAAAGAATAAAAATTGATATATGAATAAAATATTATTAAATTGAAATTTCTATAAAAATTCAACTATTGAGTGAATCTCTTAGCAATTGATTTTTTTAGTAGTAGATAATCTTGAATGTTTTACTTTAAATCTATTGTTTCTTTTATAAAGGTGAAAAATAAAATTTTATACAATAATACATCTAAAATTAGAAGTTAATAAAGCATGTAAATAATGCTTTGACAATATAAAAAAGTAGATACTGAAATATGATTAACATATATTATAGGATCTTATAATACAAATATTGGTACTATGGTCCAATTTGATTATAGTTTTATACCAATAGTCAATAAATAATTAATTTGTAATAGTATCAATAAATTGAAAATAAATGACATTCAAATATAGCAATAAAAGAAAACATACAACACACACATACAAAATGTAACAAAAAAATAAAACAAAATAAAACAATATAAAATAGGCATAATAAAACCTACAAATAAAAATGATCAATTTATTTTATTAAATTAGAATTTCTTCTATCCAAGATAAGGAGCTTTGACTAATTATTTTTATTTTAATATTAATTTTTTGAATATCATTATTTTATATTTTCATATTAATTGGTTTGATACATAATAATCAAATAATCATTAGTGAATATACTAAATACAAAATTTCAATTTTGGGGAATATCTTTTTATTCAATAGTACCAATTAAATTTAGAAAGTGAATTATAATTAATAGAATTGAATAGTTTCCTTATCAATTTAAATAATTATTATCAATTTGTTTGAAAATATAATTGTATAATACTAATGTTTCAATGAAAAAAATACGAATAATATCATGAACTTAACACAAATGATATATTGACTTCTAAAAATATATTTGTACACGTGCATCGCACGCCATTCTTTCTAGTATAAAGAAAAGGGAAAATCTCATTTTTGATACCATAACTAAGGTCTTATTGTTTTGTGGTTCCAATGATTACAGGTTTATCATTGACAATAATTTGCATTTTTTCTCACTTTTCGTCTTGCTGTTAAATATTTGATGGAAATACTCACGTGGCTATTTTGGAAGGAATATTGGCACGTGAGAGACACTGTTTCATTTTTTTTAAAGCCAATTGACTCTGAAAATTCCTCATTCATTTTTCCCAGATTTCCTCTTCCCAAATCTCTCTAGCAAAAAATCATAATTTGAGCCTATTCCCCCCCCCCCTTTCAAATCTCACCTCTTAGCTACACTTTAATCGCGAACAATCAGAGAATGGAAAGAAGAACCAGATTTTTTTTTTAATTGGAGAATCGAAGAAGTATCAGGTTTTCTTCAAACCTCACGTCTCATGCTTTCTTACACAATAACACATAATAGTTGATTTTGCTGTAATTGAATCACTTGTTGAAACCATATTTTCAACTTGAGAAGCTCAATTCTCGCGGGTTTGGAAAGAGTCAAATGATGGAAGCCCTAATTTTGTTATTTTTTCTCTATTTTGCCAAAATCAGTAGTTATAATTATCTCTCAAAACACAAAGCATGTGCCTCTCCATGACAATATTCTCTCCAAACACCCTAACTTATGGCCACATGATCATTTCGTCAAATATTTAATGGCAGAACGAAAAATAAAAAAAATATAAATCCTTAAAGTGAGATTCCTGTAACTATTGGGACTAAATGTAAACCAATCCTAAGTCATAGAACAAAAAAATAATATTTTTCTTAATATAAACTTATAACTCTTTACCCAAAATCATCCTAAGGATATGTGTTAATTAGGCTTCTCATTAAACAAAAAATGAGTTAAATCCTAGCCCACTCCCTATGGAAATCGAGATAGGTATAAAATTTTTCTGAATTGAAAAATAATAAAGTCAAAATGGCAACTTAATATTTCAAAAGAAAAAGAAGCATCTAAACTTCCCTCCACATTATTGTGTTATTTACCTACGCAATTTGTAACTAATTTTTATGTTTGATTCGTATATAATATTATCTATTTTGTCATTATTTAATTACTAACTACAAAAGCCAAAAGCTTTAGCTACACTAAGTCTTGTTTTCTCTTCAACCCCAATACACCAAAGATGAGGCTTGTTCAGGCTAGAGAGAAAATGAAATTAAGTCTTAACTAAATATTTGGGCTCACTCATGATCACTTGTTCGAGTGGTGAGGTTGAGGTTTCAGAACTAAAAGGTCATAGGTTTGAGTACTACGACTATAGAGTATTATTTAGTTTATAGAATATTGTATTATTCCTTTGGTTGGTTTAATGTTAGTGTTGGTAGATCCAAAGTTATTGTTATACTATGGACTGAATATTATAATAGCAATTGGTTGCTTTAAAAATATTGTTGTACTTTCAAATTAATAATTTATCGTCCATTATAAAAAAAATAAAAATAAAAAACTAAGTATGTGGGCTCTTATAATTAATAAATGAGGTCAAAATCAATAATATACAAGTGCAGATTTACATATTAGGTCTTGCCTTGACAATTAGGGGTTGAGGTCTTGTGATGAGTATGTACTATAAAAAACAAAAGGCTTATAGCAACAGACATTTTGCAGCGGATTTTGCCACAAATTTGCAACGAATTTTGATACTTTTTTTTTTAAATTATCCTTGCAACTTTCATTGCAAAATAACGATTACATTTTGCAATGGATTACCCATCGCAATATTCCCTAGCAAAATTCGGTCAACTTTAATATGCCTCAGATTCAATATAAGTCGTTGCAAAGGTCGTACCAAACTGTTGCAACGACAAATTCCGTTGCAAACTTCCAACGGTTTTTGCAATGGAAATCTTTTGTTGCATACTTTTCAATGAAGTTTCAACTTACATCCATTGCAAAAAATTTGCAACGCCTTTTTGCAATGAAAACATGTCGTTGCAAAATGTATTTCTGATTTGCAACAGATTTAGTGAGGATATGTTTCCATTGCAAAACTTGCTGACAATTTTGCAACGGTATTGCAATGACCTATGAAGTCGTTGACATCCATACGCTACAGTTGTAGGCATTAATTATTGAGTCGTTGCAACGGTCTTTGCAACGGATAGTCCTTTGCAATATATTTGCGACAACTGTAATCCACTATTTTAAAATTCTTTATTTTTTTTCAATGAATTTCGCAATGAAAATATCATTCCATGGTAAAATCCATTGTGAATCCGTTGCAAAATCGTTGCATAAAGCGTAATATAAGAAAACCTTCATTCTATTTCACTCTTATTTTTATCACCACCCATGAAAACTTCTTCCTCTTCTCTCCTTCCACTCAACCAATTTTTTTTAATCAATCTTTGCATTAGACTGTTAATGATTACGTTAATACAACGAGTCACACATTTAGACATTATAGATTGGGCAAAAATACAACATGATTTTGTGGATGGGGAGAAAATTCGTTGTCCATGTAGTGTATGTAAAAATCTTAAGTACAAATCCACGGAGAAGGTAACATGTGATCTCTATAAGAAAGCTTTAGAAAATTACTACAATTGAACATCTCATGGTGAACCTATACAGATGGATTGTGAGCATCGAATGTCAGCTGACAACTCTGTAGATCAAACGACAAATTGGAATAACTATGAGCAATCGAATTGGGATCAGAGGATGGTGTTTTGATGCAGCTGGTCCTGTATCTCGTCCACAGGGGGATGTATTCAATGATTTGACATATCCTAGCAGTCAATCACATGCAAACGAGGCTGGTCTGAGTTCTAATTATGATGGGCTACAGTACGAAGCTGAAAATTTAGGAGCATTGTCTAAAAAAGTTTTTGATGTCGTGCGCGTTGCAGATCAACCGTTTTATGCTGGGAGCGAAACTCACTCTCAGTTATCTGCGGTAGCGAGGTTAGAAAACATCAAATCTGAACACAATATATCACAAAGTTGTCATGATCAGTATTTACAAGTAATAGGGGAGATGCTGCCTCGAGATCACCCGTTACTCAATGATTATTATCGTATGAAAAGGTTGAGAAGAGAGTTGGGTTTACCTGTTGAAAAAATTGACGCATGTAAGGCTGGTTATATTTATTCTGGAAACAAGACAAGCATTTGGAATTCTACAAGTTTTGTGAGCATGCTAGGTATAAACCTGCCAGGGATCAAAACCCTCGCCGTAAAAGAATTGCATACACTCCGGTATTTGCCGATAACTCCCCAATTATAGAGGTTGTATGCTTTCAATACAACAACTGAGCACATGAGTTGGCATGCCACTCATGAGACAGAGAGTGGGGTTATGTGTCATCCATCTGATACAGAGGTGTCAAAATATTTCAATGAGACACATCCAGATTTTGCTTCAGAACCCCGCAATGTTCGTCTTGGCCTTTATGCTGATTGTTTTGCCCCTCATGGACAATATGACAAATCATATTCTTGTTGACCAGTTATCGTTACACCATATACCCTTCCTTCAGGGATATGTATGAAATCTGAGTATATGTTTTTGTCATTGATTATTTATAGTCCTGCTAATCCCAAGGGACTTATTGATGTATACTTGCAGCATTTGATTGAGAAGTTGATATAATTGTGGCAAGTAGGTGCACAAATATATGATGCGTCTAAAAAAGATTTTTTCATGATGAGGGCGACACTTATGTGGACTATTAATGACTTTCCAACTTATGGGATGTTGTCTAGTTTGAGTACTACTGGGATAATGGGTTGCCCAATATGTATGGATAATACACGGACATTTCACCTTCGACACGGCAGGAAAGCAAGTTAGTTTGATTGTCATCGACAGTTTTAAGAGCCAGAGATCCTTATATAAGAAATAAGAAAGCTTTCACCAAGGGTAAAGTTGAAAAGAATGAAGCTTCACCTAGAGCAAATGGGAGAAAATATTGCATTATGTGTGCCAGTTTAAATCTGTTGTCGAGGACCCACTTAGTTACCCTCCTGGATATGAAACTGAACACAAGTGGACAAAAAGAAGTATTTTCTAAGATCTCTCGTATTGGACCACAAATATGATTCGGCACAACCTTGATGTCATGCACATAGAGAAAAATGTATTTGACAATATATTCAACACTGTAATGAACATCAAGGGAAAAACCATGGATAATTTGAATGCAAGGAAAGATGTTGGGATCATTTGTAACCAACCAGAAATTATTGTGGATGAAGACCAATCAGGACGCATGGCTAAAGGAGTGTATACATTGGATAAACATCAAAAGAGAAAAATATTTGAGTGGATTAAACGTTTGAGATTCCCAGATGGATATACTTCTAATCTTGGTAAATGTGTTGACTTAAACGAAGTGAAGTTGTATGGGATGAAGAGTCATGACTATCACATCTTCATGGAGAGCTTCATACCGATAGCATTTAGAGAAATGTTGCCAGAATTTTTTTGGAGTGCATGGACAGAAGTGAGCCTCTTGTTCTAAGCCATAAGATCCGCTACACTAGATATAAATAAAATAAAGGAATTGGAGGAGAGTATAACTATAATCATATACAATTTGGAGAAATATTACTCCGATATTCTTTGATTCAATGTAGCATCTCTTGGTTCACCTACTGTACGAGGCTCGAGTAGGAGGTCTAGTGAAATATAGATGGATGTATCCTTTTGAGATGTATTATTAATATTGCTGAAATATTTTAAAATTGCATAATTTTGCTTATGTATCTAATTTTTTAATATCCACTATATTAATGATGCATTATTTTGCAATAGGTTCCTCCATACTTTGAAGAAAAAGGTGAAAAACAAAGTTGTTGCAGAGGGTTCAATTTGTGAAGCCTACATTGTTGAGGAAATCTCGACCTTCGCTACGCATTATTTTGAACCTGATATTATTTGCAAAAGGCATACACCTGGGAGGAATGATGATGGTTTAAAAAATGAAGGAGTTGAACACATTTCTATTTTCAATCATCCCAGACGTCCCTCGGTGCCTAAAAAATGAGGTACATCACTGGTAAAGAAAGACATGTTACTGAGAATTATATAGTAGCCAATTGTCCAAAAGCACAACCATACTATGAGTGAGTATTAAATATGTTTATATGCTTAATACGATGGAGAAGGGAAGAATACTATGAAGAACGGGGTCCGTGTGCGAAGCTCTAGTTACACAGACTCTGACACTGATTTTTTTGGATAGTTAGATAAGGTAATACAGTTTGAATACGAATTTGAACATTAAAATAAACCAAAATCATGTAACTTTGTTGACTTTCAACTTAAAATCTTTAACTAAACTAATTTAACTTAGTTAACTCACAAGTTAAAACCCAACGAAACTAATGTAATTTTGTTAATTTTCAACTTAAAATCTTCAACTAAAGTAATGTAATTTAGTTAACTCACAAGTTAAAAAACCCAATTAAACTGATGAAATTTTGTTAACTTTCAACCTAAAATCTTTAACTAAACTAATTTAACTTAGTTAACTCACAGGTTAAAAACTCAACTAAATTAATTTAAGTTAGTTACCTTTCAACTTAAAATCTTCAATTAAACTAATTTAACTTAGTTATATCACAAGTTAAAAATTCAAATAAACTAATGTAACTTAGTTAACTTTCAAGTTAAAATCTTTAATTAAACTCACAAGTTAAAACCTCAACTATGTTCATGTAGATATGGTACGAGGATGATTTAGAGGAGGTAGGGGTCATAGGGCTACACCATCATCTACCTCACCATTTGTTCCAGCTACACATGTAGCTCAAGAGACACCTTCCTCATCTCCAGCTCTACCGCGTTTTCATGTTGAGACAGGAAACACATGTTTAGCTCCATCACCATCACATGCAGTTTCCTCATCAGCACCATCACCACCACCACCATCTGCATCAGTGCCTGGTGTTGCCTCTAATGATGTCCCTTCTGATGCAACTTCAGTGAAGGCCATTACTCCGACGGATATACGTAAAACAATTTAAAATGTTGCATTGTTTTAAAAATATTTAAAAATATTATATTATATTTGTTTTTATAATTATTTATTTGATACTTTGTAGGAATTCGGAAGTTCAAAATATCATCAAGGATATTATTACATGTTATTATTTAGGGCCATGACCTTCTTTGAGAAAGGTTCCCCAAGAGACTATGGAGTTTTGGTTTAAAAAATTTAGTGTAAGATTTAAATGTTTAACTCTTAGTTTATGTGAATATTAATTACTTTTTGTGTTGTTATCATATTGTTGTATTATATTTTACAGAAATGTTACACGTGGGATCCAAGGCTTAAAATCCAAATCCAAAAGAGTTATAATTATAGGGGTCGGGAATGGATCAGGGAGGTGATGTCGCGATATAGGAAGACCAATAAGAGAGCTTGTTGGATGTCTGATGATTTTTGGGTCGGGTTGCAGAAAGAGTGGGTGATGCAAAATCTAAAGCCATCTCAGAAGTTAATAAAATGAATCGTCAAACAAACATTGCATTTGCATCTACTATCTATCGAGGTGGTTCTGCTTCTGTTTCAAAACACAAACGGAAGTTGGTAAGATATAAATAATTTATTTTTTTATTGTCTAGATAATTGATTCTTTTACTCAAGATTAATATTTATTTTTTTAAAAACTTGTTAGGAGGAATCGCTCGGTCGCCCGCCGACACTTATTGAGCAGTTGGAGAAGTGTTGAAAAATAAAAGATGGTAATTGGACTGGTCCGAGAGCTGTGGATGCAGTTGTAAGTTTGTATTATTAACATTAAAAACAAAGTAAATAATTTAATTTATTTTCAAATTATTTGCTAATTAAATATTCTTAATTGTATAGGAAAAATTTTAAAAGCTGAGTGATGATCATAATATTGCTTCTCAAACTCTACCAGAGTCATCTTCAAGCACATCAGTTAACGATCAACAACTATGGTTAGAAGCAATTGGAGGAGCAATGAAGGGTTGAGTTTGGGGGATAGGCTCGAAGCCAAGGAGTTATACTTGTTCTATCTCGACTAGAACAACCAATCTCACTCCAGTACCGAAACAACATGAATCAAAATTGGTACAGAAGTTGTTTCGCGAAAACGAGACCATGAAACGACAATAGAGCGCAACACTAAAAAGATGGAGAAAATATAAGCTTCATGTCCGATAAATTTGGTACTGCGCTTGAAGACGATATGAGCGAGTCTGAAGATAGTCCCAGTGTCACACCCCAAACAATAATACGATATTATGATGCTTAACCGTTACACATTAACAATATTACTTTTATAAAACATGAACCAGTTCATAGTAGGTTATATAACATACTCTATCAACATAATTAACAGAAGTAGTTTCTCATTAACAACACTTATACATGTCTCTTTCACATATGGTAGTATAGATTATTATAACATGTTCACAAGCCATCTTCACTTTTAGTATATTGCTAACAGTCTCAAAATCTATGACTTCTATCCTATTGACTTGTGAGGAGAACACCGCATACTGGCCCGACCTGACCTTGCAAGCACAATGTAGATCTATTCCTCGAGAGTGGACACGACCAAAACCTATACCTGAAAAATGTTGCAGAGGAGTGAGCCTGTGACTCAATAAGTAAATAACCGGCTCTGCTTATATGTGCATGACGAGTTCAGTTCAACAAGACAAAAATGAACAAGTAATAACACATGCCATCAATTTACATTTCAACACGTCGCATTTATTAACCATGTAATCATCTCACAACAAGACAAACAATCAAGTTCTTCCTTTCCTAGTATGCTCACAAGATGGTGATATAGTGTCTTTCTCCACCCAACTCGTCTCACTATTCATCATGTTATATTTAAGTGAATTTCCCCTTTGTAAGCCACGAAGAGCCGCCGGTGCCATTGAATCATCGGGGCCATTTATTTTTTTCCATGAAGAGCCAGCGAGATCAATATATCCATGAAGAGCCACCGAGAGCAATATATCCACGAAGAGAACTGAGGCCAATATATCCACGAAGAGCCATAAAGGCCAATTTATCCACGAAGAGTCATTGGGGCCGTTAATTTTTTCCCACGAAGAGCCACCGAGACCAATCAAAGGCGTTTCACATACTAAACCTATCCAGTTTCCTTAACTCTCTCATTTCCACATATCACTTTTCTTGTGAGCAACTAGTCAAGTAAGACCACATATCAACACATATCTTCAATCACAAGTATATAGCCACAATGTCATATAACTCATGGTACATGCATAATACACTTTTTCTTCTTGCTTCCACAACTCATGAATCATATACTTCATACAACCAAGTGAACAATACAACAACACACATATAGATCTTGCTAATCATTCACTTATATAAGAGTAATATCAAGAGGGAAAGGGACATATATAGGCATCGCAAATTATTTACTTACTAAATGTACCGATCCCCGATGCTCTTAGTTCGTGGTCTGCGTTTTTTCCAATGGATCCGGCTCCTAACAATATTCCCAATATCTTTATTTAATATAAACAGTTTCAGCAATGAAAATCAAAAGATGAATGCTTATGTCCATATTAATCAATCTTTTCTAAACAGAATTGACAGCACCTTTGTCCTAACTTACAAGTTTTCTACAGACCAACGTATAGATGATACGAATATTAATTTCACTAAAAATTATTCTCCTTTGTCTCTAATTTCATCTCCAACAAGAATCATACGAATTGGATCAGTATATAATGAGTTATTTAGGGTTTAATACAACCTATTCTGTACTGCCACAGATCCATAGCCTCTACTTTAAAATTAACCCAAAATTCATATACTCATTAAAAGATTTTGATATTTACAAAATATGATATAATAGGAGTCTAGTTTCATTATAAGTAAGAATATAACAATTTCAACCTTTATATCTCATGTTATAGGATTTTTAGTACACGTTTTTCTATTTTTACCGATTAAAACGATGGATTTAGGTTATGCTCAAAACTATAAAGTTATAAAGGACATCCTAAGGTTTTCATAGACACCAAAATAAACAATTTAGGACTGATGAAATGTGATATTTATCTGAAAAACCGAGACTGTTCGGACAAAATTTTCCCCGTTAGTATATAACTAGCTTAACTCGTCCATTTCTTCCATAAATCTAAGATAAAATTGAAATTAAATAAATTTCTTACCAATATCAGTGTGTAAGGCTCTAAGCTTGAGTTCTTGAAGATGAAAGAAGAGAGTTCTTGAAGATGAAGAAGAGAATAGAAATGAACAAATAAAATCATGTATGTATATATATCTCCACTCCACCTCTTCCACCTCCTAGCCTCTCTCTCTCTCTCTCTCTCTCTCTCATTTTGTCTTTATGCTAGCTTCTACACCCTTCTAATTTATTTTATATAGTTGATATACATCTACATATATATATATGTCTAGCTATGTAGGTATGTATACATATATAAATATTATATTAAGTACTTATGTTGATAAGATCATTTATTTTGTCTTGTAGTATAGTAATATATACATAGACATATATATATAATAAAGTTCTAATATTATATATGGTATAATACTTTATTTATTTCCCCTTCATCCTTACAAGTATTTCTAATTAAACCCTCAACAACTTTCTGTTGGTTCAAATTTCAAGTATTTTCAAGAATATATTATATGACATAATTTCTAATTAAGCACCAAATATTAAATAAATCAACATAATATTTATCCATTTTTTTATGATAATAAATCATAATTCTATATAAGAAATTCGGGGGCGTCACACCCAGTGATAATAATTTGCATTCCAACACGACCACCCACCTTCACAAGATTGTAAAAATGAATATGATCCCCCTTTCTAAATATGTATGCTTTATAATTGAATACTTTAATTTGCGGATTGCAATGTTGAATTGTCTTTATTATAAGTATTTTTGTTTAAATATATTGTCATATTTGAATTTATAAATTGTTGGAGTCAAATTAAATATATTTTTATTATTGAATATAAATTGTGAATTGTCATAGCAATTGTCATTGTAAACGAAAATAATTTTACAATATATTGTCGTTACAATTATCATGGTAAAATTTGCAATGGATTGTCATTGCAATTGTCATTTGTAAATGAAAATTATTTTGCAACAAATTGTAGTAAATTATGCCATTGCAAATTTTGCAATAGAATGTTGTTGCAAGAAATTATTGCAACATTGCAACGACTTTCATTGCAAATGTCATTGCAAATAAGATGATTTTGCAATGGATTGTAGTTAAATATTTCGTTGCAAAATTTTCAACGGAATGACGTTGCAAACATTCCATTACAATATTAGAACGACTTTTTGTTGCAAATGTAGTTGCAAACAAAAATCGATTTTGCAACGAATTACTATAAACTGTGCCACGAGTATACCATCGCAAAGTTGTTGCAAAATATAAAAAGTCAACTTTTAAAATAAAGAATTTTGCAACAAATAAAAAACTGTGGCAATATTTTGTAACGGACAAAAGACCGTCGGTATATAGCAGTGATACCTTTAGCAACGAAAAATATTCCGTTGCAAAAATGCCGTGGCAAATCTTTTTTGCAACGGATTTTTTCATGAAATCTGTTGCTAAGGTATGTTTTTCTGTAGTGATGGGATTGTGACCTAAAATCCTGTTGGATATATGAAATATATAGGAAAAATTGTATTTTTGTCCCATATGTTAGAGTCTTTTCAATTTAGTCTCACTTGTTACAATTTTCTCACATAGCATGCCATAACTTGAATTTTTTTTTTTCAGTTTTAGTTCTCACATGTATTTTTTCGTCCAATAATTAACGGAGAAAGCAAATACCCCCATAACAGCCTGCTAACTACTCCATTATTTATGGACAGAAAATGCAGGTGAGGACTTAAACTGAGAAAATCGTAACAAATGAGACTAAATTGAAAAATATCGTAATATATGGGATCAAAAATGCAATTTTTCCAAATATATACATTGTGAATTTATTACAATTTATTATTTTATTATTATTTATAATTTAGTAGTTAATGCATGATATATGAATAGTTTAATTACAATTATTATTTGAATTTTAAAGTTATTGAATAATTAATGTATTGATGTGATATAATTATTATCTTTATTAATAAAAATTGAAAGCAAGATTGAACTTTTAAAAATGTAAGGTGATTGTAATATAATAGGTGACCGTGAAGCCAATCTTTTTAGGCTTATGTAACCTATTTCTGGTATTACGTGTTTAAATAAAGTTCATTTGAATAAAAGTGATATTCAGTTACGACATTAATACTTTGATTGTGTTCACTTACTACTTTAATTTATGTGACTGTTCAATGCACAACCAAAGTCCACAGACCGAGAGGTTAATCCAAGAAACTAGACTGCGCATAGGTTGGCAAGTCATGAAATCAGTTTCTGTGGATCGGTTTGAAATACTCCAAGTCGAAGGACCTCGAGATTGGGTATCGAAGGTCCATTCGAGACTTGTAGTAAATATTACAGTCGCGTTTCATCGACAAGTGACGAGGGTCGACCATGCAATACTAGTGGTTGGCCAGCTTGGTGCCAGCTGACTGAGGTGACTCGCGGGAATCGTCATATGGGAAACCTTGAGTAGGATTGGTGGGTATGACTTGAATTTTTGGTTCCAATAGTACGAGATTGGTCCTTGGACTTGAGGGACTATTATAGTCACATACAGATCATGCGTGTATCTTAGGTTTTGAAAGAGGTTTCCAACTCGAGAGACATGGTTGCTATAAGACCTATCTAGTACAAACAAGATGTGTAGTATGAACAAGTAGGTTCCAATATAGAATCCGTCTCCTTGCAAACGATTGACGGTAGTATCTCACATATACTCTGAGAACTTGTCCTCTATAAATCTGTGGCCAAAGTAACTGAACATCGGGATGGGATCTCAGTGACGTTTAGCATGGACCAGCCTAGACCTAAGTCAAGAATGGGTACCGACATCCAAAGTCTGTACCCTAGACTAAGGCCATGAGGTAGTAGACGGAAGGACATACGTACTCAAGAACCGAAATGTTCACGCCATGATATTCACCTAGTCTCTAATGCCATGGACTGTTGCTAGACGATCACCCATAGTGACGGACGAGTTCCCTTCATATGATGAGTGGGAATTTGGCCAAGTCTAGCTGAGGGTGAACCTAAAGGTCACACACAATTCATCGGCAGCGGAGGAATTAACTTGGGATTAATTCCGGGAGATCGAACAATTTAATGGGATTAAATTGGGTCTCTTCTTGGAGTGTCAAGTCTTTAATTAGATTAAAATATACTTGATCCATAAATAGGATTATGGAGTTGGAAATGGGCTCAAATATTTATATAATATTTATTAGGAGCCCAATGGACTATTTTAAATAAGATTTAAAATATTCCATAAAGCCCATCAAGCGATGGACGGACGAGATTGATTCTAGAGGGATTGATGAGATGGAAGGCCATGATCAAAGTTTGACTTAGTCATAGTCCTAAGTTGACTAGGATTTGACTAGGTCAAAATCCTAGTCAAAGTGTGCCTCTCTTAGGAGAGTTTGAGTAGAAATAGGAAAACTCCTTTCCTATAAATACCCAAAATACACACAGACACACAGACACACACACTATTCTCTACAACCATCTCTCAAGCACACACACACGGTCGATCACTCTCCTCTCAAACTCGTCCCCTTTCCTCTTTACTCCAAGAAAGCCTAGTTTCCTTGTCTTTGGTACAAGGGAACACTAGATGAATCGATCATGTTAATTCATAACGCTAGGTTGATTCGTCCTCCCTATTCTTCTTAATCTCTTGCTAGCATGAAAAGTCAAGATCCGGTGAATTGCGTGGACGATTTAGAGGGTTCTTATTTTGGGATCTCGGTGGCAAAATGTGGAACAACGCGCGCAGCCGTTCGAAGGGAGACTACAACGGGTAAGTCTCGGTTTTGGTCTTATTTGTTGTAACCCTATGGCTACCATGAATTCTACATGCTTTCCTTTATTCATGGGATACACCGAACGTCCGGGAGGTTTAAGGGAACACCCCTTGAACGAGTTCTTTAAATTTCGTTTCTTTAACCATGTTTACGTTTCTTGTTTTATATTACCGCGCTTGCACATTTGCGCTTCCTCCCGGGACGATCCACTATACGGTTCAATATGATTGAAAAATATTTCTACTATATTAATGCAATATTAATCTTGATTTATGTGAGACATAATTGGATACTTAAGCCTATCAAATTTTGTAACGTTGGACAAAAGTATCAGTAAAAATTGAAAAAAAAAAATAAAGGCATCTGTAGTGTAGTAATAGGGGCATAATGATAATTTAATATTGAATAAAATAACAAATGAAATATATAAGAGTAAAAGGGTTAAATCCAATTTACCTCCAAGGTTATGAAAAATGTCCAAAAAATCTTCTGTGAAAAAAAAAAGAATGTCGATTTACCTCCATTGTTCTCAACAATGAATCAAGAAAGGCCCTGAAATTCACGGTGTCATCCACACGTTCTTAATGTGATATTTTCTCATATTTTTTCTATAAATCAATGGTCAAATTTGCTTGATTTCAACTAATGACCAGATTTAAAATTCTTTTATATTATATATATACACATATATTCATATTCTTAAATATTTAATATAAATATATAAAATATATAAATCTATATAGAGAGAGAGAGGGAGAGGGGAAGACGAGGGGTGGGGGGTGGGGAGGTTGATGAGGAGGGGGGAAGAACCGACGGGGGGTGGGGGGACACACGGCCGGTTGGGAAGGGTGGGGGTGGGGGCTTGATTATATTAAATATGGTCAAATTTGCTTGATTTCAACTAATGACCCAGATTTAAAATTCTTTTATATTATATATATATACACATATATTCATATTCTTAAATATTTAATATAAATATATAAAATATATAAATCTATATAGAGAGAGAGGGAGAGGGGGAAGACGATGGGGGGGGGGGGGGTTGGGGAGGTTGATGAGGAGGGGGGAAGAACCGACGGGGGGTGGGGGGACGCACGGCCGGTTGGGAAGGGTGGGGGTGGGGGCAAGGAGGAAAGGGGTTGTGGGAAGAAGGAGATGAATTTTTCTTATTTGTTTATATGATTTAAATTTATATATTTTTTATACATAAATAAATATATATGATTCGAATTTTAGGCCTTTGATTGAGTTGATGAAATTTGGGCCATAGATTTAAATGATTGAATTTGGACCATTGATTTATTGATGAAATCTGTGTTGAGGTCCCTCAAATTAAGGGATACCCATAGGCAATATAATGCATACATTGTTGTCTTCAAAGGAGATTAATGCTTTTGACTTCTTGGGAACTTGAAGAAGGTAAGTTCATTTCACCATAAGCCAATGTTCATTAACTCCATTCAATGGTAGAGTTTTCTGGAGCCATCTCATGGCTTTTGGTTTACCCCCTTCTAATCCTATAAATAGGGGTCTTTGGGAAGGTTTAGATGATCACATCTAAGAGTGAAATCCTGTACAAAAGAGAGAGAAAAGAGAGCTACTACAAAGTAAGGAGCTTGAGAAAAGTTTTCATATTTTGTCAAGCTAAGTTTGAGTGTTCCGCCACATATTGGTGAGAGTGTAAATACTTGTAATCCTACTATCATCATAGTGGAAGGTTTGTGATTTTTCCATTCATCCTGAAGGGTTTTTCACGTAAAATATTTTGGTGTTCTCATATATGTTTATCTTTGCCTATTTTAATCACACAAAGAGGGACAAGGCCTTCCGCTATAAACCCGTCTTTTCCCGACAATGGTATCTGAAGGTTGTGTTTTCTTGTGTGATTTAAAATGGAGGGCACCATCACTCATCATGGCAACATGTTCAAACTCACCGCTGAGAATTATTCCTATTGGAATCTCATGATGGAAGATTACCTATATAGCAAGAATCTATATGAGCCTATTTCAAATGAGACAATGTGGGAAGGGAAAGATGCCAAAGAATGGGAGCTCTTGAATTGGAAGGCGGTTGCTATGATCTGCAAGTGCATCAATTTAAGCCTATTTGAGCATGTGTCAACTTACACAAATGCTTATGAGTTATGGAAGAAGCTCGAGTGAATGATTCAAAGAAGACACACCGATCATTCAAAAGAAGACACCCGAAACAAGGCTCATCTTATTAGAAGATTGGTGAAATTGGAATATAATAATAGCTTCAATTAAAATGGTTTTGCTTTACGAGTATCCTCCATTACTTCGACTGGGTTCGTATGAACTACACTCGGATTATGGTCTGAAGCTAGAGCCTGCAAATGACAAACATCATCATTAGGAAACAAGGTTCTCCATACCTTATTTGCACAACCTTGATCTAATCTGGCTCAGACTATGAAGGGTTGTTCTCTCTTGTTGCACCAAGTGAATTGGTCCCCCGTCAAACATAAGTTATCCAAGATCAATATTTTGAAAATCAAACCGGTGATCGAATCGAAAAAATTATCAGGTCACTAGTCAGTTGTCAGAGTGGTCCGACCAGATTGAAAAAGACCGGTTCACTTGGAAGATATTATATACATCTATATATATTTGTAGCATATCAATACATTATATATTAATTGATATTATAAATACAATTTATAACCACAAATGTATAAAAATCAGACAAATCATAAATAAATACAATCTATAACAATTTAACATAAAAAACATACAAACTGAAGGACAAGCGGATCCGCCCGAGAGCGCGAGCGGAAGCGAGAAGGCGAGAAATTGTGCGTAAATTTAAATCAAATTCAAAATACGCGAATCCCAAGGGGTGTACCCTTGGGTGCTCAACCGAGCGTTCGATGTAGGATGTGTAAATATTAAAACATATATTTAAGCACATAGGCATAGATATATAAATGAAATCAATCAAAGCGTAATAAACCGTTACCTTTGATTGTTTAGCGTATGCTCCCGGCTACTTGCGTTGTTCCTTCTCCGGAATGCTTACAAAATCCAAACGTATGGATTCTCCAAAGGTGATCCAAACCACACCAGAAGAAACACACGTTCTTCTTGCTAGAAAAGAACGGGTTTAGGAAGGAATCGGTTTAAGAGAAGAACACTATGAATTAGTGTTCTCTTAAACTTACTTTGTTCTTCTTCTTGATTCAAAATCAAGTGAAGAACACAAGTGTAAGAGAGGGAGAGAGCACGAAAATTGAGAGAGAGGAGAGGATTTTTGTCTTCTCTTTTTCCTAGAAAAAGATGAATAATGAATCACTTATGCTTGGTGTTGTATATCCTAATATATATACATAATTAATGTGATTATTGGAATGTGTCTAGGTTCATCCAAGGATGTCTAGATTCATTCCAATCAATCACCATCAATTCTTCAATCAAGCCTACCAAAATTTATGGTATGATCAAATCATACCAAAAGGGAAGAGCTTGATTGGAGTTGATTTGTCTCTTTCCAAAAGAGATAAGTCAACATACCACCTAGCATGAAACATGGCTGATTTTGCTTCCTCCAAGGGAGCGTGTCGGCCATGTTTAATTAAGGAAAGAAGTCCAACTTCTTCCTATTCCAAATTAGGAATCATTTCTCCTCTGGGGTATAATTTAACGGACCGGGTTTTATCGTAATCCAATTACGACGAACCCAATATTAAATCCAATTTAATGTCCACTTAAATTATTCCCGTTGATCTTTTAATCCAATTAAAAGATCCAACGTCTCAACATCTCAACTTTCCATATTTTAATCGAAAATCCAATTTACCGATTAAATGAAAGCCCGATACAATATCTGCCCGTCCATCCAATGGACTTTCCCTTAAGTAATCCAATTACTTATTTTATCCTTCGAGATTGACTCCAAGTCGATCTCTCAACCTCCTCGGTGATTTGTGTGTGACCCTTTAGGTTCACCCTCAGCTAGACTTGGGCACGTGTCCCACAAGGGCCGTTACCATGGGTGGCCATCTAGCAACGGTCCATGGCACTAGAGACTAGGTGAATGTTGGTGTGAACATTTAGGCGCCGATTCCGTACGGGTACAGTCCTTCCATCTACCGTCTCCCGGCCTTAGTCTAGGGTATGGAATTGGGCGTCAGTTCCCATCCTTGACTAGGCATCTATGCTTAATACTCGAGACCACGTATGCTTCATTGCGTCGACACAGGAAACCATTCCCTGTTCGACCAACCACTGTGGCCACAACTTCAAACAGCATGAACGTGTCTCCGAGTGCATAGGAGATACCTCTGTCACATACTGACAGGGGATGGATCCTCTTCTTGGAATCCACCGTCCTCACTACACATTCCGACTGCACTGGACAAGGCTTATGATAATCATCTTACAGAATGATTACCTCTCGCCAGATCCAAGATACAACCGTCCTGTGCACGCGACTACCATGATTCCTCAAGTCTGAGGGTTACTCCCGTACTATCGGAACCGGGGAAAACCAATCATACCGACCAAGCCTCCAAGGCTTCCATATGATGATCCCCGCGAGTCAGTCCAGTCGGCTCGACCCCAGTCGACCAACCCATCAAGATCGTGTAGGCGTCCCACGCCTGTCGCCGATGAAACACGCCACTCATCCAATGAACACGACTCTTGACGCAAGTCTCAATAGGACTCTCGATGCCCTGTCTCGAGGTCCTCGACTTGGAACGTTTCAGACCCAACTCTTAATCAGTTGGTTTCATGACTACCATCCAATACGTGGCCCAACTGCATGAGTTGTTATCCATGGTCTGTGGGCTTTTGTTGCGATATAAGTTAAACACCGTTTTAACAAATGTAAGATGAGCGCAACAAAGAAGGTACCATTGGTGACGAATATTCATCTTATTCATCACATAATAATATTACGTTTACATCAAGTTGTCAGATAGGTTACAAATCGCCAAACCTATTGGCTTTCTGGTCACCTATTCTAACAATCTTCCACTTGACCTAAAGCCAATCACCCATTGACCTCAAACCTCTTATTCAGATGGTGAGTGTGGGCAACTTGCGACATGGGCTTAGCAAGTGGATCTGCTATGTTTTCTGCGGAGCTGACTCGGTCCAACCGAACGTCACTCCTGCTATCCATCTCTCTAAGTAGATGGTAGCGTCTAAGAATATGCTTGGATCGTGATGAGATCTCGGTTCCTTTGCTAGCGCTATCGCCCCGTTGTTATCATAAAAGATAATTACAGGCTTAGCAATGCTAGGTATTACATCCAACCCTTGGATGTAGCTCATCAACCAAACCACTCCTTAGCAGCTTCCAAAGCCGCTATGTATTCAAAACTGTATGGTGGAGTCCGCCGTGGTAGCCTGCTTGGAACCTTTCCAAGTAACCACGCCACCATTAAGTCTGAACACATAACCAGACTGAGACTTGGCATCATCGTCATCCGACTGGAAGCTAGCGTTGCTATAGCCTTCCAGTATCAACTCTCCACCGCCGTAGATCAAGAACATGTCCTTAGTCCTTTCAGGTACTTTAGGATAGTCTTGACTGCACTCCAGTGTGCCTCCCCGGCACACGACTGATATCGGCTAGTTACGCTCAAAGCGAAAGCCACATCAGGTCTAGTGCACTGAACAACATACTGTATGCTGCCTACGGCTGAAGCATAGGGGATGTCCAACATCCGTTTAAGCTCCTCATCAGTCTTAGGAGACTGCTTCTTGGATAACTTAATTTCATGCCTCATATACAAGGACTGGGCCATTCCTAACATCCTTCTAGATCTATCCCTGTAGATCTTGATGCCAAGGATATAGTATGCCTCGCCCATATCCTTCATAGAGAATTGCGTTGACAACCAAGCTTTAGTGGTACCTAGCATCATAGCGTCATTCCCAATGAGCAAGATGTCATCCACGTAAAGCACCAGAAACGCAACTGAGCTCCCACTGATCTTCTTGTATACACAAGGATCGGACTCGTTCTTGGTGAAATCATATCCCCGTATGACTTCATCAAAACATATGTTCCAGCTTCGGGAAGCTTGTTTGAGGCCATAGATGGACCTTTGGAGACGGCAGACCTTCTGCTCTTCTCCAACAGTTGTGAAACCCTCCGGCTGATCCATATAGATCTCTTCCTCTATGAAACCGTTGAGGAAAGCCGTTTTCACGTCCATCTGCCATATTTCATAGTCATACCATGCTGCTATGGCAAGCAGTATCCGAATGGACTTGGCCATTGCTACGGGCGAGTAGGTTTCCTCAAAATCGACCCCGGGTCGTTGAGTGACCTTTCGCCACAAGCCTGGCTTTGAAGGTTGTAACCTCCCCGTCAGCTCCAAGCTTACGTTTGTAGACCCATTTACACCCTAAGGGTTTAACCCCTTTGGGTGGATCTACTAGGGTCCAAACCTTGTTTGTACCCATCGAGTCCATTTTGGATTTCATGGCCTCAAGCCACTTGTCCGAGTCGATGTCCGACATTGCTTCTCCGTATGTCTTTGGATCATTATCCAACTGACCGGTCAGGCCCAGAAATCCATACTTATCAGGTGTATGGATACTCTGGCCGACCTACGGAGGACTGGAACAATATCAGTGGGAACCACTGGCTCAGATGTCACTGCCGCCTCATGGGGTACCTCACTTGATTCCTCAAGGAGTACCTCATCGCGTCGACTATCCGATGGAAGAACTTTTCCAAGAACACTGCATTTCACGAGACAAAAACCTTTTGCTCGGAGGGATCATAGAAATAATACCCCGCAGTTTCTTTCGGATAGCCGATGAACCTACATAAACTAGACCTCGAGTCCAGTTTATCTCCCACTAATCTCTTGACATATGCGGGGCAACCCCACACTTTCAAGTATTTGTAGGAGGCAGGCTTGCCGTGCCATATCTCATATGGCGTCTAGGATACCTTTTAGATGACGCCAAGTTCAAAACTTTGGCCGCCGTCTCAAGAGCGTATCCCCAGAAGGAAAGGGGTAGTTCGGTAAAACTCATCATGGATCGGACCATGTCCAACAAGGTCCGATTCCTCCTTTCAGACACACCATTAAGCTGCGGTGTTCCAGGAGGGGTCCACTGAGAGAGAATCCCATTCTCTTTTAGATAATCAGTGAACTCACCACTCAAATACTCTCCACCTCGGTCCGACCGAAGGGCTTTGATCTTTCGACCGGTTTGGTTCTCTACTTCAAGTCTGTATTCCTTAACCTTCCAAAGGCTTCAGACTTGTACCTCATCAGGTAAACATAACCATACCGTGAGTGATCATCGGTAAAGGTTATGAAGTACGAGTACCCACCTCTAGCCTGAGTATTTAGTGGACCACAGACATCTGTATGGATCAAATCCAACAGACCACTGGCTAGCGTACTTTGTCCAACAAAGGGTTTCTGGTCATCTTTCCCTTCAGATAGGATTCGCAGGTCAGTAGGTTGTCCAAATCGTCTATTTCTAGACTCTTTGAGTCCACCAACCTTCTTATCCTATCTTTAGAGATATGACCTAACCTCGCATGCCATATCTGTGCGTTATAATGATCTTCACGTTTTCGTTTGTGTTCTGCAGTCATAATCCAATTAGACTGTTGAAGTATGTACAGACCGTTGACCAATGTACCAAGCAAATGAGAAATACCATCTTTGATAATGAAAAACCGGTTTTATTGATGGTAAATTCATATCCCTCCTTATCAAGGACCGGGATGGAAACAATGTTTTTAATCATGCTAGGTACATAGAAACAGTCGTTCAGTACAATCCTAACATGACTACTAATGGCTAACTCTAGTGATCCTACGGCCTCCGCAGCAACGACCTTGCCATCGCCTAGCCTCAGGATCATCTCATCCTTGGTTAGCCTACTGCTTCTTTGCAGTGCCTGCAAATCATTGCAGATGTGAGCACCACACCCGGTATCCAATACCCATGAAGCAGAATTAGTAATCATATTAACTTCAACCACAAACACACCTGAGTTGGAGAGGAGTTGTGGGAACTCCCTCTTCCAATGCCCTTTCCCTTGGCAATGCATGCAGACATCATTTGCCTTGGACTGTTGAGAACCACGGGCCTTCCCTTTCCCTTTGCTCGGTCCAACCGGAGCAACAGGGACGCCCGGAGCGTGAGCAGGGGCCACAGCCGTCTTCCCTTTGCCCTTCTTCCTCTTCCAGCGTCCGGCCCTCTTGCCATTCGCCTTGGAGTTTGAAGCCTCTCTTATCAATACCGCCGGCGCCGACTTGTGGGTCGTTGCCTCATATTGGACCAGCATGTTGATCAACTCATGAATAGACTTCTCAAGTCCGTTCATGTTGTAGTTTACAACAAACGGGTCATAGGATGAAGGAAGCGACTGGAGTGTCACGTCAATGTACGTGTCATTGTTAAGCCCAACTTTAAGGTCCTCGAGTTTCTCCACTAGGGAGAGCATCTTGACCCCATGACTCTGTACAGACGCTCCTTCAGCGAGCTTGGTGCCAAAGAATGCTTTTGTGGCGGCATATCTAATATGCCTATCCGGAACCGCATAAACCTCGTTCATGCGGAGCATTATGGCGGAGACGTTGTCCAGCCTCTCATACTACTTCTGGATGTCGTTAGACATCGAAGCCAGTATGATACTGCGTACTTTCCGGTTGTCCTCATGCCATTTCTCGAACGTCAAACGTTCTTCAGGCGTGGACCCCTCCGGTAAGTCGCTCGGTGGTGGCTCGTCCAAGACGTAGCCTTGGTTCTCGAAACCGATGACAATCCTCAGGTTTCTCAGCCAGTCCGAGTAGTTCGTTCTGTTGAATTTGTTAGTCTCAAGAATCATGGTTAACGGGTTCTTAGACATATCTACATTAATGAAAATGTAAAGCAGAAAATTAGCAGATGATGGTAATATTATTGTTCAAGTTGAAGACTTGGTCTTTTAGTCTTTAACCCTCCCACTATTTATACGAAAGTCCGCCACTCTCAAGCGGAGTTTCGGGAAACTATTTCCTAGTGGGCTTGGGATCCACAAGCGCAATCTCCATGCCCCGCTTTTACGATTCACATGAAAAAGACCTTGTGGGAGATATCCAATATCATTCTCATCCAATGAGATTCTCAAGATATTTTGCCTCACCTATTCGCATGGTTTCGAGGACTCCAAGCGAACCATGTTACTCAGTGTTAGGCCCGACCCATCAACCAAATCATACCTCAAACTGTCACCCCCCACGACTCGTGAGACAGGGAAACAACGAGCGCAGTCTTTTTGTTCACAACAATAGTGCAGCTTTCCCCTAGTCCAAGTGTGCCACGACTCGTGAGACCACACTTGGGTAGTGGTAGCTTCCTCACCACATTGCTGTGGATGGAAGGCTCGGACAGACCAAAATATCATTTTGATCTAAGTCCGTTCTAGGCCTAATATTTAATTTGGTCCAACCAAATGAGAGTTTGTGTATGACCGAGACCTCATCACATTATTGTGTTTTAGCATGCATAAATATCCAATATTTAAAGCGATAAATAAATACGCCGCATGCAGAAAACATAGCATACCCCTGTTAGGATGATCACAAGCCCAACCTATGCGATTCACTGAGCCCGCAGTGAGTCTATGGTCTGTCTAGGGTGGTCCTAAATTATTACAATAATAATAAACCCATTGTCATTCCAATGGGCCTTGAAGTGATTCTTGTTTCACGCCTTGATGCTCCTCCTTGGGGTCTCCGACTCCAATTGCTTGTTAAAATTGAAACCTCACCAATCCTATCTACTCTCATTACAACTGAAAGTAATACATCGGTAATAAAGAAAACAAGCCTTAAACATCATGAGGCTGAAAATACGGGAGATGATAGACCCAAAAACAAGAGGCACACAGGCCCTACCCAACAGAAAATAAATGATCATACATTCATCCATACATAAGGTCCAGGGCTCTTGTGATCATCCCATGTTGATTCCATCAACTCACATAACATAATTATTCCAAATAATCATGCATAAATAACCAATGGATATTCCAAATACCCAAGTGATGTCCAACATCACAAAAGCATAAATATACAAATAATATGCAAAATTCAAATTTTAAATTTAATGGACATTTTACACAATGCATCCAATGCATGTATTAATCCCAAATTAATTAAGCAAATTTAATCCATGGAATAATCCAATTATTCCAAAATCAAAAATGAAAAATTAATATATTTTTAGAATATTGTGCAGAAAATACAGAAAATCGAATTTTCCGGAAAAAGTCGAAAAACGGCACAAAACGGCCCAGCCGTTGTGCTGGCCGGCCGCCCGCGCGCACAGGGCAGCGGCTGGCTGCGCACAGCGCGCGCGCGCCCCTGCGCGCGGCCGCTGCCGACCAATCCCAATTTTTTTTTTTTCAAAACTGTTTCAGCACAATAACAATAATATTATTCTGAAAATAAGCATGCAATTTTAGATCCAATCTAACAAAATTAAGCATGCCAAAAGTCCATTAAATCCAAACAATTGAATCATCATATTATTCATATATTTATGTAATCTAACATGCCAATAAAGCCATTTAAAAGCAAGTAGATCATGCCAAACACATAGATCTATGCCCCTTACATCGAACCGGGCTCTGATACCACTTGAAGGACAAGCGGATCCGCCCGGGAGCGCGAGCGGAAGCGAGAAGGCGAGAAATTGTGCGTAAATTTAAATCAAATTCAAAAATACGCGAATCCCAAGGGGTGTACCCTTGGGTGCTCAACCGGGCGTTCGATGTAGGATGTGTAAATATTAAAACATATATTTAAGCACATAGGGCATAGATATATAAATGAAATCAATCAAAGTGTAATAAACTGTTACCTTTGATTGTTTAGCGTATGCTCCCGGCTACTTGCGTTGTTCCTTCTCCGAAATGCTCACGAAATCCAAACGTATGGATTCTCCAAAGGTGATCCACACCACACCGGAAGAAACACACGTTCTTCTTGCTAGAAAAGAACGGGTTTAGGAAGGAATCGGTTTAAGAGAAGAACACTATGAATTAGTGTTCTCTTAAACTTACTTTGTTCTTCTTCTTGATTCAAAATCAAGTGAAGAACACAAGTGTAAGAGAGGGAGAGAGCAAGAAAATTGAGAGAGAGGAGAGGATTTTTGTCTTCTCTTTTTCCTAGAAAAAGATGAGTAATGAATCACTTATGCTTGGTGTTGTATATTCTAATATATATACATAATTAATGTGATTATTGGAATGTGTCTAGGTTCATCCAAGGATGTCTAGATTCATTCCAATCAATCACCATCAATTCTTCAATCAAGCCTACCAAAATTTATGGTATGATCAAATCATACCAAAAGGGAAGAGTTTCATTGGAGTTGATTTGTCTCTTTCCAAAAGAGATAAGTCAACATACCACCTAGCATGAAACATGGCTGATTTTGCTTCCTCCAAGGGAGCGTGTCGGCCATGTTTAATTAAGGAAAGAAGTCCAACTCCTTTCCATTCCAAATTAGGAATCATTTCTCCTCTCGGGTATAATTTAACGGACCGGGTTTTATCGTAATCCAATTACGACGAACCCAATATTAAATCCAATTTATTGTCCACTTAAATTATTCCCGTTGATCTTTTAATCCAATTAAAAGATCTAACGTCTCAATATCTCAACTTTCCATATTTAATCGAAAATCCAATTTACCGATTAAATGAAAGCCCGATAAAATATCGGCCTGTCCATCCAATGGACTTTCCCTTAAGTAATCCAATTACTTATTTTATCCTTCGAGATTGACTCCAAGTCGATCTCTCAACCTCCTCAATGATTTATGTGTGACCCTTTAGGTTCACCCTCAGCTAGACTTGGGCACGTGTCCCACAAGGGCCCGTTACCATGGGTGGCCATCTAGCAACGGTCCATGGCACTAGAGACTAGGTGAATGTTGGCGTGAACATTTAGGCGCCGATTCCGTACGGGTACAGTCCTTCCATCTACCGTCTCCCGGCCTTAGTCTAGGGTATAGAATTGGGCGTCGGTTCCCATCCTTGACTAGGCATCTATGCTCAATACTCGAGACTACCCATGCCTCACTGCGTCGACACAGGAAACCATTCCCTATTCGACCAACCATTGTGGCCACAACTTTAAACAAAGTGAACGTGTCTCTGAGTGCATAGGAGATACCTCTGTTACATACTGACAGGGGACAGAACCTCTTCTTGGAACACACCATCCTCGCTACACATTCTGACTGCACTGGACAAGGCTTATAATGATCATCTTACAAATGATCACCTCTCGCCAGATCAGAGATACAACTGTCCTGTACACGTGACTGCCATGGTTCCTTAAGTAGAAAAGGGTTTCCTACGTTGATCGATAGAGTAAACGCATCTCATGTACGAGGCATAGTTGCCTAGTCAAGAATGGGAACCGACGTCCAATTCCATACCCTGGACAAAGGTCGGGAGACGGTCGACAGTAGGACCGTACCCGTATGGAATTGACACCTAAATGTTCACGCCAACATTCACCTAGTCTCTAGTGCCATAGGCCGTTGCTAGACGGCCACCCATGGTGACAGGCTCATGTTGGGCACAAGCCCAAGTCTAGCTGAGGGTGAATCTAAAGGGTCACACACAAATCACCGAGGAGGTGATGGAATTGACTTGGAGTCAATTTCAAAGGATGATAAGTAATTGGATTACTTAAGGGATTGTCTATTGGATGGACGGGCCGATATTGTATCGGGCCCTCATTTAATAGGGAAATAGGATTTATCGATTAATATGGAAAGTTGAGATGTTGGATCTTTTAATTGGATTAAAAGATCAATGGGAGTTATGTAAGTGGATATTAAATTAAATTGAATTTAATTTTTGGTTTGTCGTAATTGGATTACGGTAGAACCCGATCCGTTAAATTTTGACCCAAGAGGTTTGTTAATTCCATTTATGGAATAGGAAGAAGTTGGACTTCTTCAAGCATGACCGAAAATTGCCACCTTGGAGGGAGCAAAAATCAGCCATGTTGGATACTAGGTGTTAGTTGACTTGTCTCTTTTGGTAAGAGACAAATCAACTCCAATCAAGCCCTTCCCTTTTAGTATGATTTGATCATACCTTAAAAGATGGTAGGCTTGATTGAAGAATTGATGGTGATTGATTGGGCTGTATCTAGACATCCTTGGATGAACCTAGACACATTTTAATAATTACGTTAATTATGTATATATATGAGTATATACTAACACCTATGCATGATGAATTTTATTATTCATCTTTTTCTAGGAAAAAGATGAACACTCTCTACCCTCTCTCTTTCTCTCTCTCTCTCTCTACTATCTAAATCCTCTTTGCTGCTTCATTGATCTAGGATCAATTGAAGAATAAAGTAAGATTAAGAAGGAACACTAATTTTGATAGTGTAATCCCTTCTTTGATTTCATCATCTAGATCCGTTTTTCTCTGGCAAGATAAATGAGATCTCTCCCGGTGTGGTGTGGACGACTTTAGAGGGTCTCTACGTTGGGACCTCGCGTGAATGAACGTCGGTAGGAATCAACGCGTGTAGCCGATTAAAATACAAAATCGAGAAAGATAATCCGACTAAAATTTATGCTCTCAGTTTCTTCTTTATTCTATAGCCACAAACGCTTGTTTATTTTATGTGTTTATATTCTGCGTTTATACATCGATAGCCCAGGAACGTTCAAGCGCACACCCTTTGAACACGATTTAAATTCTTTTATTCCGCGCTTTTATCTCCACCGCACTTCCGCCGCGTTCTTGGGCCGATCCGCTTTCCTTCAATTGGTATCAGAGCCCGGATCGGTGTATGTGTCTATGAATAAATGTTTTTACGTGTTTAGATCGGCTTTAAAAGCATCTGTTTATTGCTTTTAATTTTCATAATTATTTGTTGAAATTTGCATGTTTAATTATGTTGATTAATCATGGATATTTGGGTTATTTTAGAAAATTGGACTTTTTGAAATTTGGGTATTTGTTTCAGTTTTTTATGTACAGAACAAAAATTAAAAAAAAAATTACAGCAGCAGCAGCAGCCACTGCCGGTCGGCAACAAGCTGCCTACTGCCGCACGCGAGCGCTAGTCATACGCGTGTGCGCGCATGGCCGGCTGTGTGGTCGGCTGGCACGGCCGAACGACTGGGCCATTTTTTCATCGTTTTTCCGGAAAATTTGATTTTCTGGTATTCTGCATATTTTTTCTGGGAAAAATTATTGTTTTAGTCCGCTAAGTATGCCCAATATTAATTTTAGTCCGATAACTATGCCCATTTTTTTCTCAGTCCAGTAACTTGCAAAATTGATGAGATTTAGTCCTCTAGTGGTCGATTCTTGATCTTTTGGCCGGAAATATTATATGGTATGTCAACTGGACATATTTTGAGAATTTTTAAGTCTACGTGGCAATTGAAATGAGGTGGATTTTGATTTGAATGTCACCTAATACATGTGGTTGTACACATGGCAACTAATACATGTGGATTTACACGTGTATAAGTTGTTGAAAATGAACTAAATAGTTGCCACGTGTGCATTTTCCGTCTAATTTTCAAAATATCACCGGAAAATTGAGTAAAAAACCCTAATTCGGACTAAATCTCATAAATTTGGTAAGTTACTAGACTTAATAAAAAACGGGCATAATTACCGGACTAAAATTAATATTGGACATACTTAACAGACTAAAAAAATAATTTTTCCTTTTTTCTGAAATATTTGATTTATGGCTGATTTAATTTTAGTTGAGAATGGTTTTTTCCTAAAATTAAATTGCCGAAGAATATTTTGGAAATGGTTTCCAAAAAAAAAAAAAAATGTACATGGGTTGTACGAGGTTTCTAATATCCATTTTTAACTGCATTTTTTGACATGTATTTTTCTGCATTTTATTATGTTATGGGATGATATTGGATATCATTTATT
Organism: Sesamum alatum; assembly: GCA_034509735.1. NCBI lineage: Eukaryota > Viridiplantae > Streptophyta > Magnoliopsida > Lamiales > Pedaliaceae > Sesamum > Sesamum alatum. The sequence goes on from JACGWO010000009.1 coordinate 28,858,190, forward strand.
TTATACATGGTTTGTATTATTTGGAGCATGATTATATTGGATATGTAATTATGTTGTGTTTTGTTAATTGGATTAACAAGCGATGATCACGAAGCCCATTAACCTGTGTATGGTTTTAAATTCTTTTTGAGTGGGGCCTGCGTGCCTCTTGTTTTGGGACTATTATCTCCCGCTTTCGCCTCATGATGTTAAGGCTTGTCTTTTTCCTTTTATTTTTCATGTATTCCATTTCTCTTGTAATGAGAATAGTTAGGAATATTTTTGTGAGGTTTTACATTTTATGTATAATAAGGCAAGCCCACGGAGAAAAGGAGGCCTACGTTGGACGGAGGCCCAAGGGGAGACATCAAGGCGAAACAAATAGAGTACAAGGCCCATTGGCTTGACATTGGGTTAATTTGTTGTAATAGTGTAGGACCACCCTAGACAGACCATAGACTTACTGCAGGCTCAGTGGGTCGCAGAGGTTGAGCCCGTGATCATCCAACAGGGGTATGCTAGATTTACTTGCATACGATGCATTTTATTTAAATGCTTTATATTATTGGATATTTATGCATGAAAAATATTAATGTGATGAGGTCTCGGTCAATAATTTCAAACTCTCACTTGATTGGACCAAGTTGAAATATTAGGCCCATGATGGACTTGGATCAAAATGGTTTTGATCTGTCCAAGCCTTCCATCCATAGCAATGTCGTGAGAAAGCTACCGCTACCCAAGTGTGGTCTCACGAGTCATGGCACATTTGGAATAGAGGAAAGTTGCACCGTTGTTGTGAACAAAGAGTACGCTCACTGTTTCCTTGTCTCACGAGTCGTGGGGGCGACAGTTGAGGTATGATTTGGTTGATGGGTCGGGCCTAACATCAAGTAGCATGATTCGCTTGGAGTCCTCGGGATCATGTGAAGAGGTGAGGCAGAATATCTTGAAAATCTAATCGGTTGAGAATGGTATTAGATACCTCCCACGAGGCTTTTTCCATGTGAATCATAAAAGCGGGGCATGGAGAATTGCGCTTGTGGATCCCAAGCCCACTAGGAAACGATTTTCCGAAACCCCATTTGAGAGTGATGGGCTTTCGTAGAAATAGTGGGAGGGGTTAATGACTAAAGGAGCAAGTTTTAACTTGAACATAATATTGTTATAATCTACTGAATGTTTTTCTGTTTAACTGTTGATGTCTAAGAATCCACTAACCCTTATACTTGAGACTAATAAGTCTAATGGAACGTATTACCACGCCTGGCTATGAAATCTTATGATGGTCTTAGATTTCAAAGAACCAGACTTATATTCTGGATAAGGTTTTTCCTCAGACCTTGCCGGAAAGGTCATCGCCCAAAGAACATTTGACGTTCAAAAAGAGGCTTGATAACAACTGGAAGGTCCGCAACATCATACTGGCATCCATTGATAATGAGATCTAGAAGCAGTATGATAGGCTGGAGGATGTTGGCTCGATGATGTTACGATTGCAGCAAGTCTATGCGGTCCCAGACCGGCATGTTAGATATGCTGCAATGAAGGCATTCCTTGGAGCGAACACGATAGAAGGATCGTCGGTAGAAGAGCATGGAGTGATGATGCTATGCCTTGTGGAAAAGCTCAAAGACCTCCAAGCTAATCTCGAATGAGAGATATACATCAACGTGATCCTTCAGTCTCTTCTCCACTCACTCGACCTATTTTATAGTCAACTACAACATGAGTGGGCTTGAGAAAGACCTTAATGAGTTGATAAAAATTTTGGTCCAGTACAAGGCAACGATTGAAAAATCTGCCGCCGACGGTACTAGTGAGGAGGCTTCGACCTCTAAAGTGAAAGGCAATGGTGCCAGACGCAGGAAGAGGGAGAAGGCTCACACAATATCAACCGTTGCCAGCTCTTTGAGTGCTCCTATTACACCGCTAGGCGGGGGTAAAGGAAAGAGGAAAAGGCTTCGTCAGTCAGAGGTTCCGAATGATGTTTGCATTAACTGCGAGAAAAGGGACATTGGAAGAGGGAGTTTCTTAAAGCCCCTCTCCAATGAAGGTGACATTTGAATTGAGTATCAACATGATAACTGTTCTGTTCTTTGGTATTTGATACCAGTCGTTCATAACCTGTGAATGGTTCACAGGTGATGATAAGGAATAGAAAGCTAAGACAGACGATCCTAAGGTCTAGCAATGGCGAAACTGTTGCTGCAAAGACTAAGGACTAGTTAAGCTTAGTAGTGATCATGTTAAGATTGTGTCTGCGGGAATTATGTAACCTAGCATGATCAAAATATGTTCCATTTATTGTTGGACAATTTTGGATACAATAATTTGATCAATAAAATTACTTTTATTTGACAAAGAATGGAGATTCTTGTCTGTTAGGTTTGGTAAATAAACACTTGACACTGTCCCATAATTGGATAATGAGTACTCAAAACAAATGACTAAAAATGGATATAATCAAGATGAACTTACAGATTTGGCATCCATGGCTAGGTTGGTTTTCTTTGGTTAAGTATGAGGAAGTTGGAAGCTCCAAAGAGTCTAGCAATAGATGATTTGGGTCAGCTAGCTTGCAAATCTTCTCTGAGTAGGAAAAGACTAAAGAGCCATTTTGTAAGACAAAGTGGCTTGCCGATAGTCTATTGGATTGGATCCAAAAAGACTTCTATGGATTACTGAATACATAGGACCAGAAGAGGGTTCACAATTCTAAGAACCTTTGGTAGGTTCGGAGAATCAGACTTGGAGTGGTGAACCAAACTGGTCATCTTTCGATTAGATCGAGAGAGTGTGTATTTAGTGGGAGCGCCAATACCCTATTGGATTGGATCCAAAAAGGATATCCGTAAGGTTACTGAATACACAAGACTAAAAGAGGATTCACAAGTCTAAGAATCTTTGGTAGGTTCGGGATATTAGACTTGGAGTGGTGAATCAATTTTGTTACCTTTTGATTAGATCGAGATGACGTGTATTCAGTGGGAATTCTCGAATATCCAAATGAGAATGGAATTCTCAATCAGTTAAATTCTTGTTGAAGCGGCCATGGTTGAATGGTCTCTCATAAGGGAGAAAACGAACCCTGTTGGACTTGGTTCGCTCGGTATTTCACTGAAGTTATCTTAGCCCATCTTGACATGGACTTGAAAGTTGCTAGGTTAAGAAACATGCACTTTCTTAAAGTCATGATCTAGTTACCATATTGGATATGGTTTGGAAAACCTGTATCCTACAAAGTTCTTTAGTATATGGATGGTCCTGCATACGTCAAGGGACTAGTAGGAAGACAGACTACACCCGGTGTCTGATTTGTGCAGGCTAGTGCAAAATAATGCAAATATCAGGTTATTTTCCACTAACTATATTCTAGTCCTCCCAGGGACGACCAGAATATCTTAGATACCTGATGGGTATAGGTTTTTTGGGTTCGACCGGTCAATTGGAGCATGATTCAAAGGACATATGGACAAGCGATGTTGGACATCGGGATTGGATCAATAGCTTGGAGCCACGGGATCTATCTTTAAATTCAAACTGGGTTTGAGATTTCATGTAACTTGAATATTCATTTTGACGAACCCATACATTGTATGACTCGGTCAATAACGAGCATTGGTGTCGGTGGGAGTGCAGTAGTCTTCCGAGTGTTAAGTGTGTAACGTCTTATTCATTTGGAATGAAATTAAGACGTTAGGAAATACTAGAAACACGAGCATTGTTCACGTGATTCTCCATGAATAGGGCCAAGCTGTCTTTGCCGTACGCAGCATGGGTATGCTGTTCGGTGCACAGGGCCTGATGTTGTTTATACATCGTACATAACAACGGATATCGGGTGTGTATCGACGAGGCAATAGGCAGCAGTTGAGAGCAGTCTTTAAGACCTGAATAAGGATTAGAGAAGTGTTCTCGATGCACGATTTATGGAGAGTTTATTCTGGAATGCTATAGCGATACTAGCTTCTAGAATCATGTGAATAATATTTAGTCTCAATACCTATGTATGTTCGGACTTAATGGTGAGTGTGGTAGCTTGGAAAGGTTCCAAGCAGGATACCACGACGTTTCATCACGAAAGTCGAATATATGCCAACTTTGGAAGTTGCTTCTGGAAAGTGGTTTGGATGAAAATAACAACCATTGAATGGATGTAGTGCCTAGCACGGCCAGTAGTTGCCTTGGAGGTTGACAACTAGGCTATGGCTAAAGCCTTTTGGGCCCGAGATCTCATCACAAGATCCATGGAAAATTCTTAGACAGCCACCATCGATAGGTAGTGATGATAGAAAGAGGCGAGATACGGTTGGACCCTATTACCTCGGCAGAAAAATAAAGTAGACCTGCAAAACTGAGCCGGTATCGCAGATTACTCACTCTCAGAAGGTTCTGAGAGACATGTGTAATTGGCTTTGAGGTCAAGTGGGAGATTGTTAGAATAGGTGACCAGAAAGCCAATTGGATTGGCGGTTTTGGGAAATATTCATCAATCTTTATTAATACAATATTATCCTGATGAATAGAGTAAGTATTCATCATTGGCACTGTGTTTGTTGTGCTTACTACCAATGTTGAATGGCGTTTCAACGTCGCAACAAATGCCCACAGACAAATTGGATAACCCATGTAGTTGGGCTGCACATTGGATGACGGCTATGAAACCAACTTCTGAGGGTTGGTCTGAAACATTTCAAGTCGAGGACCTCGAGACTGGGCATCGAGTTTCCTATTGAGACTTGCACTAAGTATTGCATTCACTGGGTGAGTGCCGAGTTTCATCAGCGACAGACGAAGGTCGTCTATGTAATTTTAGTGGGTTAGTTGACAAGGTGGTCGACTGACTGAAATGACTCGCGAGAATCGTCGTATGGAAGCCTTGGAGGCTTGGTCGGTATGACTAAAATTCCCGGTTAAGATAGTACGGGATTATTCCTCGGACTTGAGGAATCATGGCAGTCACGTGCATATGAAGACAGTATTTTTGGATCTGGCGAGAGGTGATCATTCTGTAAGATGGTTATTATAAGCCTTGTCCAGTGCAGTTAGAGTATGTAGCGAGGACGGTGGATTCCAAGATAGGATCTGTCCCCTGTCAGTACATGACGGTGATGTCTCATATGCACTCTGAGATGGTTTAGACTCTGAATGTCTATGGCCATAGCAATTGATTGAGTAGGAAAGGGTTTGCTACGTCGATCGATAGAGTAAACGCATCTCATGTACGAAGCATAGTTTCCTAGTCAAGGATGGGAACCGACGTCCAATTTCATACCCTAGACTAAGGTCGGGAGACGGTCGACAGTAGGACCGTACCCATATGGAATCGACACCTAAATGTTCACGCCAACATTCACCTAGTCTCCAGTGCCATAGATCGTTGCTAGACGGCCACCCATGGTGACAGGCTCCTGTTGGACACAAGCCCAAGTCTAGCTGAGGGTGAACCTAAAATGTCACACACAAATCACCGAGGAGGTGACGGAATTGACTTGGAGTCAATTTCAGAGGATGATAAGTAATTAGGTTACTTAATGGATTGTCCATTGGATGGACGGGCCGATATTGTATCGGGCTCTCGTTTAATCGGTAAATAGAATTTATCGATTAATATGGAAAGTTGAGATGCTGGATCTTTTAATTGGATTAAAAGATCAATGGGAATTATTTAAGTGGACATTAAATTAAATTGAATTTAATTGTGGGTTCGTCGTAATTGGATTACGGTAGAACCCGTTCTGTTAAATTTTGACTCGAGAGGTGTGTTAATTCCATTTACGGGATAGGAAGAAGTTGGACTTCTTCCCTAAATAAGCATGGCCGAAAATTGCCACCTTGCAGGGAGCAAAGATCAGCCATATTGGATGCTAGGTGTTAGTTGACTTGTCTCTTTTGGTAAGAGACAAATCAACTCCAATCAAGCCCTTCCCTTTTGGTATGATTTGATCATACCTTAAAAGATGGTAGGCTTGATTTAAGAATTGATGGTGATTGATTGGGCTGTATCTAGACATCCTTGGATGAACCTAGACACATTCCAATAATCACATTAATTATGTATATATATGAGTATATACTAACACCTATGCATGATGAATTTCATTATTCATCTTTTTCTAGGAAAAAGTTGAACACTCTCTACCCTCTCTCTCTCTCTCTACTCTCTAAATCCTCTTTGTTGCTTCATTAATTTAGGATGAATTTAAGAACAAAGTAAGATCAAGAAGGAACACTAATTTTGATAGTGTATTCCCTTCTTCCATTTCATCCTCTAGATCCATTTTTCTCTAGCAAGAAAAATGAGATCTCTCCCAGTGTGGTGTGGACGACTTTAGAGGGTCTCTACGTTGGGACCTCGCGTGAATGAACGTCGGTAGGAATTAACGCATGTAGCCGATCAAAATACAAAATCGAGAAAGGTATTCCGACTTAAATTTATGCTCTCGGTTTTTTCTTTATTCTATAGCCACCAACGCTTGTTTATTTTATATGTTTATATTCTGCGCTTATACACCGATAGCCCGGGAACATTCAAGGGCACACCCCTTGAACACAATTTAAATTCTTTTATTCCGTGCTTTTATCTCCACCGCGCTTCCACCGCGTTCCCCGGCCGATCCGCTTTCCTTCAACCATTAAGTCTAAATACAAAACCAGACTGAGACTTGGCATCATCGTCATCCGACTGGAAGCTAGCGTTGGTATAGCCTTCCAGTATCAATTCTCTACCACCGTAGATCAAGAACATGTCCTCAGTCATTTTCAGGTACTTCAGGATAGTCTTGACTGCACTCCAATGTGCCTCCCCGTCACACAACTGATATTGACTAGTCACGCTCAAAGCGAAAGCCACATCAGGTTTAGTGCACTGGACATCGTACTGAATGCTGCCTACGACCGAAGCATTGGGGATGTCCAACATTAGTTTAAGCTCCTCATCAGTCTTAGGAGACTACTTCTTGGATAACTTAATTCCATGCCTCATAGGAAGGAATCCTCGTTTTGAGTTCTCCATCTTGAATCTCTTCAAGACTTTCTCAATGTACGAGGACTGGGCCATTCCCAACATCCTTCTAGATCTATCCCTGTGGATCTTGATGCCAAGGATTGAGGATGCCTTGTCCATATCCTTCATGGAAAATTGTGTTGAAAACCAAGCTTCAGTGGTTCCCAACATCTTAGCATCATTCCCAATGAGCAAGATGTCATCCACGTAAAGCACTAGAAATGCAACCGAGCTCCCACTGACCTTCTTGTATACACAAGGTGTCAGAATAGGTGACCATGTAGCCAATCTTGTTAGGTGAATTGTAACCTATGTCTGAACAATTTCGAAGTTTTTAATAAAACCTTGATGAATAAGAAAGTGAAAATTCATTTGGCGCATACTTTGTCAGTGTTCACATTATCTGCATTATAACTGTTCGCTACACAAACAAAGCCCACAGACTGAAATCACATTTCAGGGACTGGACTACGCTTGGAGGTAGGTCCATAAATTCAGTTTCGCCGAATCAGTCTGGAAATCTCCAAGTCAAGGAATCTCGAAAATGGGTACCGAGATTCCACTTGAGACTTGCACTAAGCATTTGCTGTCGTGTTTCATCGACTGGTGACCAGGGTCGTCTAAGCAGTGTTAGTGGGTCGGCCTGCTGGGGAGCGGCTGATTGAGGTGACTCGCGGAAATCGTCTTACGGAGGACCTTGAGTAGGGTCGGCTAGGTATGATGTGAGTTCCCTGTTCCAACGGTATAGGTCAAGTCCTTTGACTTGAGGAATTGCTGAGTTTACCTGTACATCGAGACTGTATCTTCGGTATGGTGAGAGATTGCCAAAATGGAGTTGAGTAGTCATAAGCCATGTCTAGTGCAGCCATGGTATACAACGTGACAGTAGTTTCCAAGAAAGGATCTGTCTCTTGTCAAGGGTGTTGACCGTTGTGTCTCACAATACTCTGTGTCACGTCCCTAAAATCTGTGGCCACAGTAACTGAACAGAAGGGAAGATTTCCCTGCGGCGTTTGGTAAAGGACAGACCGACACTTAGGTCCAAAATGGGTACCTACATATCCGTGCTCTAGACCTTAAGTGGTGAGACCGTAGACGGAAGGATAGATGTACTGTAGAGCCTAAATGTTCATCCCCACGCATATTCACCTAGTCTCTAGTGCCATGGACCGTTGCTAGACGGCCACCCATGGTGACGGGCGGATTCTAGGAATCCAACCAAATCTGGCTGAAGGTGAACCTAAAGAGTCACACACAATCCGCACACACGACGTATTTAATTTGGAATTAAATATTTGGAGAAATGGAACGATTAAATTGGATTTAATTGGGTCCTTCTTTTCTTGGGAAGAAATTAATTCCTTTTATTAGATGAAAGGAATTTATCCAATAAATTAGATTTATTGGAAATTAATTAATGGGCTTGGAATAAATATTTATATTTGATATATTTATTTATTGCCTTTTGGATTATTTAAATGGGGTTTAAATATTCCATAAAATTAATTAATGGTTGAGATTAAAGAGAGGAATCAATGCTATGATTTGTCTGACCAAGAAGTTAGATGTTGACAAGGATTTGACTAGGTCAAATCCTATTCAAGGAGGAGTCTTCAAAGAGTAGAAATTAGAAGAGGAATAGGATTCTGCCTCTATAAATACTCCTAAGTGTCCTCTTTGGAAGAGATGATGAAACTCCAAACACAGACATACACACACCACCGCCGGCTCTCTCCCTCTCTCTCGGCCACTCCCTCTCTTCTTTCCCTCTATGTTCTTTTGTGTTACACAATTGAACAATAGGCGGTTTAATCTCGTTAATTAAATAGCGTTTGATCAATCCATCATCTCCAAATATTATATACACTTGTTCTTTCGCTAGCACGAGGAGCAAGATACGTGGGTAGATTGCGTGTACGAATTAGAGGGTCTCCCATTCGAGATCTTGGAGCAAAATGGGAACAATGCGAGTAGCGGTTCGAAGACAAAAATGACAATTGGTAGGTTTCCGGTTTTGTTTTCGCCGCTTTTCTTTGAACCCTATGGCCTCCATGAAATTTTGTATGTTTTTATTATTCATGAGATACACCGAATGCCCGGGAGGTTCAAGGGAACACCCCTTGAACGTGTTTATTTTATCTCGTTTATGCATGTTTAAATTCTTGCTATTTTAATTATACCGCGCTTCCGCATTCGCGCTACTCCTAAGCCGATCCACACGCCTTTGCTAGGCTTTCACAAGGATCGAACTCATTTTTGATGAAATCATATCTCCGTATGACTTCATCAAAACGTATGTTCCAGCTTCGGAAAGCTTGTTTGAGGCCATAGGTGGATCTTTGGAGACGGCAGACCTTCTGCTCTTCTCCAACAGATGTGAAACCTTCCAGTTGATCCATATAGATCTATTCCTCTACGAAACCTTTGAGGAAGGCAGTTTTCACGTCCATCTGCCATATTTCATAGTCATACCATGCTGCTATGGCAAGCAATATCCGAATGGACTTAGCCATTGCTACGGGCGAGTAGGTTTCCTCGAAATCGATCCCGGGTCGCTGAGTGTAACCCTTCGCCAGAAGCCTGGCTTTGAAGGTTGTAACCTCCCCGTCAGCTCCAAGCTTATGCTTGTAGACCCATTTAAACCCTATGGATTTTACCCCTTTGGGTGGGTCCACTAGGGTCCAAACCTGGTTTGTACCCATCGAGTCCATCTCGGATTTCATGGCCTCAAGCCACTTATCCGAATCGATGTTCGACATCGCTTCTCCGTACGTCTTTGGATCATAATCTAATTGATAGGTCAGGCCCAGAAATCCATACCTATTAGATGCTTGGGATACTCTGGCCGACCTACGGAGGACTGGAACATTATCAGTGAGAACTACCGGCTTAAATGTCACTGCCGCCTCATGGGGTACCTCACTTGATTCCTCAAGGAGTACCTCATCGCATCGACTATCCGATGGAAAACCCTTTTCCAAGAACACTGCGTTTCGCGAGACAAAAATCTTTTGCTCGGAGGGATCATAGAAATAATACCCCGCACTTTATTTCGAATACCCGATGAACCTGCATAAACTAGATCGCGAGTCCAGTTTATCTCCCACTAATCTCTTGACGTATGCGGAACACTTTCAAGTATTTGTAGGAGGCAGGCTTGCCATGTCATATCTCATATGGTGTTTGGGATATCTTCTTAGATGGCGCCAAGTTCAAAACTTTGGCAGCTGTCTCAAGAACATATCCCCAGAAAGATAAGGGGAGTTCAGTGAAACTTATCATGGATCGGATCATGTCCAACAAGGTCCGATTCCTCCTTTCAGACACACCATTAAGTTATGGTGTTCCAGGAGGGGTCCACTGAGAGATAATCCCATTCTCTTTTAGATAATCAATGAACTCACTACTCAAATACTCTCCACCTCGGTCCGACCGAAGGGCTTTGATCTTTTGACCGGTTTGGTTCTCTACTTCAAGTCTGTATTTTTTTAAACCTTCCAAAGGCTTCAGACTTGTACCTCATCAGGTAAACATAACCATACCGTGAGTGATCATCGGTAAAGGTTATGAAGTACGAGTACCCACCTCTAGCCTGAGTACTTAGTGGGCCACAGACGTCCGTATGGATCAAATTCAACAGACCGTTGGCAAGCGTGCTTTGTCCAACAAATATTTTCTTGGTCATTTTTCCCTTCAGACAGGATTCGCAGGTCGGCAGGTTGTCCAAATCGTCTATTTCGAAACTCTTTGAGTCCACCAACCTTCTTATCCTATGTTTAGAAATATGACCTAACCTCGCATGCCAAATTTGTGCATTATCTTGATTATCATATTTCCGTTTGTGTTCTGCAGTTATAATCCAATTAGACTATTGAAGTATGTACAGACTGTTCACCAATGTACCAAGCAAATGAGAAATACCATCATCTATAATATAAAAACCGTTTTTATTGATGGTAAAAGAGTATCCCTCCTTACCAAGGACCATGATAGATACAATATTTTTAATCATGCTAGGTACATAGAAACAGTCGTTTAGTACAATCCTAACATGACTACTAATGGCTAACTCTATTGATCCTACGGCTTCCGCAACAACGACCTTGCCATCCCTAGCCTCAGGATCATCTTATCCTTGGTTAGCCTTCTGCTTCTCTGCAGTGCCTGCAAATCATTGCAGATGTGAGCACCACATCCGGTATCTAATGCCCATGAAGCAGAATTAGTTATCATGTTTACTTCAACCACAAACATACCTGGGTTGGAGAGGAGTTGTCGGCACTCCCTCTTCCAATGCCCCTTTCCTTGGTAATGCATGTAGACATCATTTGCCTTGGACCGCTGAGAACCATGGGCCTTCCCTTTCCCTTTGCCCATCCCCACCAGGGCAACAGGGGCGTCTGGAGCGCGAGCAGGGGCCGTAACTGTCTTTCCCTTTCCCTTCTTCCTCTTCCAGCGTCCGACCCTCTTGCCATTTGCTTTGGAGGTCGAAGCCTCTCCTATCAATACCGCCGGTGCCGACTTGTGGGTCGTTGCCCCGTATTGAACCAGCATGTTGATCAACTCATGAATAGACTTCTCAAGTCCGTTCATGTTGTAGTTTACAACAAATGGGTCATAGTACAGAGGAAGCGACTGGAAGGTCACGTTAATGTACGTGTCATTATTAAGCTCAGCTTTAAGGTCCTCGAGTTTCTCCGCTAGGGACAACATCTTAACCCCATGACTCTGTACAGACGATCCTTCAGCAAGCTTGGTGCCAAAGAATGCTTTGTGGCGGCATATCTAATATGCTTATCTAGAACCGCATAAACCTCGTTCATGCGGAGGATTATGGTGGAGACGTTGTCCAGCCTCTCATATTCCTTCTGGATGTGGTTAGACATCGAATCCAATATAACGTTGTGTACTTTCCAGTTGTCCTCATGCCATCTCTCGAACATCAAATGTTCTTCCAGCGTGGACCCCTCTGGTAAGTCTCTCGCGGCAGCTCGTCCAAGATGTAGCCTTGGTTCTTGAAACCAAGGACAATCCTCAGGTTTCTCAGGTTTCCATTAAACTTATTAGTCCCAAGTATCTTGGTCAACGGATTCTTAGACATATCTACATTTATAAAATGTAAAGCAGAAATTAGCAGATGATGGTAACATTATTATTCAAGTTGAAGACATGGTATTTTAGTCTTTAACCCTCCCACTATTTATACGAAAGTCCACCACTCTCAAGCGGAGTTTCGGGGAACCATTTCTTAGTGGGCTTGGGATCCACAAGCGTAATCTCCATGCCCCGCTTTTACGATTCACATGAAGAAGACCTCGTGGGAGATATCCAATATCATTCTCATCCCATGGGATTCTCAAAATATTTTTCCTCACCTATTCGCATGGTTCCGAGGACTACAAGCGAACCATGTTACTGAATGTTGGGCCCGACCCATCAACCAAATCATGCCTCAAACTGTTGCCTCCCACGACTCGTGAGACAGGAAAATAGTGAGTGCAATCTCTTTGTTCACAACAATGGTGCAGCTTTCCCCTAGTCCAAGTGTGCCACGACTCGTGAGACCACACTTGGGTAGTGGTAGCTTCTTCATCACATTGCTGTGGATGGAAGGCTCGGACATATCAAAATACCATTTTGATCCAAGTCCGTTCTGGGCCTAATATTTAATTTGGTCCAACATAATGAGAGTTTGTTAAATAACCGAGACCTCATCACATTAAATGTTTTAGCATACATACATATCCAATATTTAAAGCGATTTAAATAAATACGCCACATGCAGAAAACATAGCATACCCCTATTAGGATGATCACAAGCCCAACCTATGCGACCCACTAAGCCCGCAGTGAGTCTATGGTCTATCTAGGGTAGTCCTATATTATTACAAAATAATATACCCATTGTCATTCCAATGGGCCTTGTGACTCTTCTTATTTCACGCCTTGATGTTCCACCTTGGGTCTCCGACTCCATGGGCTTGTCAAAATTAAAACCTCACCAAATCTATCTACGCTCATTACAAATGAAACTAATACATGGGAAATAAATAACAAGCCTTAACATCATGAGGCTGAAAATACGGGAGATGATAGTCCCAAAACAAGAGGCACGCAGACCCCGCCCAACAGAAATGTAAATAACATACATACATCCATACACAAGGTCTAGGGCTCTTGTGATCATCCCATGTTGATTCCATCAACGCACATAACATAATTATTCCAAATAATCATGCTTAAACCATGGATATTCAAAATATCCAAGTAATGTCCAACATCACAAGGTACAAATGTGTAAATAATATGCAAAGTTCAAATTTCAAATTTAATAGACACTACATACAATGCATCCAATGCATGTATTAATTCCATATTAATTAAGCAAATTTGATTATAAGGAAAAATCCAATAATTTCAAAATCAAATATGCAAAATTAATTCATTTTCAGAATAATGTGCAGAAAACCCAAAAAATCCAATTTTTCAGAAAACATCAAAAAACGATACAAAACGGCCCAGCCGTTGTGCCCGCCGGCTGCCCGTACGCACAGGGCCTTGCGCGCGTGCGCCCTGTGCCGTGTTGGCCTCGGCCAGTAGCAGCCTGCATGCACACAGCGCGCGCGCCTGTGCGCAGCACTCGCCCGCACGGCGCGGCCGCCCGCACCCACTGGGGTGAAATCCCAAGGGGTGAACCCTTGGGTGCTCAACCGGGCGTTCGATGTAGGATGTATTAATATTAAATACGCATATTGAACATAGGGCATAGAGTGGAATAAGCAAGGAAAACGTATATAAACTGTTACCTTTGTAGTTTTTCACGTGCACAACTACTTTCTTTGTTCCTCTCCGGAATGTCCACAAAGTTCAAACGTATGAACTCTCCAAAGGTGATTCACACCACATTGGAAGAAATCCTCGTTTTCCTTGCTGAAAGAAAACGGGTTTAGAAGGAGTCAGTTTAAGAAGATGAACATTATCAATTTAGTGTTCTTCTTAAACTCACTTTGTTCTTTCAAATGATCCTAGATCAAATGAAGAACACAAGTGTAAGGAGAGGGAGAGAGGGAGGCCGAGAATGAGAGGAAGAGAGTGTGTGTGTTTTTTTTCTTCTTCTTTTCCGAAAATAGATGAATAATGAATCTTGTTACTTGGGTGTTAGTATATACTTATATATATACATAATTAATGTGATTATTGCAATGTCTCTAGGTCCATCCAAGCATGTCTAGATACATCCCAATCAATCACCATCAATTCATCAATCAAGCCTACCATCCTTTAAGGTATGATCAAATCATACCAAAAGGGAAAAGCTTTATGGGAATTGATTTCTGTCTTACAAAACGATTCAAGTCAACTAACACCTAGCATCCAACATGGCCGATTTTTGCTCCCTCCAAGGTGGCAATTTTCGGCCATGCTTATTTAGGGAAGAGTCCAACTTCTTCCTATTCTAAAAAAGGAATTAACACACCTCTTGGGTCAAAATTCAACGGACCGGGTTTTACCATAATCTAATTACGACAAACCCAAAATTAAATCCAATTTAATTTAATATATACTTAAATAATTCCCGTTGATCTTTTAATCCAATTAAAAGATCCAACATCTCAACTTTCCATATTAATCGATAAATCTCATTTACCGATTAAACGAGGGCCGGATACAATTTCGGCCTGTCCATCCAATTGACAATCCCTTAAGTAATCCAATTACTTATTCATCCTTTGAAATTGACTCCATGTCAATTTCTCAACCTTCTCGGTGATTTGTATGTAACCCTTTAGGTTCATCCTCAGCTAGACTTGGGCCCGTGTCCCATAAGGGCCCGTAGCATGGGTGACCATCTAATAATGGTCCATGGCACTAGAGACTAGGTGAATGTTGGCGTGAACATTTAGGCGCCGATACTGTACGGGCACGATCCTTCCGTCTACTATCTCGCCTTAGTCTAGCGTATGGAATTGAGCGTCGGTTCCCATCCTTGACTTGGCATTTATACTGAATACTCGAGACAATGGATGCCTCATTGCATCGACACAGGAAATCATTCCCTATTCGACCAACCAATGTGGCCACAGTTTTAAACACCATGAACATGTCTCCGAGTGAATAGGAGATACCTCTGTCACATACTGACAGGGGATGGATCCTCTTCTTGGAACCTACTGTCCTCGCTACATATTCTGACTGCACTGGATAAGGCTTATAATGATCATCTTATAGAATGATCACCTCTCGCCAGATCCAAGATACAACCGTCTTGTGCACGTGACTGCCATGGTTCCTCAAGTCTGAGGACTACTCTCGTACTATCGGAACCGGGAAATTCCAATCATACCAACCAAGCCTCCAAGGTTTCCATATGATGATCCCCGTGAGTCAGTCCAGTTGGCTCGACCTTAGTCGACCAACCCATCAAGATCATGTAGGCGTCCCACGCCTGTCGCCGATGAGATATGGCACTCATCCAATGAACACGACTCTTGGTGCAAGTCTCCATAGGACTCTCGATGCCCTATCTTGAGGTCCTCGACTTGGAACATTTCAGACCCAACTCTCAATCAGTTGATTTCATGACCACCATCCAATGCGTGGCCCAACTGCATGAGTTGTTAATTGTGGTCTATGGGCTTTGTTGCGATATATGTAAAACACCATTTTAGCATATGGAAAATGAGCGGAACAAAGAGAATACCAAATGTAACGAATACTCATTTTATTCATTACATAATATTACATTACATAAAGTTGTCAAATAGGTTACAAAGTGCCAAACCTATTGGCTTTATGGTCACCTATTCTAACACTTTATACACAACGTAACTCCAATTACTGTGTGAATCCAATTCGATTCTCTGTGACCTCAGCCATTTCCGTCATCATCTTCAGTATTGGTAGGTCATGTATATAGACAAAGAAGGCACACCAGCAGAGTCTCCTATTCTCCGACTTCATTACGAATTAGGGTATTTTCGATGGGAACCCATGTATAGCCCATTCTTTGTCCACAATAAGGTTAAACCTAAAGAGAAACGGATTGTCTTCAATGGTTTTCAAATCCATGCCTCTAACAAGGGTTGATAATAGAAATACAAATATCTTTCAGGAAATCCAATTTTATGACTTTATTGGTGAGGAAACGTCCAACTAAGTAATATCCCGCATCAGACACATTTCCTAACCAAACCCCGATTGTAAGTTCAATGCCCGTTTTCTCGTCCTCACTAGTTGTAGCTTATTCCGCAACCTAACTAACTCCGCATTTATTACAGAGAAATAGATGGTGAAAATTATCCTCTGAAGAGCAAAAGAATCTGACATGACTGTGTGATACTTCCTGGAGGGAGCGGAAAGGATATCCCGAAGCCTGAAACCACAAAACACAATAGAGAAAGATGAGAAAAGAAAAAGAAATGAATAAGAAGTCATGCGAGCAGAAATCTAGAGGTAGAAAAGAGGAAAGACCAAGTATAAGAGAGGATTTGTCAACGACGCTTAACGAGAGTTGAGTCACGATCGACTGGTGGCACGCCAGAGCCGTATAGTAGGGTGAAGGTGAAGATGAAGGAAACTCTCAGTAACTTTCAAAGGAGGCAAATAACCCTCGTATTCGAGAGACAAAAGGCCTATCCTTTTCTCTTTTCCTTCTCTCCCAAATATTTATTTTTATTTATCCAAGTTTAATATAATATTTAAGAATATTTTCTTAATATAAAAAATTGAATAAATAAAGTCAAATAAAATTATATTAAGAAATAAACAATTAACTGATGTGTCAATATTCTAGACTTCACATTTTTTTTAGGATCTTCTTCTTGTACTGTTTTATGTAAAAGAATTTTTTTTAATTATATTTTCTTGCACGAACTATATTTTATTCTTTTTTTCTTATACATATAGTTTCCATCGGACTAAGCCTAAGTTAGTTCGCTACATCTAATAATCAATCAATTAAATACTAATTTTTTTTTTTCATAATCTGGTTAATTTCATTAATCGGTTTCGTTAGTACTTAATTAATTAAATAAAATCTCCGATTTATTAAAATTAACTTGATTTATTCATTGCGGTCAAGCCTTCAATTTAATCTAGAATTAGATTAACTTGGACTGGACTAATAATTATGCAATCGAATTAATTAAAAGTATAATTAAAGTATGTAATGAATTAAAATTTGTGAATTAATTAAATTAATTAATCTCTTTTCCAAGTTAGTTCAAGGTTATTGGTTGGGGTCACACCGTGTTTGTCTCACTTTCTTAGTTCTTCTAATTTATAATTTCATAGTATTTAATTATATTCATATTGCTATGGGACATAGGGCCTTCTTGGACGTGGCGGAGTATTCTTGGTGCTAGGAATTTGCTTATCGAAGGCTGTGTTTTAGGGGTAAGTCTGCATTCTCATGTGGGATGGAGTGGAGGTGGAAGCTGCATAAGTCGGGCTTTTTCACGGTGAGGAGTGCATATGATCGGGCTATTGTTATGCGTGATCGAACAGTGCAGTCACCTTCAGGTATGGATAGCATCTTGGGGAAGAATGAAGGTTCGTTTTGGTCTGTGCTTTGGAGGACGAGGATCCCGCCACGAGTACGGATTTTTGTGTGGCGTTTGTGCAAGGAGGCTATTCCGACGATGGAGAGTTTGGGGCGAAGGAGGAAGGATGTTGATCCAGTTTGTTGGACCTGTGGGGTTGAGCTAGAATCTTGCCGCCATTTAATGTTGAATTGTCCATTAGCCAGGCAAAATTTGGGCTCTGTCATCACTACCTTCGAGTCTAATCTCTTCATGGCAGAATGATGTAGCTAAATGGATTGCTCGGGTTTCTGCTAATATAGATGAGGGAGATAGAGCTCGTTTCTTCATGTGCTCTTCGACAATTTGGAAATTGCGATGTAAACGAGTTACGGAAGGAAAGCATCAGGACATTTAGGATGCTTGGCGGAGGGCACTTATTTTAATAGATAGTTATATTAATGTTCGTTTTCAGTTAAGGTCTTAAGCATGTTGTTTCTTTGTAGGGTGTTATTCTCATTTTCTGTATTGTTCATGTTTTGGTTGGATGAGCTCATCTATAAATAAATTTTCATGTTCTTCAATTTATTGAAACAAGAAAATATTATAAATAAAATTCTTGAATTGGTTTGAGTATTTGTGCGTGCGAAATCTCTACTTGAAAATCTCTTATTCTTCTCTTCAAGAACGTGACTGTTAACTTTAGCAACTTCGGAGGTGAAACTTGATGTTTGATCTCCTTTCACGTTGACTTTGACTTTCAATAACGTTAATTCGGGGATCATTGACTTGCTATCGGATTAAACGCTATAAACTTGAAGATATTTAACTTGAATTTCGGATATTTCTTGGTGGATTTGAGATTTTGATCTTCCGCCAAGGTGGACTTCTATCTTGATAACGTTAATTCGCCGGTCTTTGGACTTCTTATCCAATTAAACGCTGATTTTGGACGATTTCCCCGATAAACGCTTTGATTTGCGCTTGAGAGGATTTCGGGACTTCTTGAATGCTCTCTTGCTTGTATCTTCAATTGTATGTCTGTGTTTTGAATGAGTTCCAATGACCTCTTTACATAACTGTCAAAGAGGTAGAGTTGTGGTGAACTTTAGCACTTATTTTGTATTATCTCTTTATTTTAATTTAAAGAGATAATATATTAAATATTTGAGAAGACACGATTGGTCGATTTTGGTATTATCTCTTTATTTTTTGTATTTTTCAAAGAGATACTATAAAAAATATTTGTCTTGATTTGATCAGTCGAAACACCTCATTTGCCACTTGTCGGCTGTCAATTTGATGATAGAATATATATTAAAATATCAATGAATTTAACTATTTATATTTAAAATTAATTTAGTAAATTCTGAAATATAAGTAGAAAAATAGAATATAATTGATAAATAATATATATTTTCCACTTGTCGTTATTTGATTGGACGCAAAATTAACTTGTCTACAAATATCCCCTCGAGACTCATTCATGAACATATGCTTGAAAATGTAATTTTTTAAGTGAATGAGTCACGAAAATATTTAATCGACTTTTGATATTGGGCTGTGCCGAAATATTTAATCGACTTGTAATATTGGGCCGCGCACTAAGATGAAATTGATTTCACCACATTTGTCAAAGCTTGTTCTAGTTCCGACATTTTCATTTCTTTGTTTCTTTCCCTTTTTTTTTAATGTTAAATGACTGATCTTTCTTATAACTTGATCATGGAAATTATTCGACGGCAGCAACTTCCTCCAACCTTTACATGACTTTACTGCCTCCAACCTTTACATAACCTTACTGCCTCCAACCTTTGCATGATAATGAATGCTGAAACAATCTCGTAAAATAGTCTCTAACAAGCATTGTAATATTACGGATATCATTAGCATGGGAAATGGCAAGCTTCCGTCAATGAGGAGCCGAGCTTCAGCAATTCCTATGGCACTTCAACCTCTGTTCTTTTTTTTTTTTTTTTTTTTTTGTTTATGATTCCACAGTAATTAAAATTCTAAAGAAATGGGGTTAATTTGAAGAGAATGAAACCGAATGGTCTTCTAATTCTAATTGAACTTATGCAGGTCTTCCAAGTTATAATCAAATTCAACCTCTGCAACTCTTGCTATATAAAGAGCTTAATCCTGCCAAGGCAAAAACGCAACTCTCAGAATTCTTAGGGTAATTTCTTTTCTTGGAATCACGATAATATTTCCTCATATTTGTCTTGCTTGTCTTCTTCTATTTTTACCTTTGTTTTTCCATTTAACTTTCAATGTCCGAATTTATACATGCATTGTAGTGTATTTGAGAAGTCCGAATGCATGAAGTTGTACTTATTTTTATTGAAGCAAGCCCAAAAAAGTTTTGAAGCTTTGTCTTTGACTCAGCGACTTAGTGTCTTTGTCATGCGCGCACTTGGGCGAACTTTCTTCAATTTGGTGTTAATGATTCCTTGGCACTTCTGTCTTAGTTGATTTCCTCATAAAGTTTTTGGTTCTCAAGGTGTTTTGGTTCTCACATGTTGAGGCACGTTGTGTTTACCTTAAAGTTTTGAAGCTTTTGTCTTGAGCAGAATCTTGAATTCCATATGCATGTCTCACATATTTTTGATAAACTGAGATTTTCATATTCATCAAAAACATAATGGGTCAATGAGGTTGGCCCATTATCACATAATACATTTAACAGTGATTCAACTATGATTTGCTAATTGCCTCGAACACTTTTATTCTTTTTTTTTTTTGTTGCTTTAATAATTAATTTGAGTTAATATATTTTTTTTACTAACTCAATTAAACTATTCCTTCTTGTTTTGTTCCTTGATAGGTTACAAGATGGTTTACTTCAACGACGAGTCTTTTTCCTCAGGTCAACAAAGCTCGGTTATTCATGATGATGAAAGTCAACCCATGGAGAAAGGAACAACTTTAACGACTCACACTACTCTCATCGGTCGATACGCGAAGCAATGGCTGAGATTGACGCATCCACTTCACACAGAGCAATGTGAAGGACAAACGGATCCGTCCGGGAGCGCGCGCGGATGCGAGAAATGCAAATAAATACTTAATTTAAATCGCATATTAAAAGAAATCCTAAGGGGTGTATCCTTAGGTGCTCAACTGGGCGTTCGATGTAGGATGTATCAATACTAAGGCACGTATGATACATAGGGCATAGATGAATTGAAAACAACGAAAACGTAATAAATTGTTACCTTCTTAGTTTTCACGTGCGTATGGCTACAAGCTTTGTTCCTTCTTCCGAATGTTCACCAAGTTCAAACGTATGAACTCTCCAAAGGTGTTCCACACCACATCAGAAGAAACTCACGTTCTCCTTGCTAGAAGAAAACAGGTTCATGAAGGAATCGGTTTAAGAAGATAAACACTATGAATTAGTGTTCTTTTTAAACCTATTTTGTTCTTCTCTTTTGATCTAAGATCAAGTGAAGAACAATAGTAAGAGAGGGAGAGAGTGGCCGAGAGTATTGAGAGAGAGAGAGGCCGAATTTTGTTCTTCTTTTTCCAAGAAAAGATTAATTATGATTCTCTTGCATAGGTGTTAGTATATACTCATATATATACATAATTAATTTGATTATTGGAATGTGTCTAGGTTCATCCAAGGATGTCTAGATACATCCCAATCAATCACTATTAATTCTTCAATCAAGCCTACCAACTTTTAAGGTATGATCTGAAAAGGATGCGGTGGACCGTCCCGGGAAAATTGCGCGAATGCAGAAGCACGGTATAAAATAAAATACGGAATTTAAAACATGCTTTTAAATTAAAGAACACGTTTCAAGGGGTGTGCCCTTGAAATTTCCCGGGTGTTCGGTGTATCTCATGAATAAACAACATACAATAATCATGGAGGCCATAGGGTTGAAAATTAAAAGAGACGAAAATATTAAAACAAGACCTACCCATTGTCGTTTTCGTCTTCAACGGCTACACGCGTTGTTCCCCGTTTTGCACCAAGATCTCGTTCTTGAGACCCTCCAAATCGTGACACACGATCCACCCACGTATCTTGAACGTCGTGCTAGCAACGAGCAAGTATAATTTATTGGAGTGGATGAATCAACAACACGTTATGAATTAACGGTATTGATTCATCAATGTTCTAATGTTCCAAGAACAAGAGAACAAGAAAAGATATTTTTCTTAGAGAGAGAGAGGGCGGACGAGAGGGAGAGAAATGAGAGGGGGAGTGTGTTGTGTGTGTGTTGGAATTTCAAGAATCATCATCCTCTAATGTGTAGGAGGCTAGGGGTTTATATAGAGGAGGAGTTTAATTCTCTTTAAACTCCACTCTTTAGAAGCTTAATTTGACTAGGATTTTGACCTAGTCAAAGTCTTAGTCAAAGTAGAATTTGCCCTTGTCAAATTCAATCCTAGCCTTTGATCTCTCCCATTAAATCTCAACCATTAATTTAATTTAATGAAATATTTAAATCCTATTAAATATTCCAAGAAGCCAAATAAATATTAATATTTATTCTAGGCCCATTAAATTAATTCCCTTAATAAATCCAATTTATTAATTTAATTCCCTTTATCAAATAGAAGGAATTAATTTTCCAAGAAAATATAGGACCCGATTAAATCCAATTTAATCATTCCTTTACTCCAATATTTAATTCCAAATTAAATACTAAGTGTGTGTGGATAGTATGTGACTCTTTAGGTTCACCTTTCAGATAGACTTGGTCGAATTTCTGAATCCGTCCATTACCATCGGTGGCCATCTAGCAACGGTCCATGGCACTAGAGACTAGGTGAAATATCCGGGGATGAACATTTAGGCTCTAACAGTACACTTGTCCTTCTGTCTTCGGTCTCATCACTTAGGGTCTAGGGCACGGAAAATGCAGGTACCCATTTTGGACCTAAGTATCGGTCTGTCCTTACTAAACACCGCAAGGGAAACCTTCCCTTCTGTTCAGTTACTGTGGCCACAGATTTTAGAGACAAGACACAGAGCATGCATGAGACTCAACTGTCAATGCCTTTTGACAGGAGACAGATCCTTTCTTGGAAACAACTGTCACTCTGTACACCAGAGCTGCACTAGACATGGCTTATGACTACTCAAGAGTATTTTGGCAATCTCTCGCCATATCTAAGATACAAACCTGATGTACAGGTAAACTCAGCAGTTCCTCAAGTCAAAGTACTTGACCTGTACCGTTGGAACCGGGAATACGCGTCATACCTTGCAGACCATACTCAAGGTTCTCTGTAAGA
Organism: Sesamum alatum; assembly: GCA_034509735.1. Taxonomy (NCBI): domain Eukaryota; kingdom Viridiplantae; phylum Streptophyta; class Magnoliopsida; order Lamiales; family Pedaliaceae; genus Sesamum; species Sesamum alatum. The sequence continues at coordinate 28,880,954 of JACGWO010000009.1, forward strand.
CGGTTCCCGCGAGTCACCTCAGATAGCTACTTCCTAGCATGCTAACCCACTAACACTGCTTAGACGACCTTCGTCACCCGTCGATGAAATACGACAGCAGATTCTTAGTGCAAGTCTCAAGGGGAATCTCGGTACCCATTTTCGAGATTCCTTGACTTGGAGATTTCCGGACTGATTCGGTAAGACTTATTTCATAGACCTACCTCCAAGCGTAGTCCCAGTCCCCGAAATCGATTTTCAGTTCGTGGGCTTTGTTTGCCTAGTGAACAGATATGTAATAGCAGATATAAGTGAACGTAAACAAAGTGTTGCCATATGAACTTCACTTCTTTATTCATAAATATTTTTATCAAACACCTGAAATTGACTAGACATAGGTTACATATTCCTGCCAAATTGGCTTACATGGTCACCTATTCTAACATGATCAAATCATACCAAAAGGTAAGGGCTTGATTGGAGTTGATTTGTCTCTTACCAAAAGAGACAAGTCAACCACCACCTTGCATCCAACATGACTGAATTTTGCTTCCTCCAGGGGAGCATTTTCGGCCTTGCTCAATTAGGGAAGAAGTCCAATTTTTCCTATTCCAGAATAGGAATTAATTCTCTTCTCGGGTCAAAATTTAACGGACCGAGTTTTACCGTAATCCAATTACGACGAACCCAAAATTAAATCCAATTTAATGTCAACTTAAATAATTCCCGTTGATCTTTCAATCCAATCAAAAGATCCAACATCTCAACTTCTCTTATTTAATCGATAAATCCCATTTACCGATTAAACGAGGGCCTGATACAATATCGGCCCGTCCATCCAATGGACAATCCCTTAAGTAATACAATTACTTATTTATCCTTTGAGATTGACTCCAAGTCAATCTCTCAACCTTCTCGGTGATTTGTGTGTGACCCTTTAGGTTCACCCACAGCTAGACATGGGCCCGTTACCATGGGTGGCCGTCTAGGAACGGTCCATGGCACTAGAGACTAGGTGAATATTGGTGTGAACATTTAGGTGCCGATTCCATACGGGTACTGTCCTTCCGTCTATTATCTCCCGGCCTTAGTCTAGGTTATGGAATTGGGCGTCGGTTCCCATCCTTGACTAGGCATTTATGCTTAATACTCGAGACTACGCATGCTTCATTGCATCGACACAGGAAACGATTTCCTGTTCGACCAACCACTATGGCCACGGCTTTAAACAATATGAACGTGTCTCCAAGTGCATAGGAGATACCTCTGTCACATACTGACAGGGGACGGATCCTCTTCCTAGAATCCACCATCCTCGCTACACATTCTGAGTACACTGAACAAGGCTTATAATGATCATCTTACAGAATGATCACCTATTGCTAGGTTGAAGATACAACCATCCTGTGCACGTGACTGCCATGGTTCCTCAAGTCTGAGGACTACTCCCGTACTATTAGGATCGGGGAAATCCAATCATACCGACCAAGCCTCCAAGGCTTCCATATGATGATCCCCGTGAGTCAGTCCAATCAGCTCGACCCCAGTCGACCAACCCATCAAGATCATGTCGGCGTCCCACGCCTGTCGCCGATGAAACACGACACTCATCCAATGAACATGACTTTTCATGCAAGTCTCAATAGGACTCTCGATGCCCTGTCTCGAGGTCCTCGACTTGGAACGTTTCAGACTCAACTCTTAATCAGTTGGTTTCATGACCACTATCCAATGCGTGGCCAACTGCATGTGTTGTTAACCGTGGTCTATGGGCTTTGTTGCGATATAAGTAAAACACCGTTTTAACATATGAAAAATGAGCGCAACAAAGTATTTACCATTGGTGACGAACACTCAATTTATTCATCACATAATATTACATTACATCAAGTTGTTAAATAGGTTATAAAACGCAAACCCTATTGGCTTTCTGGTCACCTATTCTAACACAATGGTCTCGAGAAGTTTTACTTAGCAAGACTTCCAAGGTGTGGTCTTTGCAAGCGACTCATCGGCGTTGTTCTGACAAACCAAGTTTTCTACCGACGTTAGGCTGCCACATCATTGAAGGAAAAGCCAAGTAGGGCGACAACATTCACTTTGCCGGCGAGTTGCGCTACATCAAAGGGTTTTGGGAGTCGACGGAAGACGTACTCAACCGGTGCGAGCACAACCTAGTTGCAGCTAAAGTATATGATGCCGTGTACGCCTCGTTGTTCACTTATGACCCTAATTCCGACATCATCAAGGCATTCTGTGAAGCGTGGTGTCCATCCACTAACACTCTTCTGATATCCTTTAGAGAGTTGTCTATTTTGTTGTGGGACGTGCATACCCTTGCCGGACTTCCTATGGCCGGATTCCTTTACGACGACGTCGTCCCAAGTGCCAAGGAGCTTAACGGTGTCGACAAGACGGGACGAAGACTCGTGCCTCGCTCTTCCAAATTCCTACTCCACGCTTACCATTTGCTTCGAAGGGGTAGTAATGATGGTCAATCTTCCTAAGTTCCTGCCGACAAGTGGAGCAAGTTTTGGTTTAGAAGAGCCACGAGGTACTGCGAGCCCCCTTCGCGTAAAGAGAAAAATACAGTTCATCCTAAATCGACTCATAATCCTTCTGTAACCTTCAGGGTACATGGAAAGTGGTCCAAGGCGGACAAGGCGATGTTCTCGAAGCTTGGTATCGAAGGGAATTTAAGGGAAGAGACATTTTTGGCGGCATATTTGGCGTGTTGGCTTTGAACCTTTGCCCTTCCCATTCAAGATATTGGTTCAATACGTCCAAGTTTTTTCAAGGTGGGGAGTGCCATGGCGGCCGGTTGAAGGATTGGTCTTGTCATTCCTGTCTTGGCTATCATTTACAGAGGTTTGAATAAGATCTCTAACTCTGCAAGGCCAACTCGCGTCCATTCTCCATTTTCGATTCACTTTGTTTATAGTTGGATAGCTTATTATTTCAAGACTATTTATCAACTTGTGCAAAGTGTTCGTGGGCCCAAGATGATGCTCTTCTCGGGCGAAGGAGGTGCGAAATACTACGACCCGCAAGAGGCAAAAAATCGGCTACACAGAGGTGACTTTATCTCTTGAACTTGCAACATGATTGTGAAGGACAAAGATTCTTCATTCGCAGATGACGGGCACGCAACAGAATCTGAAGAAACCTATTTCAGGACCGTTTGTTTGAACTATCTTCCTCTGCGGCAAGGCAATCATTTTGTTGTCGAGCCTTATAGCCCCATCGATTCAGTCATCAATTTGGTTTCTTCCAAGACGTACCGGGGATTCTTTCACAAGACATTCACAAGGCCTCTTTAGAAGGCGGAATCCGTTATTGGCGTTTGTGCATTTTATCCAAGACCATGGAGAAAGTCGGGTTTCCTTCCATGCCCCCAAGTATGAAGAAGTTCTCCTCCGAGGCATACAAAAAGTGGTGGGCCGAAGTTCATTGTGGCTACTTTGAAGAAAACGTGGCGAGATTGCTTGCCTCAAGCCCAAGTCAGGTTTCTCCCAAAGGGCAAGGAGTGTGTTGAAGGAGTTGCCCAAGATCAAAATTACGAGCAGGCTATCTCTCCTCCCAAACAGAATTCTCAAGTGGTCGAACCCCTTGAAGTGAATAAGAAAAGCGCTCCACATTCCTTGGAGGTAAGTGGGAATAGCAACCCCCGATCATCATTGGAAGAGGCCGAAGAGGGATCCAAGCCAACAAATCTTGATGTTGATGTTGATGGTGAGGGCTCAAGTCGTGAACCATCAATGTTGAATTTTGTTAAGGAGGTTATTTTTTCTTACCCGTTTCCACCTTTTTTCTTACCCTTTCCTTTTTATTTTCTTGAGAAATAGGATCTTCTTTTGTTTCTAACTCAAGTTGATACACTATTTTAGCTCAAAGACGAAGTCTTAGTCGTTGGAGATGATGAGACTTCTCAAGGTAGTCAAGGATCGACCTTGGGGTCTAATTTGATGGCGAAAACTTGACCTCTTGGAATGGGGCTTAAGAGAAAACAACCCTCTTGTCAAGCCGCGGTGTCGGTATTGGAAGGCGAGAGGTTTGTTCTTAATCATCAAAAGGAATTCCTTCAAAAGCTATGGTATGATCTTCTCTTGAAGATATCAAACACCCCGATTGATTTCACCTCATTAATCAAAGACGACGTTTACTTCGTTCTTGAATCTATGAAGAGCTTTCAGAAGTTTGACATCTCAAAACTGGAAAAATCGATGAACACATTCTTCGCCAAAACCGCTACTTATGATGAGGCGAGGTCCTCGTCTTCCGAAAGGTTATCCAAAGATCTTTTCGAGCAACAGTTAAAGGAAGCTAACGATCGTCTTCAAGATGCTCGAGCTAAAGAAAGTGAAGAGGCTTTCAAGGTTCAATCTAATACGGATCAGTTGAAGCGTGTCGAGAAGGAGCTTCCGGATTTAAAGGAGCAAAGGAAGACCTTGTGTGCTACTCTGAAGGAAGAAAATCAACTTTTTCATAATGCTCAAATAGCAGTTCGAAAAATTGTGGAAGAAATTACAGCGCTTGAGAATACCACCCCCCTCAACGATGAAGTGGTGTGAATTTGGAGGCTTCAAGAACAAATTTGGAAGCCCTCAAGGAAGAGTTGAAGGATTTGAGTCCGTTTGCTTGAGATTTGCTTAGGACATTATTTTTTGTTGCATTTGATTCCTTTTTTTCGTTCGTTCTATGTCATGAACTCCAATAATTTTTGAGATTACGTAAATAGAAGCTTTTTCTTTTCTCTCTGTCCTGCCATCTTTGAGCATGTTTGAATACTTCCCATCTCGATGACTTCATATGAGAAATAAAGTTCATTTATCTAACCTGCCTACGTACCTCATCTAGAAGATCAAGTCAATACGTAGTTCAAGGGTATAAAATATTTGTTTGGAGAGGGAAGGCCGTTCACAGTTTATACTCATGCGGGCTAGGATTTTTTTTAATTATTTTTTTTCCTTTTTTTTTCTTTCTTTGTTTTTCTTTCTTTTCTTTTTTTATTTTTTTTCTTTTTGTTTGTCCTCAATGACCTTTCGGACTGCCATCCTCAATGGGATTTCTTTTTCAGGCATAGTACCGCTTCAAGAACTTTCCATCTATCGGACCTATCTTCAAGCCATCTTCAACAATCAACTTATATACACCATTAGTGTAGACCTCTTTGAAGACTTATGGACCATCCCATTTTGGAAAGAATTTGTTTCCCGTTTGATGTGTTGTGATTGTAGGCCTCCTCACTGCGAGTATTAGATCACCAACTTGAAAAGAGCATCGGCGAACCTTCTTATTAAATGCTTTGGAGAGTCGAGCTTGAAAACACTCAAAACTTTATTGTGCTTCCAGTCTTTTCTCATCGAGGGCTTCTAGCTCATCGAGATGTATTCAAACATTTTCTTCTTAAGTAAGCCCTTCTTGTATTGCTATCCTCAATGAAGGAATTTGTTGCTCAAGCGGGAGGACTGCCTCCACTCCATAAATCAGGGCATAAGGAGCTGCTTGCTGGTGTTCTGATAGTAGTTCTGTACGCCCATAGAGTTACTCCAATTCTTTCGTGCCAATCCCACTTTGACTTGGTCACCACTTTCTTCAATAGGCTGCACAAAGTTTTGTTAAATGATTCAGCAAGACCGTTGGTAGCGGCATAGTACATAGAAGAGTTTCTTTGATTGAATCCAAACTTTTGACATAATTTGTCTATCAAGCTGTTATAGAAGGGTTTTCCATTATCAGTGATGATATACCTAGGCACTGCATAACAATATATGATGTGTGTATGGATGAAATCAGCGACATTCTCTTTCTTCACTTCTTTAAGGGAGACTGCTTCAGCCCATTTAGAGAAGTAGTCAGTTGCTGCCAAGTTATACAAGTGACCACCAGAGGACTTTTTTCTGAGGTCCCATGACATCCAAACCCCAGGCATGAAAGTGTTGGAATAGGTGACCAGAAAGCCAATAGGTTTGGCAATTTGTAACCTATCCGACAACGTGATGTGAATGTAATATTATTATGTGATGAATAAGATGAGTATTCGTCACCAATGGTACCTTCTTTTGTTGCGCTCATCTTACATTTGTTAAAATGGTGTTTAACTTATATCGCAACAAAGCCCACAGACCATGGATAACAACTCGTGCAGTTGAGCCACGCATTGGATGGTGGTCATGAAACCAACTGATTAAGAGTTGGGTCTGAAACGTTCCAAGTCGAGGACCTCGAGACAGGGCATCGAGAGTCCTATTGAGACTTGCATCAAGAGTCGTGTTCATTGGATGAGTGCCGTATTTCATCTGCGACAGGCGTGGGACGCCTACACGATCTTGATGGGTTGGTCGACTGGGTCGAGCCGACTGGACCAACTCACGGGGATCATCATATGGAAGCCTTGGAGGCTTGGTCGGTATGATTGGTTTTCCCCGGTTTCGATAGTACGGGATAATCCTCAGACTTGAGGAATCATGGCAGTCGCGTGCACATGATGGCTGTATCTTGGATCTGGCGAGAGGTAATCATTCTGTAAGATGATTATCATAAACCTTGTCCAGTGCAGTCGGAATGTGTAACGAGGACGGTGGATTCCAAGAAGAGGATCCATCCCCTGTCAGTATATGACAGAGGTATCTCCTATGCACTCGGAGACACGTTCATGCTGTTTGAAGCTGTGGCCACAGTGGTTGGTCGAACAGGGAATGGTTTCTTGTGTCGACGCAATGAAGCATACGTGGTCTCGAGTATTAAGCATAGATGCCTAGTCAAGGATGGGAACCGACGCTCAATTCCATACCCTAGACTAAGGCCGGGAGACGGTAGACGGAAGGATCGTACCCGTACGGAATCGGCGCCTAAATGTTCACGCCAATTCACCTAGTCTCTAGTGCCATGGACCGTTGCTAGACGGCCACCCATGGTAACGGGCCCTTGTGGGACACGGGCCCAAGTCTAGCTGAGGGTGAACCTAAAGAGTCACACACAAATCACCGAGGAGGTTGAGAGATCAACTGGGAGTCAATCTCGAAGGATAAAATAAGTAATTGGATTACTTAAGGGAAAGTCCATTGGATGGACGGGCCGATATTGTATCGGGCTTTCATTTAATCGGTAAATTGGATTTTCGATTAAATATGGAAAGTTGAGATGTTGAGACGTTGGATCTTTTAATTGGATTAAAAGATCAACGAGAATAATTTAAGTGGACATTAAATTGGATTTAATATTGGGTTCGTCGTAATTGGATTACGATAAAACCCGGTCCGTTAAATTATACCCGAGAGGAGAAATAATTCTTAATTTAGGATGGGAAGAAGTTGGACTTCTTTCCTTAATTAAACATGGCCGACACGCTCCCTTGGAGGAAGCAAAATCAGCCATGTTTCATGCTAGGTGGTATGTTGACTTATCTCTTTTTGGAAAGAGACAAATCAACTCCAATCAAGCTCTTCCCTTTTGGTATGATTTGATCATACCATAAATTTTGGTAGGCTTGATTGAAGAATTGATGGTGGTTGATTGGAATGAATCTAGACATCTTTGGATGAACCTAGACACATTCCAATAATCACATTAATTATGTATATATATTAGAATATACAATACCAAGCATAAGTGATTCATTATTCATCTTTTTCTAGGAAAAAGAGAAGACAAAAATCCTCTCCTCTCTCTCAAATTTCGTGCTCTCTCCCTCTCTCACACTTGTGTTCTTCACTTGATTGGGAATCAAGAAGAAGAACAAAGTAAGTTTAAGAGAACACTAATTCATAGTGTTCTTCTCTTAAACCGATTCCTTCTAAACCCGTTCTTTTCTAGCAAGAAGAACGTGTGTTTCTTCCGGTGTGGTGTGGATCACCTTTGGAGAATCCATAAGTTTGGATTTCTTGAGCATTCCGGAGAAGGAACAATGCAAGTAGCCGGGAGCAGACGCTAAACAATCAAAGGTAACGGTTTATTACGCTTTGATTGATTTCATTTATATATCTATGTCCTATGTGCTTAAATATATGTTTTAATATTTACACATCCTACATCGAACGCCCGGTTGAGCACCCAAGGGTACACCCCTTGGGATTCGCGTATTTTGAATTTGATTTAAATTTACGCACAATTTCTCGCTTCCTCGCTTCCGCTCGCGCTACCGGGCGGATCCGCTTGTCCTTCAAGTGGTATCAGAGCCCGGTTCGATGTAAAGGGCATAGATCTATGTATTTGGCATGATCTACTTGCTTTTAAATGGCTTTATTGGCATGTTAGATTACATAAATATATGAATAATATGATGATTCAATTGTTTGGATTTAATGGACTTTTGGCATGCTTAATTTTGTTAGATTGGATCTAAAATTGCATGCTTATTTTCAGAATAATATTAATGTTATTGTGCTGAAACAGTTTTTTAAAAAAAAAAAAAAATTGGGATCGGTCCGCAGTGGCCGCGCGCAGGCGGCCGGCCAGCACAACGGCTGGGCCGTTTTGTGCCGTTTTTCAACTTTTTCCGGAAAATTCGATTTTCTGTATTTTCTGCACAATATTCTGAAAATATATTAATTTTGCATTTTTGATTTTGGAATAATTGGATTATTCCTTGGATTAAATTTGCTTAATTAATTTGTGATTAATACATGCATTGGGTGCATTGTTTAAAATGTCCATTAAATTTGAAATTTGAATTTTGCATATTATTTGTATGTTTATACTTTTGTGATGTTGGACATCACTTGGGTATTTGGAATATCCATTGGAATTTATGCATGATTATTTGGAATAATTATGTTATGTGAGTTGATGGAATCAACATGGGATGATTACAAGAGCCCTAGACCTTATGTATGGATGAATGTATGATCATTTATTTTCTATTGGGTGGGGCCTGCGTGCCTCTTGTTTTTGGGACTATCATCTCCCGTATTTTCAGCCTCATGATGTTAAGGCTTGTTTTCTTTATTACCAATGTATTACTTTCAGTTGTAATGAGAGTAGATAGGATTGGTGAGGTTTCAATTTTAAGAAGCAATTGGAGTCGGAGACCCCAAGGAGGAGCATCAAGGCGTGAAACAAGAAGCACTTCAAGGCCCATTGGAATGACAATGGGTTTATTATTATTGTAATAATTTAGGACCACCCTAGACAGACCATAGACTCACTGCGGGCTCAGTGGGTCGCATAGGTTGGGCTTGTGATCATCCTAACAGGGGTATGCTATGTTTTCTGCATGCGGCGTATTTATTTATCGCTTTAAATATTGAATATTTATGCATGCTAAAACACAATAATGTGATGAGGTCTCGGTCATACACAAACTCTCATTTGATTGGACCAAATTAAATATTAGGCCCAGAACGGACTTGGATCAAAATGATATTTTGGTCTGTCCGAGCCTTCCATCCACAGCAATATGGTGAGGAAGCTACCACTACCCAAGTGTGGTCTCACGAGTCGTGGCACACTTGGACTAGGGGAAAGCTGCACTATTGTTGTGAACAAAAAGACTGCGCTCGTTGTTTCCCTGTCTCACGAGTCGTGGGGGGCGACAGTTTGAGGCATGATTTGGTTGATGGGTCGGGGCCCAACACTGAGTAACATGGTTCGCTTGGAGTCCTCGGGACCATGTGAATAGGTGAGGCAAAATATCTTGGGAATCTCATTGGATGAGAATGATATTGGATATCTCCCACAAGGTCTTCTTCATGTGAATCGTAAAAGCGGGGCATGGAGATTACGCTTGTGGATCCCAAGCCCACTAGGAAATGGTTTCCCCAAACTCCATTTGAGAGTGGCGGACTTTCGTATAAATAGTAGGAGGGTTAAAGACTAAAAGACCAAGTCTTCAACTTGAACAATAATATTACCATCATCTGCTAATTTCTGCTTTACATTTTCATTAATGTAGATATGTCTAAGAACCCGTTAACCATGATTCTTGAGACTAACAAATTCAACAGAACGAACTACTCGGACTGGCTGAGAAACCTGAGGATTGTCCTCGATTTTGAGAACCAAGGCTACGTCTTGGACGAGCCGCCACCGAGCGACTTACCGGAGGGGTCCACGCCTGAAGAACGTTTGACGTTCGAGAAATGGCATGAGGACAACCGGAAAGTATGCAGTATCATACTGGCTTCGATGTCTAACGACATCCAGAAGCAGTATGAGAGGCTGGACAACGTCTCCGCCATCATGCTCCGCATGAACGAGGTTTATGCGGTTCCGGATAGGCATATTAGATATGCCGCCACAAAAGCATTCTTTGGCACCAAGCTCGCTGAAGGAGCGTCTGTATAGAGTCATGGGGTCAAGATGCTCTCCCTAGTGGAGAGACTCGAGGACCTTAAAGCTGGGCTTAACAATGACACGTACATTGACGTGATCCTCCAGTCGCTTCCTCCATCCTATGACCCGTTTGTTGTAAACTACAACATGAACGGACTTGAGAAGTCTATTCATGAGTTGATCAACATGCTGGTCCAATACGAGGCAACGACCCACAAGTCGGCGCCGGTGGTATTGATAGGAGAGGCTTCGACCTCCAAGGCGAATGGCAAGAGGGCCAGATGCTGGAAGAGGAAGAAGGGCAAAGGGAAGACGGTTGTGGCCCCTGCTCACGCTCTGGGCGTCCCTGTTGCTCCGGTTGGACCGAGCAAAGGGAAAGGGAAGGCCCGTGGTTCTCAGCGCTCCAAGGCAAATGATGTCTGCATGCATTGCCAAAGGAAAGTGCATTGGAAGAGGGAGTGCCCACAACTCCTCTCCAACCCAGGTGTGTTTTGTGGTTGAAGTTAATATGATTACTAATTCTGCTTCATGGGTATTGGATACCGGGTGTGGTGCTCACATCTGCAATGATTTGTAGGCACTGCAAAGAAGCAGAAGACTAACCAAGGATGAGATGATCCTGAGGCTAGGCGATGGCAAGGCCGTTGCTGCGGAGGCCGTAGGATCACTAGAGTTAGCCATAAGTAGTCATGTTAGGATTGTACTGAACGACTGTTTCTATGTACCTAGCATGATTAAAAACATTATTTCCATCCCGGTCCTTGATAAGGAGGGATATGAATTTACCATCAATAAAAATGGTTTTTTCATTATCAAAGATGGTATTTCTCATCTGCTTGGTACATTGGTCAACGGTCTGTACATACTTCAACAGTCTAATTGGATTATTACTGCAGAACACAAACGAAAACGTGATGATCATAATAACGCACAGATATGGCATGCGAGGTTAGGTCATATCTCTAAAGATAGGATAAGAAGGTTGGTGGACTCAAAGAGTCTAGAAATAGACGATTTGGACAACCTACCGACCTGCGAATCCTGTCTAAAGGGAAAGATAACCAAGAAACCCTTTGTTGGACAAAGTACGCTAGCCAGTGGTCTGTTGGATTTTATCCATACAGATGTCTGTGGTCCACTAAATACTCAGGCTAGAGGTGGGTACTCGTACTTCATAACCTTTACCGATGATCACTCACGGTATGGTTATGTTTACCTGATGAGGTACAAGTCTGAAGCCTTTGGAAGGTTTAAGGAATACAGACTTGAAGTAGAGAACCAAACCGGTTGAAAGATCAAAGCCCTTCGGTCGGACCGAGGTGGAGAGTATTTGAGTGGTGAGTTTACTGATTATCTAAAAGAGAATGGGATTCTCTCTCAGTGGACCCCTCCTGGAACACCGCAGCTTAATGGTGTGTCTGAAAGGAGGAATCGGACCTTGTTGGACATGGTCCGATCCATGATGAGTTTTACCGAACTACCCTTTTCCTTCTGGGGATACGCTCTTGAGACGGCGGCAAAAGTTTTGAACTTGGCGCCATATAAAAGGGTATCCCAGACGCCATTTGTGATATGGCATGGCAAGCCTGCCTCCTACAAATACTTGAAAGTGTGGGGTTGCCCCGCATATGTCAAGAGATTAGTGGGAGATAAACTGGACTCGAGGTCTAGTTTATGCAGGTTCATCGGCTATCCGAAAGAAACTGCGGGGAATTATTTCTATGATCCCTCTGAGCAAAAGGTTTTTGTCTCGCGAAACGCAGTTTCTTGGAAAAACGTTTTCCATCGGATAGTCGACGCGATGAGGTACTCCTTGAGGAATCAAGTGAGATACCCCATGAGGCGGCAGTGACATCTGAGCCAGTGGTTTCCACTGATATTGTTCCAGTCCTCCGTAGGTCGGCCAGAGTATCCCGTGCACCTGATAGGTATGGATTTCTGGGCCTGACCGGTCAGTTGGATAATGATCCGAAGACACACGGAGAAGCGATGTCGGACATCGATTTGGACAAGTGGCTTGAGGCCATGAAATTCGAGATGGACTCGATGGGTACAAACAAGGTTTGGACCCTAGTAGATCCACCCAAAGGGGTTAAACCCGTAGGGTGTAAATGGGTCTACAAACGTAAGCTTGGAGCTGACGGGGAGGTTACAACCTTCAAAGCCAGGCTTGTGGCGAAAGGTTACACTCAACGACCCGGGGTCGATTTTGAGGAAACCTACTCGCCCGTAGCAATGGCCAAGTCCATTCGGATACTGCTTGCCATAGCAGCATGGTATGACTATGAAATATGGCAGATGGACGTGAAAATGGCTTTCCTCAACGGTTTCGTAGAGGAAGAGATCTATATGGATCAACCGGAAGGTTTCACAACTGTTGGAAAAGAGCAGAAGGTCTGCCGTCTCCAAAGGTCCATCTATGGCCTCAAACAAGTTTCCCGAAGCTGGAACATACGTTTTGATGAAGTCATAAGGGATATGATTTCACCAAGAACGAGCCCGATCCTTGTGTATACAAGAAGATCAGTGGGAGCTCAGTTGCGTTTCTGGTGCTTTACGTGGATGACATCTTGCTCATTGGGAATGACGCTAAGATGTTGGGTACCACTAAAGCTTGGTTGTCACGCAATTCTCCATGAAGGATATGGGCGAGGCATCCTGCATCCTTGGCATCAAGATCCACAGGGATAGGTCTAGAAGGATGTTAGGAATGGCCTAGTCCTCGTACATTGAGAAAGTCTTGAAGAGATTTAAGATGGAGAACTCAAAATGAGGATTCCTTCCAATGAGGCATGGAATTAAGTTATCCAAGAAGCAGTCTCCTAAGACTGATGAGGAGCTTAAAAGGATGTTGGACATCCCTTATGCTTCAGCCGTAGGCAGCATATAGTATGTTATTCAGTGCACTAGACCTGATGTGGCTTTCGCTTTGAGCGTAACAAGTCGATATCAGTCGTGTGCCGGGGAGGCACACTGGAATGCAGTCAAGACTATCCTGAAGTACCTGAAAAGGACTAAGGACATGTTCTTGATCTACGGTGATGGAGAGTTGATACTGGAAGGCTATAGCGACACTAGCTTCCAGTTGGATGACGATGATGCCAAGTCTCAGTCTGGTTATGTGTTCAGACTTAATGGTGGCGTGGTTGCTTGGAAGAGTTCCAAGTATGCTACCACAGCGGACTCCACCACAGAGTCTGAATACATAGCAGCTTCGGAAGCTGCTAAGGAGTGGTTTGGTTGATGAGCTACATCCAAGGGTTGGATGTAGTACCTAGCATTGCTAAGCCTGTAATTATCTTTTATGATAACAACGGGACGATAGCGCTAGCAAAGGAACCGAGATCTCATCACGATCCAAGCATATTCTTAGACGCTACCATCTCTTAGAGAGATGGATAGCAGGAGTGACGTTCGGTTGGACCGAGTCAGCTCCGCAGAAAACATAGCAGATCCACTTGCTAAGCCCATGTCGCAAGTGGCCCATACTCACCATCTGAATAAGAGGTTCGAGGTCAATGGGTGATTGGCTTTAGGTCAAGTGGGAGATTGTTGGAATAGGTGACCAGAAAGCCAATAGATTTGGCAATTTGTAACCTATCCGACAACTTGATGTGAATGTAATATTATTATGTGATGAATAAGATGAGTATTCGTCACCAATGGTACCTTCTTTGTTGCGCTCATCTTACATTTGTTAAAATGGTGTTTAACTTATATCGCAACAAAGCCCACAGACCATGGATAACAACTCGTGCAGTTGAGCCACCCATTGGATGGTGGTCATGAAACCAACTGATTACGAGTTGGGTCTGAAACGTTCCAAGTCGAGGACCTCGAGACAGGGCATCGAGAGTCCTATTGAGACTTGCGTCAAGAGTCGTGTTATTGGATGAGTGCCGTGTTTCATCGGCGACAGGCGTGGGACGCCTACACGATCTTGATGGGTTGGTCGACTGGGGTCGAGCCGACTGGACTGACTCACGGGGATCATCATATGGAAGCCTTGGAGGCTTGGTCGGTATGATTGATTTTCCCTGGTTCCGATAGTACGGGATAATCCTCAGACTTGAGGAATCATGGCAGTCGCGTGCACAGGACGGCTGTATCTTGGATATGGCGAGAGGTAATCATTCTGTAAGACGATTATCATAAGCCTTGTCCAGTGCAGTCGGAATGTGTAGCGAGGACGGTGGATTCCAAGAAGAGGATCCGTCCCCTGTCAGTATGTGACAGAGGTATCTCCTATGCACTCGGAGACACGTTCATACTATTTGAAGCTGTGGCCACAGTGGTTGGTCGAACAGGGAATGGTTTCCTGTGTCGACGCAATGAAGCATATGTGGTCTCGAGTATTAAGCATAGATGCCTAGTCAAGGATGGGAACCGACGCCCAATTCCATACCCTATACTAAGGCCGGGAGACGGTAAACGGAAGGATCGTACCCGTACGGAATCGGCGCCTAAATGTTCACGCCAATTCACCTAGTCTCTAGTGCCATGGACTGTTGCTAGACGGCCACCCATGGTAACGGGCCCTTGTGGGACACGGGCCCAAGTCTAGCTGAGGGTGAACCTAAAGGGTCACACACAAATCACCGAGGAGGTTGAGAGATTGACTTGGAGTCAATCTCGAAGGATAAAATAAGTAATTGGATTACTTAAGGGAAAGTCCATTAGATGGACGGGCCGATATTGTATCGGGCTTTCATTTAATCGGTAAATTTGGTTTTCCATTAAATATGGAAAGTTGAGATGTTGAGACGTTGGATCTTTTAATTGGATTAAAAGATCAACGGGAATAATTTAAGTGGACATTAAATTGGATTTAATATTGGGTTCGTCGTAATTGGATTACGATAAAACCCGGTCCGTTAAATTATACCCGAGAGGAGAAATAATTCCTAATTTAGAATGGGAAGAAGTTGGACGTCTTTCCTTAATTAAACATGGCCGACACGCTCCCTTGGAGGAAGCAAAATCAGCCATGTTTCATGCTAGGTGGTATGTTGACTTATCTCTTTTGGAAAGAGACAAATTAACTCCAATCAAGCTCTTCCCTTTTGGTATGATTTGATCATACCATAAATTTTGGTAGGCTTGATTGAAGAATTGATGGTGATTGATTGGAATGAATCTAGACATCCTTGGATGAACCTAGACACATTCCAATCACATTAATTATGTATATATATTAGAATATACAACACCAAGCATAAGTGATTCATTATTCATCTTTTTCTAGGAAAAAGAGAAGACAAAAATCCTCTCCTCTCTCTCAAATTTCGTGCTCTCTCCCTCTCTCACACTTGTGTTCTTCACTTGATTTTCAATCAAGAAGAAGAACAAAGTAAGTTTAAGAGAACACTAATTCATAGTGTTCTTCTCTTAAACCGATTCCTTCTAAACCCGTTCTTTTCTAGCAAAAAGAACGTGTGTTTCTTCCGGTGTGGTGTGGATCACCTTTGGAGAATCCATACATTTGGATTTCTTGAGCATTCCGGAGAAGGAACAACGCAAGTAGCCGGGAGCATACGCTAAACAATCAAAGGTAACGGTTTATTACGCTTTGATTGATTTCATTTATATATCTATGCCCTATGTGCTTAAATATATGTTTTAATATTTACACATCCTACATCGAACGCCGGGTTGAGCACCCAAGGGTACACACCTTGGGATTCGCGTATTTTGAATTTTTGATTTAAATTTACGCACAATTTCTCGCTTCCTCGCTTCCGCTCGTGCTCCCGGGCGGTTCCGCTTGTCCTTCAGAAAGGGCCACGAAGCCACGGTAGGGTGCAATGGTTCAGATGGTTGGTGGATAAGATTGACGTGAATTTGACAGGCTTGACATCTCCTTGCGTAGTCCATGCAATCCTTAACCATTGTAGGCCAGTAATAACCCATCACTTTTATACGAAAGTGCAGCTTTGGTCTAGATTGGTGAGCACCACAAACTCCGGAATGAGCTTCTTCCATAACTTGCATTTTCTCATCATAATTTAGATCTGAAGCGTAAGAAAATACCATCAAATGAGAGTCTATAGAGCGTGTCTTTGAAGTAGATGAAGCGAGACGCCCGTCGTCAAATCTCTGTCTTTCATCGTAGGTCATTGGGTAGCTTTTCGTATTTCAAATAGTCAACCAACGGTTGTCGCCAATCTTCCTCTTCAATTACAAAAACCTCCATAACATGATTTTCTTCTTCTCGGAATTCGTCATCGTCATCATCACTGAAGATCAGTGGTATGACCTAATCCTTACATATTGATATGCGTATTTTCTTATCATTCATCGAGAGGGTTGAAGCAAGCTTTACCAACGCATCAGCTTGTTTATTATCCTTTCCCGGCAAGTGCTCAAGTTCTACATCTCTTAACCATCCCATCAGCCTTCTTGCGTAGTCATGGTATGGAAGCAACTCAGGCTTTTTGACTTCGTAGAGACCGAGGAGCTGATTGATCACTAATTGAGAGTCTCCGTATACTTTGAGGTGTTGTTGCTTTACGTCAACTGCCATTTACAATCCGAGTATTAAGGCTTGGTATTCCACCATATTATTTGAACATTTCTGGGTTCAAGTGAAGGAGTAAGGCAGGACTTCCCCTTCAAATGTGACAACGACAACCCTAGCCCCGACTCCTTCTCTATGGGTAGCTCCATCAAAGTACATTTTTCAGGAGGGCATAACTTCAATCAGAAGGACATCTTCGTTAGGCAAGTGATCAGACAATTCCCACTTGGCAGGCATGGGGTGATCAGCTAGAAAATCTACTAAGACTTGTCCTTTCACAGCCTTTTAAGGAACGTATGTGATCTCAAATTATTGCAGTTGAAGATACCATCTTGCGAGTCTATTAGACAGCACTGGCTTTGCTATGACATATTACAAAGGATTTGCTTTTGAGACCAGATGGACACGGTGTGATTGAAAGTATTGCTTCAACTTCTGGATTGCGAAGATGAGCGCAACACATAGCTTTTCAATGGGTGAATAATTGAGCTCATTTTCATCGTGCTGCTTAAATAGTATAAAGCATTCTCTTTCCCCTCATTATTTTTCTGGGCAAGTAAGATTCCCATAGAGTGCTCTTGAGCAGCGACGAACAGAATTAAGGGGCATCCAGGAACGAGTGCAACCAACACCAGAGGCTTCACCTAGTAGGATTTTATGCTTCTGAATGCTTTATCACAAGCGTCATCCCATTCGAAGGGTACATATTTTTTCATTAGGCGACTGAATTGTTAGAATAGGTGACCATGTAAGCCAATTTTGGCAGGAATATGTAACCTATGTCTAGACAATTCTTTGGTATTTGATAAAAATATTTATGAATAAAGAAGTGAAAATTCATATGGCAATACTTTGTTTACGTTAACTTATCTGCATTTACGTTTATGTTCACTACACAAACAAAGCCCACGGACTGAGAATCGATTTCGGGGACTGGGACTACGCTTGGAGGTAGGTCCATCAAATCAGTCTTACCGAATCAGTCCGGAAATCTCCAAGTCAAGGAATCCCGAAAATGGGTACCGGGATTCCCTTTGAGACTTGCACTAAGCATCTGCTGTCGTATTTCATCGACGGGTGACGAAGGTCGTCTAAGCAGTGTTAGTGGGTCAGCGTGCTAGGAAGCAGCTGATTGAGGTGACTCGCGGGAACCGTCTTACGGAGGACCTTGAGTATGGTCAGCAAGGTATGACGTGTATTCCCGGTTCCAACGGTACAGGCCAAGTCCTTTGACTTGTGGAACTGCTGAGTTTACCTGTGCGTCAGGTCTGTATCTTAGATATGGTGAGAGATTGCCAAAATACTCTTGAGTAGTCATAAGCCATGTCTAGTGCAGCTCGGGTGCACAAAGTGACAGTAGTTTCCAAGAAAGGATCTGTCTCCTGTCAAAGGTGTTGACAGTTGAGTCTCATATATGCTCTGTGTCTTGTCCCTGAAATCTGTGGCCACAGTGACTGAACAGAAGGGAAAAGGTTTCCCTTGCGGCGTTTAGTGAGGACAGACCGACACTTAGGTCCAAAATGGGTACCTGCATTTTCCGTGCCCTAGACCCTAAGTGATGAGACCGAAGACAGAAGGACAAGTGTACTGTTAGAGCCTAAATGTTCATCCCCGAATATTTCACCTAGTCTCTAGTGCCATGGACCGTTGCTAGATGGCCACCCATGGTAACGGACGGATTCTAGGAATCCGACCAAGTCTACCTGAATGGTGAACCTAAAGAGTCACACACTATCCACACTAACACTTAGTATTTAATTTGGAATTAAATATTGGAGTAAAGGAATGATTAAATTAAATTTAATCGGGTCCTATATTTTCTTGGAGAAATTAATTCCTTCTATTTGATAAAGGGAATTAAATTAATAAATAGGATTTATTAAAAGGGTTGATTTAATGGGCTTAGAATAAATTATAATATTTATTTATTATATTATATTTATTCTTTTAGCCTTTTGGAATATTTAATAGGATTTAAATATTCCATTAAATTAAAATCAACGGTTGAGATGGAAAGGGGAGATGGAAGGCTAGGATTCGTTTGACTAGGTCAAACACTAGTTTGACTAGGACTTTGACTAGGTCAAAATCCTAGTCAAATTAGGTTACTTAGAGTTTGAGTTTAAAGAGGATTAAACTCTTCCTCTATATAAACTTCTAGCTTGCAACATTTGAGAGATTGATGATTCTTGAAAAACACACACAACACACACTCTCCCCTCTCCTACCTCTCGTCCGCCCCTCTCTCTTTCTCTAGCAAGAAAATATTTTTTTTCTTTAGTTCTTTTTGTTCTTGGAACATCAAGAACTTAGACGAACCAATACCGTTAATTGATAACGAGTTATTGATTCGTCCACTCCAAAAATAATACTTGTTCGTTGCTAGCACGACGTGCAAGATACGTGGGTGGATCGTGTGTCACGATTTGGAGGATTTCAAGAATGAGGTCTTGGTGCAAAACGGGGAACAACGCGAGTAGCAGTTGAAGACGAAAACGACAACGGGTAGGTCTCGTTTAAGATTTTCGTCCCTCTTTATTTTTCAACTCTATGGCCTCCATGATTTATTTATTTATTTTATGATCATGAGATACACCGAACGCCCGGGAACCTCAAGGGCACACCCCTTGAGCGTGTTCTTTAAAATTAAAAGCATGCCTTTTATTTTGTAAATTTTAATATGTTTATTTTTACCGCGCTTCCGCATTCGCGCAATTCCCGGGACGATCCACCGGATTTTCTTTCATGAATGGTTGACAACGGCCTACTAAATTTGAAATGAATCTTCGAAGATACGCGAGCTTTTCTTGCAAACTCTTGAGCTCATGGATGTTTTGAGGTTTCGATATTCTTAAAATAGCATCGATCTTGGCTTGCTCAATTTGTATACCCCGTTGGTGGACGATGAACCCAAGAAACATTTCGAATGTCCCCCTGAACGCACATTTGGAGGGACTCATTCTTACCTGGTATTTCCTCAAACGTTCGAAGACCTTCCTTAAGTCGTGAAAATGATCCCCTCGTTTCTTTGACTTCACTACCAGGTCATCAACATAGCACTCTATATTCTTGTGGAGCATATCATCGAAGATCTTTTGCAATGCTCTTTGATATGTAGCACCAGCATTATTTAATCCAAAAGGCATGACCTTGTAGCAATATA
Organism: Sesamum alatum; assembly: GCA_034509735.1. NCBI lineage: Eukaryota > Viridiplantae > Streptophyta > Magnoliopsida > Lamiales > Pedaliaceae > Sesamum > Sesamum alatum. Next base: position 28,900,885 of record JACGWO010000009.1, read on the forward strand.
TGCCTTTAGGAGTGCGAAATGCCGTCAATTCTTTATCTGCCGGTGCCATAAGTATTTGATTATATCCGATATCTTCGTTGGACTTGTTTGACGAGACAAGCCCCTTTCTTCACCGACAGGTGGTGCAGGGCTACTTCTGAGTCTAGCCCGGGTATTTCTTTATAAGAACATGCAAACATGTCTTTATACTCATGAAGTAGCGCGACATAAGCCTCATCTTCTTCCGGCGTTAGAGAGGCACTTGTGTTAATTGGTCAGGGATCTACGGCATCACCAAGATTGACTTCTTTCAACTCATCAACGATTGGTTTAACACCTTACTCAAGTTCTAGAGGAGAGTCTTCAGCATCTTCTTCTTCAACCTCCTCATTTTCAATTAAGGTGATGTGATGACCTTGGGCGATATCTTCTTCAACACTGTCGTTAATATAATTGGATGATGCTACGTTTTCTCTGTCATCCTCGTCATCAAGTTGAACTTGTTTGAAGACCATTGTTTGTGCTTTAACCTTCAAGACTATGCCACGTTATATGTCTAAAGTTGTGCGGCGTCTCATTCTGGAAGGAATCAAACTTCTGAGCTTTTGTGTATATGAGGATGTGATGTCTTCCTTTGGCTGCACGGCTACCTTGGATACACCTTTCTTTTGATACCCCGTCCTTCTACGTAGACCGAGTCTATCAAAGAAAGATTGATTGTTGGTCTTTCTATGAATCATTATTTTACGTGGGCCAAGTCTGTTGAAGACAGACTCTCATAGATTCTTACCTTTGGTCGTTTTTAGTTGAAGAAAAGCGGACATGGTTGCTACAGGCCTTTTTTTATGGCGATGCAGATAGTCTTAGAAGGGGTAAATCCAAGACCCACATGAGAATCTGGGATTGACCCTTTTCCTTCAACATTACTTGTGTGGCGTTGAGTCCATGGAGCTTCTTATTGGTGGTTTCAGGAGGAAGTTTTCCAAGAGCTAGCCTTTCTTGTGGATTCTACCGGGCTTTAACAAGCAGCTTGAAGGATTTGGGATCATATCTTTCTCCATCTATGGCCAATGTCTCATGTTCCTTTTCATCTTCTTGGGTTTACGGAACAAATCTTTTGAGTGATAGCTTCGATGGTTGCTTTACGTTGATCTAAGTTAATGGTAGAGTAGAGCTCTTTGAAAATTCAGCCTCGATGGTGGGGAGCTCATTTTTCCTCATGCTTCGATCTTCATGTGACTTTGGCTTTTCTGAGGGCGAAATCTCTTCTCCTCTTTTGGCAGTTTCGATGTAGTACTTGGCCTCGACAAAGTGCGACGCAGCTTCCGTAAAAGATTTGGTATCACCGAATACCCTTTTCACTACACCATTGCGGCAATATTTGAAACACTGATGCCATGTTGAGGGAACTACAAAATTTTTGTGCAACCTGTGCAACCAAGGGCGGCCAAGAAGCATGTTGTAAGAGGTTTTGGCGTCTATAACATGAAACAGTGCGGTCGATGCCATATCGTCTATCAATAATTCCATCCTTATAATGTCGACAGCCCTCTGTCCTCCTTGATTGAAGCTTTGAATCATGAGGCGGTTGTTTGCGAGCTCATCCATCGGGATCCCCAATTCTTTCAAGGTTCGTAGGGGTAAGACATTGACTGTAGAGCCTCCATCGATCAATATTCTGTTCACCTTTTGTTCACGTGCATATCCAGCAACGAACAAGGGGTAGTTATGAGGCTTTGACCCAAGAAGCAAATCTTCGTCGGTGAAAGTAATGGTGGAAATGCATTCATCAGTATTAGAGGAATTTTTCTTTTTCAGACAGCACGTCCTCATTGATCGTAGTATCATTCTTATGTGTGGCATTGTAGGAGGCTTTACTGTTAAAAGACCTACACTTGACCGAGGTCACATTTGCTGCTGGGGTATCTTCTTCAAGAGAGATTTTACCTTGGTGAGCTAACTCCATAACCTTGTCTTTGAATACAAAGCAATCTTGTATTGAATGCCCAACTAAACGATGATATTTGCAGTATTTTGGGTCATCTGTTCATTTGGCTTCTTTAGGTCGCTTTGCTTCGGGTAATTTGATGATGTTAGCCTCCAACAAACCATCAAATATGCCGGGCCATAATAATCAAGGAAAGGATATTTCTTTGCTTGCATTTCCTTCAAAGTTAATTTTCTTTGCGGTCTCACGTAAGGAGCATTTTGCTTTGGGGTAATGTAGTCCTTTGTCGCGCTCCTAAGCTTGAGTGGTGCTATATTCACTGCCATTGATTCATTGCTTGGAGGTTTCAAAATAAGTTTGCCCCCTTCCTTGATTTCTTGCCTTTCTTTGGTTCTACGGAATTCTTGGACGGGTGGCCCTTCCACTCCACTCGCTGCCATACTTAACTCCATATCATGTGCTTGAGTGGCTAAATCTTCGAATGATCTGGGTAGGATTCCTTGAAGAATATACCGAAGACCCTAATGCATCTCTTGAGTGCACATCTCAATGGCGGAAGCTTTAGATAATCGATCTTTGCAGCTGAGGCTCAGATTCCTCAACCCGTTGATATAATCGATGACCGGCTCATCCTTCCATTGACGAGAATTTGTGAGCTCAATCATGCTGACAGTGCGCCGAGTGCTACAGAAGCGATTCAAAAATTCTTGCTCTAGTTGTTCCCATCCATCAATTGAACTGACCTCCAAATCAGTATACTAATCAAATGTGTTGCCTTTTAGTGATTGGACAAACTGTTTGACAAGGTGATCTCCATACATTCCAGCATTGTTGCATGTTTCGACGAAGTGAGCGATGTGCTGCTTAGGATTGCCTTTGCCATCATATTGTTGGAACTTCGGTGGTTGATAGCCCATCGGCGTCTTCAAGCTATCAATTCTTGGAGTGTAGGGCTTGGAATAGGTAAAGGATGACCTTGAGCTTCCCTCAATCTTGCTCTTGATGGTCCCTTCGATGAGTTCTTTCAGTTGGTCTACAGGAATCAATCCATCTCTTGAGCCTGCTGCCCTGCGCGCGTGCCGGCGAGCCGGCGGCGGCGGCAGCTGCTGCTGCTAGGGTTTCAAAACCCTAGCCGTATTTTTCTTTTATTTTTAATTATTTTCAGTTTTAATTTTGAATTAATTCTGAAAAATCGTTTTTGGTTCAATTATGCCTATTTTTCTAATGACATTATTTTAGGAGTAAAATAAATTGGATTCGGAATCCCGGGGTTATTTTACTTAAAATAATGAGGAAAGGTTTTCCTAAAACAAGAAAATATTATTGCCAATATTTGTGTTTTATTTTTCACACGTTGTGCACATATTCATTAATTATTTTGGATATTTATGATTGGAAATCATATGTTGTTGGTATTATGTAATTATGTGATTGGATCATGTGATTATGTGTGTTGGATGGAAATGGATGATCGCGAGCCCCAAGACCGGATGTATGGTTTATTTTCTGTTGGGCCTGTGTGCCTCTTTTACTGCTTTCTCCTTCTCTCTTTCTAGTTGCCTTGGAATAATAAGGCATTCTACCTCCCTCCTTATGTACTCCCCCCGGGTTTTCGCTGGGGTTTCTATTTTTAATATGTAATGAGAGTAGACTAGGAGTGAGGTTTCCTTTTTTGTAATTGGTGGAGAAGAAGGAAGGACCACATGGAGAGCCCAGACGGGAGGCCTCTTGGTGTTTTCCATGAAGTGAAGAAAGAGGAAAAGAGACCAAGGCCCATCAGCATGATGATTGGGTTACTATTAATGTAATAGTATAGGACCAACCCTAGATTGACCATAGATCCACTGCGGGCTCAGTGGATCGCATAGGATTCGGGCTCGTGATCATCCAACAGGGGCGTGCTAGGCTTTAATTTTGCATGTGGTTATGATGATGGATGAATGGATTGTTTATTTATCATATAACTACTATGAATGGTTTATTTACGCATTATGGATGTATGTGTAGATATTTATTTGAGATCTCGGTCATTACTTACTCTCACATTGGTTGGACCAATGTCAAAATATTAGACCCTAGACAAAGTGGACATGAACTCTAGGAGTTTGTCCATGCCTTCCAATCCATGGCATAGTGAGGAAGCTGCTTTAGGTCAATAGCGTGGTCTCACGAGTCATGGCACGTTATTGTACTTAAAGGAAGCTGCATTATGTCATGAACGAAAAGCGGGCTGCTGCTACCTGTCTCACGAGTCGTGGGGGTACCAGTGGGTCCGTGGCTCGGTCGATTGGGTTGGGTCTAACGCCCAATTAACATGATTCGCTTGGAGTCCTCGGGATCATGTGAAAGGGTGAGGCAATAATCTTGGGAATCTCGTGGTACGAGAATGGTATGGAATACCTCCCGCAGGATCTTTTCCATGCGAATCGTAAAAGCGGGGTATGGGAAAAATCGCTGTGGATCCCAAGCCCACTTGGAAAGGATTTCCCGAAAATCACGTTTGAGAGTACCGTGTTTTCGTATAAATAGTGGGAGGATTAAATGACTAAAGTCCATGCATTTAATTATTTTATCAAACCACCGTCTTTTATTTTCTGCTGATCGCGCGCTGTTTTTTAAAATGTAGATTTTAAAATGTCTAAGAACCCACTTTCCACCATTCTTGAGACAAACAAATTCAATGGAACAAACTACAACGACTGGTTGCGCAATCTCAGGATAGTCCTAGATTACGAGAACCAAGGCTACGTCATGGACGAGCCTCTCCCTAGGACCTTACCGGAAGGATCCACGCCAGAAGTAAGTGAGACGTTCGAGACTTGGCATAAGGATAACCGGAAGGTCCGTAGCATCATACTTGCTTCGATGACTAATGAGATTCAGAAGCAGTATGAAAGGCTAGACGATGTCCCTTCCATTATGGCTCGCCTAAAGGATTGTTATGCAGTCCCGGACCGGCATACTAGGTATGTCGCGACCAAGGCGTTCTTTGGAACTAAAATGACAGAAGGATCCTCTGTACAAGAGCACGGGGTTAAAATGCTTACCCTGGTGGAAAAGCTCGAGGACCTAAAGGCAGGTCTCGATAATGAAACGTACATAGATGTGATCCTTCAGTCATTCCCACCCTCCTTTGACCAATTTATCGTCAACTACAACATGAACGCACTTGAGAAGGGCATTCATAAGTTGATCAATATGTTGGTGCAATACGAGGCAACGACTAAGAAGTCCACGCCTTCGGTATTGTTTGGAGGTGCTTCGACTTCTAATACGAAAGGCAAGGGTGCCGGACGTTGGAAGAAGAAGAAAGGGAAGGCAAAGGCCGTCAAAGCAGCAACGAACACTAAGAGTGTTCCCATTGCCAAAGAGGGGAAGGGCAAAGGAAAGGGAAAGGTTGTCTCCAAGCAACAGTCAAAGGCATATGACATATGTATCAACTGCCGTGAGAAAGGGCATTGGAAGAGAGAGTGCCCCAAACTCTTCTCGAACCAAGGTATATATGTGATTGAGGTTAATATGGTCACTAGTTCTGCCTCTTGGGTATTAGATACCGGCTGTGGAGCTCACATTTGCAATGACTTGCAGGTGTTGAAAAGAAGCAGAAAACTGGGGTAGCGGGGACATGATCCTGAAGCTTGGGAATGGCAAGGCCATCTCGGCAAAAGCAGTAGGATCCGCCACTTTAGTGATTAGTGATAATATTAGCATAGATTTAGAACAAGTTTATTTTGTACCCAGTATGATTAAAAACATCATTTCCATTCCATTGTTGGACAATAGTGGTTATGAGTTTAGAATCAATAAAAATTGCTTTTATTTAATGAGGTGTGGAATTGCTCATCTACTTGGTACATTACATAATGGACTCTATATCTTGCAACAAACGAATTTCGTCCTCAATGCACAACACAAACGAAAATTAGATAATAATGGGAACGCACGTCTGTGGCACGCTAGGCTAGGTCACATATCCCAAGATAGGATGAAAAGGTTGGTAGACTTAAAGAACCTAGAGGTTGGGGACTTGAGCGATCTACCAACTTGTAAGTCCTGTCTAAGAGGGAAAATGACCAAGAGGCCCTTTGTAGGACAAAGCAGGCTTGCCACAGGTCTGTTGGACTTGGTCCATACAGACGTATGTGGACCACTAAGGATGCAAGCCCGAGGTGGGTTCTCCTACTTCATAACCTTCACCGATGATCATTCACGGTATGGTTATGTTTACCTGATGAGGTACAAGTCTGAAGCTCTTGAGAGGTTTAAAGAATTCAGACTTGAAGTGGAGAACCAAACCAACTGCAAAATTAAAATCCTTCGGTCGGACCGAGGCGGTGAATACCTTAGTACGGAGTTCCTAGATTATCTAAAAGAACATGGTATAATATCAGAATGGACACCTCCAGGAACACCGCAGTTAAATGGTGTCTCTGAAAGGAGGAATCGAACCCTGTTGGACATGGTTCGGTCCATGATGAGTTTTACCAAATTGCCCTTATCGTTTTGGGGCTATGCACTAGAAACGGCGGCCAAATTATTGAATTTGGCGCCTACTAGCACATTGACCCAAACGCCATATGAGATATGGCACGGCAAGCCTGCATCCTACAACTACTTGAAAGTGTGGGGTAGCCCCGCATACGTCAAGAGGTTAGTGGGAGATAAGTTAGAATCTAGGTCTAGCTTATGCAGGTTCGTTGGATACCCTAAAGAAACTGCGGGTTATTACTTTTATGACCCCTTGGAACAAAAGGTGTTTGTTTCAAGAAATGCAGTATTCTTGGAGCAAGGCTTCCCGGAGGATATCCAACCTGATGAGCTGATCCTTGAGGAATCGACTGATGGAATCCAGCCATCAGAAGAAGCAGCGGAACCCTCACTTAGAGGATTCAGGATTGACAGCCGAAGGGCTGACCAACCTCGAGAAGTCCAACATGCTAGGCATGAAGGATAGCCTCAGGAACAGCCAGCCCCGGTTCCTGAACCACCGGTTCCGATACAGTCAGCGCCCACAGTCACCACTGACGTTCCCGTTCTCCGTAGTTCCACTAGAGAGTCCAGACCTCCAATGAGATATGGCTTTCTAGGTGCGACCGATCTTTTGGATAACGATCCTAAGACTTATGGAGAAGCGATGTCTGACATCGACTCCGGGAAATGGCTTGAGGCTATGAAAGCCGAAATGGACTCCATGAGCGAGAACCAAGTTTGGAGTCTTGTAGATCCACCGAAAGGTGTTAAGCCAGTGGGCTGTAAGTGGGTCTACAAGCGCAAACTTGGCGTTGATGGAGAAGTCACAACCTTTAAGGCTAGGCTTGTAGCTAAGGGATACACTCAACAACCCGGGGTTGATTTTGAGGATACCTACTCGGCAGTAGCCATGGCTAAATCCATTCGGATTCTGCTCGCCATAGCAGCATGGTATGACTATGAGATATGGCAGATGGACGTGAAAACGGCCTTCCTCAATGGTTTCGTTGAAGAAGAGATCTATATGGATCAGCCGCAGGGTTTCACGATCACTGGAGAAGAACAGAAAGTCTGTCGCCTCCAGAAGTCCATCTATGGTCTCAAACAAGCCTCCCGAAGTTGGAACATTCGATTTGATGAAGTAATACGGGGTTATGACTTCATCAAAAATGAATCTGACCCTTGAGTATACAAGAAGGTCAGTGGGAGCTCAATAGTGTTCCTAGTTCTTTATGTGGATGACATTCTGCTCATTGGTAATGACGTTAGAATGTTAGGAAACACAAAAGCATGGTTGTCAACCCAGTTTTCCATGAAGGACTTGGGTGAAGCCTCCTATATCCTAGGCATCCAGATTGTCAGGGACAGATCTAAAAGGATGTTAGGACTCACCCAAAACTCGTATATGGAGAAAGTCCTAAAGTGATATCGAATGGACAACTCCAAACGAGGATTCCTTCCAATGAGGCATGGGATCAAGTTATCCAAGAAACAGTCCCCACAGACTGATGAGGAACTTGAAAGGATGAAGGTCATCCCCTATGCCTCCGCCGTAGGTAGCATACAATATGCGGTCCACTGCACTAGGCCTGACATTGCATACACATTGAGCGTAACAAGCAGATATCAGTCCTGCGCAGGAGAGGCACATTGGAATGCTGTTAAAGGCATATGGCAATACTTTGTTTACATTCACTTATCTGCATTTACGTTTCTGTTCACTACGCAAACAAAGCCCACGGACTGAGAATCGATTTCGGGGACTGGGACTACGCTTGGAGGTAGGTCCATGAAGTCAGTCTTACCGAATCAGTCCGAAAATCTCCAAGTCAAGGAATCCCAAAAATGGGTACCGAGATTCCCTTTGAGACTTGCACTAAGCATCTGCTGTCGTATTTCATCGACGGGTGACGAAGGTCGTCTAAGCAGTGTTAGTGGGTCAGCGTGCTAGGAAGCAGCTGATTGAGGTGACTCGCGGGAACCGTCTTACGGAGGACCTTGAGTATGGTCAGCAAGGTATGACGCGTATTCCCAGTTCCAACGGTACAGGCCAAGTCCTTTGACTTGAGGAACTGCTGAGTTTACTTGTGCGTCAGGTCTGTATCTTAGATATGGTGAGAGATTGCCAAAATACTCTTGAGTAGTCATAAGCCATGTCTAGTGTAGCTCGGGTGCACAAAGTGACAGTAGTTTCCAAGAAAGGATCTGTCTCCTGTCAAAAGGTGTTGACAGTTGAGTCTCATATATGCTCTGTGTCTTGTCCCTGAAATCTGTGGCCACAGTGACTGAACAGAAGGGAAAAGGTTTCCCTTGCGGCATTTAGTGAGGACAGACCGACACTTAGGTCCAAAATGGGTACCTGCATTTTCCGTGCCCTAGACCCTAAGTGATGAGACCGAAGACAGAAGGACAAGTGTACTTTTAGAGCCTAAATGTTCATCCCCGAATATTTCACCTAGTCTCTAGTGCCATGGACCGTTGCTAGATGGCCACCCATGGTAACGGACGGATTCTAGGAATCCGACCAAGTCTACCTGAATGGTGAACCTAAAGAGTCACACACTATCCACACACACTTAGTATTTAATTTGGAATTAAATATTGGATTAAAGGAATGATTAAATTAGATTTAATCGGGTCCTATATTTTCTTGGAGAAATTAATTCCTTCTATTTGATAAAGGGAATTAAATTAATAAATAGGATTTATTAAAAGGGTTGATTTAATGGGCTTAGAATAAATTATAATATTTATTTATTATATTATATTTATTCTTTTAGCCTTTTGGAATATTTAATAGGATTTAAATATTCCATTAAATTAAAATCAACGGTTGAGATGGAAAGGGGAGATGGAAGGCTAGGATTCGTTTGACTAGGTCAAACACTAGTTTGACTAGGACTTTGACTAGGTCAAAACCCTAGTCAAATTAGGTTACTTAGAGTTTGAGTTTAAAGAGGATTAAACTCTTCCTCTATATAAACCTCTAGCTTCCAACATTTGAGAGATTGATGATTCTTGAAAAACACACACAACACACACTCTCCCCTCTCCTACCTCTCGTCCGCCCCTCTCTCTTTCTCTAGCAAGAAAATATTTTTTTTCTTTAGTTCTTTTTGTTCTTGGAACATCAAGAACTTAGACGAACCAATACCGTTAATTGATAACGAGTTATTGATTCGTCCACTCCAAAAATAATACTTGTTCGTTGCTAGCACGACGTGCAAGATACGTGGGTGGATCGTGTGTCACGATTTGGAGGATCTCAAGAACGAGGTCTTGGTGCAAAACGGCGAACAACGCGAGTAGCAGTTGAAGACGAAAACGACAACGAGTAGGTCCCGTTTAAGATTTTCGTCCCTCTTTATTTTTCAACTCTATGGCCTCCATGATTTATTTATTTATTTTATGATCATGAGATACACCGAACGCCCGGGAACCTCAAGGGCACACCCCTTGAGCGTGTTCTTTAAAATTAAAAGCATGCCTTTTATTTTGTAAATTTTAATATGTTTATTTTTACCGCGCTTCCGCATTCGCGCAATTCCCGGGACGATCCACCGGATTTTCTTTCATGAATGGTTGACAACGGCCTACTAAATTTGAAATGAAATCTTCGAAGATACGCGAGCTTTTCTTGCAAACTCTTGAGCTCATTGATGTTTCGAGGTTTCGATATTCTTAAAATAGCATCGATCTTGGCTTGCTCAATTTGTATACCCCGTTGGTGGACGATGAACCCAAGAAACATTTCGAATGTCCCCCCGAACGCACATTTGGAGGGACTCATTCTTACCTGGTATTTCCTCAAACGTTCGAAGACCTTCCTTAAGTCGTGAAAATGATCCCCTCGTTTCTTTGACTTCACTACCAGGTCATCAACATAGCACTCTATATTCTTGTGGAGCATATCATCGAAGATCTTTTGCAATGCTCTTTGATATGTAGCACCAGCATTATTTAATCCAAAAGGCATGACCTTGTAGCAATATATGCCTTTAGGAGTGCGAAATGCCGTCAATTCTTTATCTGCCGGTGCCATAAGTATTTGATTATATCCGATATCTTCGTTGGACTTGTTTGACGAGACAAGCCCCTTTCTTCACCGACAGGTGGTGCAGGGCTACTTCTGAGTCTAGCCCGGGTATTTCTTTATAAGAACATGCAAACATGTCTTTATACTCATGAAGTAGCGCGACATAAGCCTCATCTTCTTCCGGCGTTAGAGAGGCACTTGTGTTAATTGGTCAGGGATCTACGGCATCACCAAGATTGACTTCTTTCAACTCATCAACGATTGTTTTAACACCTTACTCAAGTTCTAGAGGAGAGTCTTCAGCATCTTCTTCTTCAACCTCCTCATTTTCAGTTAAGGTGATGTGATGACCTTGGGCGATATCTTCTTCAACACTGTCGTTAATATAATTGGATGATGCTACGTTTTCTCTGTCATCCTCGTCATCAAGTTGAACTTGTGTGAAGACCATTGTTTGTGCTTTAACCTTCAAGACTATGCCACGTTATATGTCTAAAGTTGTGCGGCGTCTCATTCTGGAAGGAATCAAACTTCTGAGCTTTTGTGTATATGAGGATGTGATGTCTTCCTTTGGCTGCACGGCTACCTTGGATACACCTTTCTTTTGATACCCCGTCCTTCTACGTAGACCGAGTCTATCAAAGAAAGATTGATTGTTGGTCTTTCTATGAATCATTATTTTACGTGGGCCAAGTCTGTTGAAGACAGACTCTCATAGATTCTTACCTTTGGTCGTTTTTAGTTGAAGAAAAGCGGACATGGTTGCTACAGGCCTTTTTTTATGGCGATGCAGATAGTCTTAGAAGGGGTAAATCCAAGACCCACATGAGAATCTGGGATTGACCCTTTTCCTTCAACATTACTTGTGTGGCGTTGAGTCTATGGAGCTTCTTATTGGTGGCTTCAGGAGGAAGTTTTCCAAGAGCTAGCCTTTCTTGTGGATTCTACCCGGCTTTAACAAGCAACTTGAAGGATTTTGGATCATATCTTTCTCCATCTATGGCCAATGTCTCATGTTTCTTTTCATCTTCTTGGGTTTACGGAACAAATCTTTTGAGTGATAGCTTCGATGGTTGCTTTACGTTGATCTAAGTTAATGGTAGAGTAGAGCTCTTTGAAAATTCAGCCTCGATGGTGGGGAGCTCATTTGTCCTCATGCTTCGATTTTCATGTGACTTTGGCTTTTCTGAGGGCGAAATCTCTTTTCCTCTTTTGGCAGTTTCGATGTAGTACTTGGCCTCGACAAAGTGCGACGCAGCTTCCGTAAAAGATTTGGTATCACCGAATACCCTTTTCACTACACCATTGCGGCAATATTTGAAACACTGATGCCATGTTGAGGGAACTACAAATTTTTGTGCAACCAAGGGCGGCCAAGAAGCATGTTGTAAGAGGTTTTGGCGTCTATAACATGAAACAGTGCGGTCGATGCCATATCGTCTATCAACAATTCCATCCTTATAATGTCGACAGCCCTCTGTCCTCCTTGATTGAAGCTTTGAATCATGAGGCGGTTGTTTGCGAGCTCATCCATCGGGATCCCCAATTCTTTCAAGGTTCGTAGGGGTAAGACATTGACTGTAGAGCCTCCATCGATCAATATTCTGTTCACGTGCATATCCAGCAACGAACAAGGGGTAGTTATGAGGCTTTGACCCAAGAAGCAAATCTTCGTCGGTGAAAGTAATGGTGGAAATGCATTCATCAGTATTAGAGGAATTTTCTTTTTCAGACAGCACGTCCTCATTGATCGTAGTATCATTCTTATGTGTGGCATTGTAGGAGGCTTTACTGTTAAAAGACCTACACTTGACCGAGGTCACATTTGCTGCTGGGGTATCTTCTTCAAGAGAGATTTTACCTTGGTGAGCTAACTCCATAACCTTGTCTTTGAATACAAAGCAATCTTGTATTGAATGCCCAACTAAACGATGATATTTGCAGTATTTTGGGTCATCTGTTCATTTGGCTTCTTTAGGTCGCTTTGCTTCGGGTAATTTGATGATGTTAGCCTCCAACAAACCATCAAATATGCCGGGACATAATAATCAAGGAAAGGATATTTCTTTGCTTGCATTTCTTTCAAAGTTAATTTTCTTTGCGGTCTCACGTAAAGAGCATTTTGCTTTGGGGTAACGTAGTCCTTTGTCGCGCTCCTAAGCTTGAGTGGTGCTATATTCACTGCCATTGATTCATTGCTTGGAGGTTTCAAAATAAGTTTGCCCCCTTCCTTGATTTCTTGCCTTTCTTTGGTTCTACGGGATTCTTGGACGGGTGGCCCTTCCACTCCACTCGCTGCCATACTTAACTCCATATCATGTGCTTGAGTGGCTAAATCTTCGAATGATTTGGGTAGGATTCCTTGAAGAATATACCGAAGACCCTAATGCATCTCTTGAGTGCACATCTCAATGGCGGAAGCTTTAGATAATCGATCTTTGCAGTTGAGGCTCAGATTCCTCAACCCGTTGATATAATCGATGACCGGCTCATCCTTCCATTGACGAGAATTTGTGAGCTCAATCATGCTGACAGTGCGCCGAGTGCTACAGAAGCGATTCAAAAATTCTTGCTCTAGTTGTTCCCATCCATCAATTGAACTGACCTCCAAATCAGTATACTAATCAAATGTGTTGCCTTTTAGTGATTGGACAAACTGTTTGACAAGGTGATCTCCATACGTTCCAGCATTGTTGCATGTTTCGACGAAGTGAGCGATGTGCTGCTTAGGATTGCCTTTGCCATCATATTGTTGGAACTTCGGTGGTTGATAGCCCATCGGCGTCTTCAAGCTATCAATTCTTGGAGTGTAGGGCTTGGAGTAGGTAAAGGATGACCTTGAGCTTCCCTCAATCTTGCTCTTGATGGTCCCTTCGATGAGTTCTTTCAGTTGGTCTACAGGAATCAATCCATCGGACGAGACTTGAAACTCTTTTGCAGGTTTATCCTTCTCGATATAGTGTTGCTTTGTGGATACTTCTGCTTCATCATGAGCCTCAACTTATTTCCCCCGAATATGGCTTGTCTCAACGTTGTTCGGCTTGTTGATCAACCTAGCGATTTGGGCATCTTGCTCTTGGACATGCTTGGTGAGTCCCTTGATAGCTCTTGTCAGACTTGCAATTGGCTCTTCTAGGGTTGTGGCATTCGTCGCCATGACTGGGGTCACATTCGTTATGTAGGAGTAGCTAGACACGGAGTGAGGAGAGGATGGAGGAGATTTATCTTCGTCATCTTCACTTACGTGGTTAGGTACGAATATATAGCAGACCCATTTGGTGGAGTCGTATGGGAAGATTCACTAAGTTTCTTCGACATGTTCCTCGTAGTAACACCGATACTCTTCGTGCTAGCACTCGAAGACTTTATTATGGCGAGTTTGAAATTCACCATCTTCATAGCTTTTCGTTGAGTATCCATCCTAAGTAGAAAAATAGAATATAATTGATAAATAATATATATTTTCCAATTGTCATTATTTTATTGGGCGCAAAATTAACTTTTCTACAGAGTCCGTTAGTCAAGGTTTAGTTACTGTTAAGTTGTTGGGTAGGTTTTTTGTTTTAGCTTTGTGTTTGGATTGGATTTCCTTATTTGGTTGGTTTAATAAAATTTCACCGCTAATTTATCAAAAAAAAATTAATTTGTGATAACATTGATGTAATCATATAATTACCACTCCTATCTAAAAATAAGCTAATACATACTAAGTTCACAATACCTGTGATTTAATTTGAGCAATAAATTACTTCGACTAATTAATTAAGACACCATCAAATAAATGATGTGTTAAATATTAATAATATTGAAGTTTTAAATTAATATTAAACCTATAGAATAAACCAAAATGATATTAGTCCAATATTAAATAATTTGACTTTGTATTGAAGCAAAAATAGCTAATAATGTTAGTAGGGGTATATGAACTTGAGATAGACTCGACCTCGACTTGGAGGGGTGTGGACTTTATATGATCGAAAATAACAAGGGTTGGACCTTGATATGAGTAGATGTATCTATATATAGTTGAAGGTATCCATGCACATGTTTGGGGATAAAGACCCGAACGTTGTGTTAATGGGTAAAATCCATATTAACTTATGTGATATTCAAAATGTTCAAATAACTTCCTGTGGAAAAAAAAAAAAAAAAAAGAAGTTCATATAACCTCCTGTGTTTTTTGAAAAGGTGCACACTACCTCTCAGTACATTTGAACGTGAGTCTTAAGGTTCAATGACAAAAATACCCTTTCTAAATCAATGGCCTATTTAATTTAATCTAAATATGTGACTCAGATTTATTATAAACACATATTTATAAATAAGCCGCTAGGATTAAATATAATCAACGGTCTAGATTTAGTCAGATATATTTATATATATATTATTTGATATTAAATGTAATATATAGAAAATAAAAAAATTTTATCTTAAAAATAAATTATATAATAGATAATTATATATTATTTTAATATATAGATACGTATATATATATTTGTATCTATACATATAGAGGGGGAGGATTGTCCGCTGCCGGCCAACGCCATTGGAACCTTCCCCCTACTGCCAGCGGGACGCTCCCCCAGCCTAGCCGTCGGCGGAACCCCTCCCCACCCCCAACCCCTCCACCTTTCTCAACTTATAGATTTAGTTTCTCTCCCCTCCTACATCTCCCCTGTGCAACCACCTCTTCACGCCAGCCTACAACTGTTGGAAAGCCCATCCAACGCCGAGCATTTTGACACCTCACTCATCGCCAATCTCCCATCCGTCGGCGAGTTTTTCTCCATTTTCTCCATTATCCGCCGTGCTTTTCGCTCCAAGCCACACACCGTCTGAATGCCCAGCTTCCACTAATCATTTTCCACTCTTGCTCATCATCGTCCGCCTCCGCGCCGGAGAGATGTCGCCGCTATTCTCTTACATGATTTATTGCCTGCACACCCTTCCATTCCTCCTCTTCTTCCACTACTGTCCACCACCCATCTGCCAACGCACCACCACCATTCGGAAACCCTCCTCACCACGGCCATTTTCAACCATCACCCATCATCGGCCGCCCCACCATTGGCGAGATCTGCCCGCTCCTCTGCCGCCTCCGCTTGGTGTTTTATTATTATTTTTGTTTAAATTTCTTCTTACAAATAATTCAATTATATCTTTTATATTATATTTTACAAATATGTTTAATTAGAAAATATATAAATTTATATCTAAATATACAAACATATTACAATTGGGGTTTTGGATTATTTGGAGAAGATAGGGGTAATTTGGTCTCTGGAAGGCAAAAAATGCTTGCCCATTCGCATTTTTCGTGCGTTAGGTACACTTGTAGAGGGGTAATTTGCTCCTTTAAAAAAAAACATAGGGAGTTATGTGGTTTTTATTCTTTTCACAGGGGGTTATTTGAACATTTTGGATATCACAAAGGTAATATGGATTTTACCCTTGTGTTAATTATCGCAGTAAAGTTGGCCAAGAAATTGGTGATAAACATTATAAATCAAAAAATTAAGTAGGTTTTTCTTTGTAATACACACCCCCAAGTTCGAACATAAAAACCTCCTATAGAAAATTTTGAGCCCAAACTATTGACTTGTTGATGTAGAACAAGAGACAGATGCATTTTTGGGGTGTTCGGATAGGTGTAGGTCCAAGGTTTAGCACTTTGGTTGCATGGTTTAATCGTGAAACTTCAAATAGACATAACTTTTTAGCCGATTCGAGTTACAGAACGATCTACCCATTGTTTCGATCACCTTCGAGAGTAGAATCCAACCCTTTAACAATATTGTCATGAGGAGTAGTCGTTTTTCATAAGATTTCATCGTTTCGACCACTGTGTCACCTACCGCCCATTAGCCAAGAGTGTCGACAGGACTTGCAGATAACGTGCGGGCGGCAAGGGGATGCTGGCCGTCAAGCAAGTGAACAAATGGCAAGTGAGCAGAGACTCTTACCCATTGGAGATTACAATACTGTTCGTATAGAAACTTCTTTGATGTGTGAGGACGCTATCCGCCAAGTATGAAGTCATTCCATGGACATTTGGGTACTGAGATATAAGGGCGAGCGGGCGCCATCCTGTCCGCGAGCAAGAGATTGATGTGCAAACCAACGACGATGTTTGGAGTCTGCCAATGCCATGGCGGGACGACAGTTTCAGAATTTTGTGATGATAATTCCCTTACCATGGATGATTGGATGTGGCTGAAATGCTGGAGTTCTGATGTAGAAATCGTAATCTACGCAACGGTTCAAGTGGCACATGATTTGGGCGTCGAACGAGGGAGATGCAAAAAAGGTGCGCTCCTTGGCCACTTTAATGGTCTATGGCCAGAATAAGGAAAAATGTTTTTAAACGTAATATATAATGGGGCCATGCAGTGGAGAGCTCCAGCCAACCCTCCCCATGCAGTAAGACACTAAATGGGCAATCCCTTGGAAGCATATGGGGGCCTTTAAGGGCGGCTCTAGGCAACTCGAAGGGAGTGCTAGAGTCCACGGACGGGCGGCATAGGGCCAGGATGGCCCACGTTGGGTAAGAAACGAGCCGAGAGGTTCCATGTGGACTGCAGGGTTGCCCCGCGAGCTGCTGGAAATCAGGGGCAACACCTCTAGGCTGAATGAGTGATCGAGGCAAGCACTCTAAGGCCTCGTGACATGCGGTATTGGGTTCTAGCCATGAGGGGGGGGGGGTCTACAACACGGCGCTAAGGGCGAATTGTGAAGCCACACCGAAAGGCAAGAAGGCATGTTGGGCATGTTGTGCTGGATTGATGTGAGATTTAGCATATTGATTGGCCTCAGACTTGTTATGTTGTCCTACTCGGGCGAGGAATAGAAGATGGACATGGCAAAGACATGCGCCAGTAATACACAGAGTGAATGTTGAGCATACGATGGGCATTGTGGGCGTAAGAATGGCCTATAGTGCTGAGACGGAGTGAGGATGCTCTTAGCCATTGCGAGAGGTATCGAGAGGACCCGAGATTGTGGGCGAGATGCATGATGACAAGCTAGCTAGTTGGGGTCGGACATGGAGACATGCAAGGCGTGCGAGTCGTGACCCTCGACAAACATGAGCATTTCGAATAGGCGAGTGCACGGGCACAAGGTGCCGCATAGGGATGCGTTCGAATGTCACATTGGTGAGCTGCGAATGTTAAAGACACATGACCGGAAAACCATTAGGAACAGAATGGACGAAGGCTGGTCGAAGGTTGAGTGTGATTTGGGAGGCTATATGGGCGAAAAAGAAAATATTCTGCTGCGATAAAAGAGTCTGCCCGTGACAATTGGTATTAGAGCCCAGATAATCCTAGGCTCCCAAAGGACAAGAGTGCGCACCGAAAGAGGAGGTGTGGCACGCGAGCTCTACCTCATGTTGTGGCGAGTTGATACCATTTTGAGACAAGATCATACTGGATTACGGCACAGTAGTGTAGGCTACCTGTCTTGGGCTTTGAAATGCTTTAGTTAGCCGATTGTCAGGACGGAATGATTTTTGGGGGATGTCCGCCGTAGAATGAGAAATCGATGGTGTCCTTTCGCGCGCGGTTGGGCTGTTTCGGTGAGTTAGTACCTACAGTCCAACTTTGTGATTGTTGTGTTTTGTTGGCAGTTTTGTGAGCATCGCATATGTTGGAGCGAGCTGTCAACCGTTGTCGAATTTTTCTTTTTTGGATGAAGTAGAGAATCAGATTTTCAGAATTCATCTTAGCTTCCCTATGTGAGAGAGGGACATGCCGATGTGTCGAATGGCCTGCGAGAGCCACGTTTACGCTGTTAGCAACCATGTGTGCAGTAATGTCGTAAGTCACGAGACGATCAAGGCATTGAGGTTGTTCTGTGGGTGAAGTACCACCTTATTGAAGACCTTCCAGCAGGGAAGTGTAAGCTTTATTGTTGAGGTGTTGAGGCACAGTTGCACATGAGGTGCATGAAAGCAAGCCACCCTTGGGATTGCAAGAAATGGACGTCTAGACCCCTTTTAGGGACAGAGTTGCATGTGAAAAAGGCCCGAATGTATTTGGTCAGTACAAGAGCTGAAATGTTGGGATGTAAGTTCTCATGGAGAGATGGGGGTGTGTCAGGCAGAAAGACGACACACTTCAAGAACTAGACGGCTGAGATCCGAAAATGTGTATGAATTGTTGAGCTTTAGTAGAAGAAGGCCACCAAGCCATGTTGTGTGCTCATCAGGAGCATTTCCGAGGGGGACAACTGAGTGAAGAATTGTGGGGGAGCATTGGGCTCCATTGCACCCTGAGCAGCATGGTGTTGTAGGCTTGGGATGTGAAAAAATTCTGAATCCTGCGGTCTGTTGAGGGTGAAGACCCCGACCCTTGTGGTGAGTCAAGAGGCCCCTTTTGGAGAGAATTCGAACCTGCAAGCGGCGTGGTTCTGACATTTTGGACGAGCCCCAAATGCTTTCAAGTTGGGTTCAGTATGGTCACCGAGAGGCGGATTACGTGCTTGCCGAGGACGAAAACACATTGAGTGGGGGAGAGTGTGAACTGCGCGCACAGACTTCAAGCTTGACCTGTTCCAGACCAATTCGGGTGTAATCAAGGCACTGTTTTGAGGGACGCCATTGTTATGAACAACACACTTAATGAAACTTGTTGCACAGCTTGCTACCCACTAGTCAAGGAAGAGATTGCAGAAAGACATCAGAGACTTCAGACCTATGGAAACGAGTGTATTGAGACACTATCCGTAGTGGTAAACCATCAGTTGAGGTAACAGTTGAGGAAGAGAGTGTAGAAGCGTACACAAACTTCCAAATTGTGTTGAATGTGAAATGAAGTGCATTGAGGCACTATATCTGGAAACCAACCCAATTGTTGAGGAAGAGAGTGCAGAAAGAGTGTGCAGACTTCTAAATTGTGTTTCCATG
Source organism: Sesamum alatum (assembly GCA_034509735.1). Lineage (NCBI taxonomy): Eukaryota > Viridiplantae > Streptophyta > Magnoliopsida > Lamiales > Pedaliaceae > Sesamum > Sesamum alatum. The sequence continues at coordinate 28,920,223 of JACGWO010000009.1, forward strand.
TTGAATTGAGTGCATTGCGGCACTATCCATGAAGAACTAACCACCAACCGGGAAGAAGGTGTAGACGAAGTAAACGGACTTCCACTTGATTTTTCATGGCCACAATGGGGTGCATCAGAGGCACCATTGCTGTGGAGAAAACATGGACACTCACGCAGAAGAGCTCGAAGAGCTGGAGGTGTTCTGTTGTTGTATGATACTAGAGATGGGTATCATACCATATACACTTCAATTATTTGTATATGTGTTGACGAGAACGTCACAGAGCGAGTGGGGAAGTATGTCACCTGCTACCCCTTAGCCAAGAGTGTCGACAGTGACTTACAAAGGATGTGCGGGCGGCAAGGAAATGCCGGCCGGTACGCAGTTGCGCAAACGGAAAGTGAGCAGAGACTCTTACCAATTGGGGATTGCAATAATGTTTGTATGGGAACTTCCTTGATGTGTGAGGATGCTATCCACCATGGACATTTGGGCATGGAGATATAAGGGGCGACTATCGGACGCCATCCTCTACGCGAGCTGGAGATTGATGTGCAAAGAAGAGTGCTTTATCCTTTTATATTTGCAAAACTATTTCACTAGTGTGTCCCATGGAGTGTTGGGAACATCTACACCGAGTTTCAGAGTTAGAAGGTTCTGATTGAGTAATAAACGACGACGATGTTTGGAGTCTGTCAGTGCAGTGGCAGGATGGCAATTTAAGAATATTGTAAATAACAATTCGCTTCCGATGGATGATCGGATGGGGCTAAAATGTTGGATTTGTGATATTGAAGTTGTAGGATACGCAGCGGTTCATGCGGCACACAATTTGGAAGTTAGACGAGGGAGATGCGGAAAAGGTGCGCTCTTTGGCACCTTTAATGGTCTAACTGCTGGGACAAGGCCAAATATTTTTAAGCCTATTATAAGAGGGGCATGCAGTGGTAAACTCTAGCCAGACCTCCCCGTTCAACAAGTCATTACGAGAGCAATCCTTTGGGGGCACGTGGGGGCCTTCAAGCGCCAGCTCTAGGAAACTCAAGGGAGTCCTTGAGTCTCCGGACGGGTGGCGTGGGGCCAGGATGGCCCATGTTGGGCAAGAAACGAGCCGAAAGGTTCCATGTTGACTTCAGTGTTGCCCCGCGAGCTGCAGGAAATCAGGGGCAACCCCTCCAGGTTGAATGAGAGATCGAGGCAAGCACTCTATGGCCTCGTGAGCTAACTCGTGACATCCGCTATTACGTTATAACCATGCACGGGGTCTGTTGGCTAAGATACGCGGTCGTGAGGCGACTTCGCGCTGTCGGCAAATTGTGAAGCCACGCCGGAAGGCAAGAAGACATGTTGAGCATGTTGTGCAGGATTGTCGCGAGATAATGGCATATCGTTTAGGCCTCGGACTTGTGATGTTGTCCTACTCGGGCGAGGCATAGAAGACAAGCATGGCGAAGACATGCACCGGTAATACACCAAGTGAACATTGAGCATGCGATGGCATTGTGGGAGTAAGAATGGCCCATAGTGTCGAGACGGAGCGAGGATGCTCCGAGTCATTGCAAGATGTATCAAAAGGACCGGAGATTGTGGGTGAGATGCATGATGGCAAGCTAGCTAGTTGGGGCTGGACACGAAGACACGGAAGGCGTGCGAGCCGCGACCCTCGGCATTTCGAATAGGCAAGTGCACGGGCACGAGGTGCCGTATAGGGATGCGTTCGAATGTCGCGCCGATGAGCTGCGAGTGTCGAAAACACACGATGGGAAATCCATCAAGACTCGAATGGATGAAAGCCGGTCGAAGATTGAGTGTGACCTGAGAGGCCGCACGGGCGAAAAAAAAATTCCGTTGTAACAAAAGAGTTCGCCCGTGACACTGTCAGGATGATCTTTTAGATTTTTCTAACTTCTAGTCAACTTAAATTATTTTTTTCTATTTTCCATTGTTATTTTTGGGCCTAATATTTTTTTGGATTATTGTTAGTATGGCAGGATATGTTTTGGGTTGTGAGTCTCGTGGGGTTGTGAGACAGTCCAAATTTTAGTCTGTTTTAGACCTATTTTACCTAGCCTGAAATTAGGACTCTTCTCTTTTAATTAGTTAATAATCATGTTAAGAGGGTTCATTCAGCAATAGAATATTTTTACTATCAATCTCAAATTTTTCAAGAATATTGGGGAAGCATTCTCATTATTCTTTACTTTTAATTGCTTCTGCTCCATCAGTTGTCCCCCATGGGACGAAAAAAATTAAGTGCATTACAAGTCAGTACTTCAACCGTTAAGGTCAACTGTATTCGAACCAGTGACGTCATATATATGTGACAAATAATTATTAATATATGAAAATTAACTTTAAATATTAAATAATATAGATATACCTAAAACTTTATCGTTTAAGCATTTCCCTCTGTGCTATTAATATTTCAACAAAATGTGTCAATATAATAAAGTAACATAAATAGAGACCTGTACAAGAAATGTAGCACAAAAATACTAAGAAATTCAAATAATAAAAGTCAAGACAAAAAAAAACACAGAAGTTTCAAAACGCCCAACACCAATGACCAAACACACTTATTATTCTAATCCAAATCATAAAAATGATAGCATATCAACATCATCTAACTCAAACTGCACATAAAATTCTAAAGTTACGCAAAACGTTTTCTTTAAGTTCTTCTTAACCATTCATCATTTTCCTACATTACATCACGAAAACTGCTACCACTATCTCCAACACCAACTGAGACATTGTGCAAGTTATCATTGAAGTTAAACTACTTGATATCTTCAATATAATCAACACCGTCTACATTTATATAGTTAAATGAGTATAATATATCAATCATAAAATATTTATTATACTTTTAACAATCATTTTCTCATATAGAATCCATTCAAACCTTCTCAGCGACGACGATGTTGGTTTACATTCTTGGAGGACCTAATTGCTCATAAAGCATATTGTCAATTTCTTCATAGTTAAGAAACGGCTCTTCGCCATCACTAACAATCCAAACATCAATCTTATCAATACTTTAATAACCAATAGGATCACAACTTTCAGTTTCGTAAACCACATACAATTTTTAATGATCTAATTGTTACCTACCTTTTGCTCAAGTTATAGTGAACATAAATCAAATATTTTAGCTTTTTATGCTCCAACATGTTCCCCTTTTTTGGTGTTTTGCATTAAAAAACACTCCAAGTTCTCTCACATCTCGATGAGTTACGTGTTTGATCAAGAATTTGAATCGCCAATTTTTGAAGATTGGGTGTACGTGCACCAAATAATTTCTACCATTCGTCTATGTCAAAAGGAAAACAATGTATAAATAGTCAATAAAAAATGTAATAAAGAAATAATTAACTTAGATAGAGGGAAAAAATGAGAAATTACCAGGCTGAGTATTCTTGTTATTCTCAAGAGAAAGTTATTGTCTAAAACTCTGTTACTAATCTCAAAACAATTTAGTCTCATTTAACAACTGAACTGTTACCTATTCCTTTGGTGGTAATTAATTCTAGAACATTGATATACGCTAAAAAGACCAGCCTAGAAGTCCAAAAGACCTTGGTAGGAGTTCAAAAGTGAAGGCCCTACACAAGGGCCCGCCTGTGTACAGGAGGAGGCCCACTTAAGACTCCAGCCGATGCCCAAGGAAGTACCGACCAGGCCTGCCCCAATAAAGAGGGAGTCCAGTCCAACCTAGAGAAGAAGACCCATCAAGAAGGCCCGAAGCGGAGGCCCAAGCCTAGGGTAAGATGCCCGACAAGGAGGCCCAGGCCCACCAAAAAGGATAAGGGTTGACCGGGTCTAGCCCTTATCCTTATCCGCGAGAAAAACCCTTCAACAGACCTCCTACTTTCAAAGAGTCCAGGGGCTGTTGAAGTTTGGGAAGGCCAGCACGAAGTCCTTCCAGAGTCCCAAGCAACTAGGAGTCCTTCCAACCATGACTCTTCTTCTATAAATACTAGCTTATACGGCTAGCTCAAGTAACGTTTTTCTAGCACTCCAATTCACGATTTTATGCTCCCACACTCGCACTTTTCTCATTTTTATGCTCTTTGGTCACGATAATTCATCTAGTTTTTGTTTCATTTACGTTTATTCTACCATAACTACTTAGTGACTTGAGCGTCGGAGTGCTAACGCTTTTTTTTTTTCAAGTTCCCATTTCATAGCTTGGGGATCATGTGTCAAAGAGATTATATTCTAGCAAGAATAGGTGGATTCCTTTATTGAAATTTTCTTGGTGGTGTCATAGGCCCCATTTGTGAGAATTAGATTTAGGGCCTGTATATTGTAGGAAAATGGAGGGAAAAATTACAAGTTATTTCAACCAGGATGCTAGGAAGTGTGAGGGTTTAGAAAATGTTAAAGCCTATCATATCAGTTCTCTCCATGAAGAACTTAAACCTAGAGAAAATACTCCCAATAGCTTGACATTAGGAGATGGGTCATGGAACAATTAACGAGCACTATTGTGGCTATTTGTCAATGTTGCCTTGGAAGCTAAGAAAGTACTATTTCCACAAGCGATGGTGCCTTCCATAGTCATAGAAGTTATTATGAGATAATCAATTGAAGAGTAGGATGACAGAAGAAGTGGATCAATCTTGATATAGAGCGGGGTTCAGTGACGAAGGTCATAATTTAGAGTGGCTTTAAGGGACCAAATCATTGGAAATGACCTCCCCAATAATTTGAGGTGAGTCAATTTGCCAGAGTACATTGGCACGATAGACTACTCTAGTAAATGGGAAAATACTACATAAATCAAGACCCAAACCCAGGCCAAGGCCCATTATTTTTAAATCAAACCCAGCCTAGATCATTTAAATGAAATATTTGTGTATGGGCCGGGCTAGTAATATCCAACAATACCCAATACTCAATTTTCTTTAGATTAATATAATAATTTGATTTACTAATTCAAAATTTAAAATTTCTTCCAGCCCAGAATTCAGTTCTCCTATAAACAAAAACGTTCATACTTTACCTCTACTTAGCTACTCCTCGTACCACTATATCCACCAAACCACCGTCTATAGCTAGTTTCAACTTTCTCTACTAACTTTTTTCTGTCAACTTTCAGATTTATTGTTAAATGATGTAACAAGACTAGTGAAGTAGTAGAGACTGAAGGAAGGCGGATCGGCCCGGGAACGCAGCGGAAGCGTAGTGGAGATAAAAAAAAAGTGCGGAATAAAAGAATTTAAATTGTGCTCAAGGGGTGTACCCTTGAACGTTCTCGGGCTATCGGAGTATAAACGCAAAATATAAACATAAAAAATAAACAAGCGTTTGTGACTATAGAATAAAGAAGAATCCGAGAGCATAAATGTAAATCGGAATACCTTTCTCGTTTTGTATTTCGATCAGCTACACGCGTTGATTCCTCCGGATGTTCATCCACGTGAGGTCCCAACGTAGAGACCCTCTAAAGTCGCCCACACCACACCAGGAGAGATCTCATTTTTCTTGCTAGAGAAAAATGGATATAGAGGATGAAATCGAAGAAGGAATTATAATATCAAATTAGTGTTCCTTCTTGATCTTACTTTGTTCTTCAATTGATCCTAGATCAATGAAGCAACAAAGAGGATCTAGGGAGTAGAGAGAGAGGGGCCGAAAATGGCTCGAGAGAGTGTTCATCTTTTTCCTAGAAAAAGATGAATAATAAAACTCTTGTCTTTGATGATAGTATATACACATATATATATACTTTATTAATGTGATTATTCGAATGTATATAGGTTCATCCAAAGATGTCGAGATACATCCCAATCAATCCCCATTGCTCATCCATCAAGCCTACCATTTCATAAGGAATGATTTAATCATATCAAGTGAAAGAGGCTTGATTGGAATTCATTTGTCTCTTTCCAAAAGAGACAAGTCAATTTTTCATCAAAGGCCTTCATGCCCAATTTTAGTACTTTCAAAAGAAGTATTTTTCGGTCATCCCCTTTCAGAAGTAGTCTAACTTCTTCTAATTCTAAAAGTGGAATTAACACCTCTCTTGGGCCGAGATTTAATGGACCGGATTTTATTGTAATCCAATTACAATAAGCCCAATAATTAAATTCTATTTAATTCATGGTCCAATTAAATAATTCACATTGATCTTTTAATCCAATTAAAAGATCCAACCTTTGATTCTCTACTTAATCGCTAAATTCCATTTACCGATAAAATGAGGGCACGATACAATATCGGCCTGTCCATCCAATGGACAATCCCATAAGTAATTCAATTACTTATCATTCTCTGAAATTGACTCCAAGTCATTTCCTTGACCTCGTCAGTGATTTGTGTAACCCTTTAGGTTTACCCTCAGCTAGACTTGGGCTCGTGTCCAATAGGAGCCTGTCCCCATGGATGGCCGTCTAGCAACGGTCCATGGCACTAGAGACTAGGTGAATGTTGGTGTGAACATTTAGGGCCCGATTCTGTGCGGGTACGGTCCTACTGTCGACCGTCTCCTTGCCTTAGTCTAGGGTATGGAATTGGGCGTCAGTTCCCATCCTTTACTAGGTGTCTATAACTCGAGATGTGTGTACTCTATCGATCGACGTAGGAAACCCTTTCCTACTCAGTCAATTGCTATGGCCATAGACTTTCAGAGTATAAACCATCTCAGAGCGCATATGAGACATCACCGTCATATACTGGCTGGGGACAGATCCTATCTTGGAATCCACCGTCCTTGCTACATACTCCAATTGCACTGCGCAAAAAAAAGGTTTATAATGACCATCTTACAGAATGATCACCTCTCGCCAGATCCAACATACAGTATTTGTATGCACGTGACTGCCATGATTCCTCACGTCCGAGGACAAATCCCGTACTATTGAAACTGGGAATTTCAATCATACCAACGAAGCCTCCAGGGCTTCCATATGATGATTTCCGTGAGTTAGTTTAGTCAATCAATCACCTTGTCAACTAACCCACTAAAATTGCAAAGACGACCTTCATCTGTCACCGATGAAACTCGGCACTCACCCAGTGAATGCAATATTTAGTTCATGTCTCAATAGGACACTCGATGCCCAGTCTTGAGGTCCTTGACTTGGAACGTTTCAGACCAACCCTCAGAAGTTGGTTTCATGGCTGCCATCCAATATGCAGCCCAACTACATGGGTTATCCAATTGGTCTGTGGGCATTTATTGTGAAGTTGAAACACCGTTCAATGTTAGTAGTAAGCCCAAAAAACACAGTGCCAGTGATGAATACTTACTCACTCATCAAGATAATATTGTTGTAATAAAGATTAATGAATAGTTCCCAAAACCGCCAATCTAATTGGCTTTCTGGTCACCTATTCTAACAGAGACAACAAGTCATTCAATGTCGTTAATTTGTGTTCGCGGGGTTAGTTTTTCTTTCTTCACATTCTTCTATTTTCAGATTAGTGGGTTTGGCAACATTGGTCGTTATCCCCTTTACTAATTTTAGTTGCTTTGCATCTTGTCTTTTATCTTTGTTGTTGTTCTAAAATACTTTGCATAGGGATTTCCTTTTTCTTTTCGTCAAGTTTACGTCATAAGTATCAAAGATTTTTTTTTTCTTTTTTATGGAGATCGTGTTTGATTTAAAGAGATTCTAGCAAGAATCAGTAGATTGCTTTATCAAAAATTCTTCGTAGAGTTGTAGGCTCCACTTGCTGGAATTGGATTTAGGATTTGTATATTCAACGAAATGGACGAAAAAAAGTTACGAATAATTTTTACTAGGATGCTAGGAAGTGTGAGAGCTTAGAGAGGGTTTACGCCTTCGGCATCAACACTCTACATGGAGAACTTGAACATAGAGGTGATACTATATCCCCAATAGCTGGACATTGGGAGTATGGTCCTAAGTTACAAGACCAAAAATGCTATTTCTATATATGGTATGTACTCAATGCATACACCTATTTATACATACAAAGTGAGCATAACCAAGGAAATAGAATAAATCAAATCCCTACGATCATTCCTAATATACATATACAATCTCCTATTATACACTTTCATTTTCTTCAACACTCCCCTTCAAGCTGGAGCATACGTATTGATCATGCACACTTGGTAAAGAAGTAATCAACCAAAGTCCCAATTAGAGCATTTGTAAAAAGATCTCCTAGTTGATCTGCAGTCTTCACATAGCATGTAGGGACATCATTTTGTTGAATCTTCTCTTGAAGAAAATGACAATCAATTTCGATGTGTTTGGTCCGCTCATGAAACATTAGGTTAAGAGGCAATGAGAAGAGGAGCTTGGTTATCACACCAGAACTTTGCCTACATTGAAAATTTAAAGCCAATTTCAGTTAGGAGTTGATGTATCCCATTACTTTGCATACAGACTGTGACATGGCTCTATACTCAAATCTGCAATAGATTGTGAAACAACCTCCTGCTTCTTACTTTTCCATGATTCCAAATTTCCTCAAACAAAAACACAATAACCAGTAGTGGACCTTCTGTCAATTTTCAAACATGTCCAATCCGCATCTGAAAAAAATCCAATACTCGTATGTCCATGATCTTTGTAGAGTATTCCTCGTCCAGGAGCTCCTTTTAGATAGCACACGATTTGTGATAGTGCAGTCAATTGATGAATTGTTGGAGAGGACATGAATTGGCTCAAAATACAAAATGAATATGTAATGTTAGGGTGAGTTACTGTCAAATAATTCAATTCCCCAACCAACCTCCGATACCTCTTAGGTTCTCCCATCAGTTCCCTTTCTCTTGTAAACTGCAGATTAAGAGACATTGAAACACTACATGGTTTAACTCCTATGTTTTCATTTTCAGCCAACAAATCAAGGACGTATTTTCTCTGAGATAGAACCATGCCCTTCTTGCTTTTGTCTCAACTGTTACGAAGTATTTTAATACTCCTAAATCTTTAGTGTGAAATTGACTGTGCAAGAAGGTCTTCAAAGATGAAATTGTGTTGTATCATTACCTGTAATGACAATGTCATCTACATACACAACAAAAAGGATGATTCTAGATACAAAACATTTATATAAAACAGAGTGTCAGGTTTTCCTTTACTCAAACCAAAGTTTTCTATAGCCTGATTAAATTTCGCAAACCGTGCTCGAAGACTTTGGTTTAGTCCACACAAGGACTTTTGAAGATGATAACCTCTCCCGTACCCCCACTGAGCAACGAACCCAGGTGGTTGCTCCGTGTATACCTCTTCCTATAGATCACCATGCAGGAAAGCATTTTTTATGTATAACTAATATAAGGGCCAATTGTGAGTGCAAGAGAAATGAATAATCAACAGAAGTCAATTTAGCAAAGGAGAGAAAGTATTAGATTAATCTACACCATAAGTCTAAGCATAGCCTTTAGCCACAAGCCGGGATCTAAGTCGACTTATAGCTCTATTCAGATTAAATTTTAATAGTATATACCCACTTCAGCTTTTTCCCTGTAAGCAACTGAACTAACTTCCACGTATCATTAGCATTCAAAGCATTCATCTCCCCTATCGTAGATCTATGCTAGCTAGGATGAGATAACGCCTTTTGGATAGTTTTAGGCTTAGTAACAGAGTCAAGGGAGACAATGAAAACATGAGATAAGGATGGCAGATGATCATATGAAGACATACTTGACAGAATTAGGATCTAATCTAGTTGTCTAAGGACGAACATCAATGGGAAATAGAGGTTTAGTGGGGAAGAGGTATGGAGTTTCACTGTGAAGAATAGAGGAATGCATTCGGTTAATCAGGAAGCACACGGTGGAATAGCATCTACCAAAAAAATTTCTAAACCTACACCATAAAACATGGAGAGATAAAAAATCCCTCTATGTAGATACCCCATCACAGAATGTTGTAGCTGAGAGGGAAAATAGACACATTCTCGAGGCAACTGGAGCACTCTTGTTCCAAATGAATGTGGTTTTTGACAGATACTCTTTTAATGTTTGAATTGAGGTATGAAACTATGTTTGAACCTCAAAAACAAAGATAGTAAAATGAGAAAACAATTGAAAACAAATTTTCATTAAATAAAGCCAAGTTACTCGAGATAAATCACTGACAAACGCAATAAAATACCGACCGAAACCTAGGTTTAGACAAAACAAGGCATGATCCCCAAACATTTGAGTGAACTAATTAAAAAAAAAAAAAAAGCCCTTTATTGACTCGAGGAGCAGACGACTAGGTGATGTTTTGCTAATTGACACGACTCACAATCTAAGGATGTGACACTATGAAACTCAGGATACAACTTCTTCGATAGAGGTAGAAAAGAGTGTCCCAAGAGACAATAGATGTCAAAAGGGTTTGAGATGCTCAGGTAAGCAATAACCCAAGGCACCTGTGTATCGATAATGTAAAGACCTCTTGACGTCCTTTACCAATAATTGTCTTCGTCATAAGATCCTGAAAAAGACAATTATCAGGAAAAAAATAAGATGCAACAGTTTAAGACTCGAGTTAATATACTGACAGCTATAAAATTAAAGAAGAAATTAGCGAGACTTAGAACAGAGGATAAAAAGAGTGATGGTGTAAAATTAATAGAGCCAGAACCAAGAAGGGATGACATAGAACCATCGGTTAAGGTGACTTGGGAAGAAGAAGTTTGTGATCATAGAGATTGAGATTACCTGCCATGTGATTTGTAGCACCAGAATCAATGACCTATTGTGAGGTGGAAAAGAGAAGACATATATGAGGCTTACATATTTCTACAAAAGCAGGGATAGGGTGAGATGAATTCTATTCTGCTTCTCGATACACAGTAAAACTCAACAAAGTCTTCTGCAGAGATAGTAATTTGATCAGAATGCACAGGACTGGTTGTAGTGGCAACATGAGCCACAATGTGAATTTTGTAACTTATTTTTCAATTTTAGGAAAGTTTGTTTAGTATGACTGGGATCAGGACAGTAATAATAGACAACCCTCCCTATCTCTTGGCTCCGATTGCCTGGACTTACTGTGCCACTCCTTTTATTGTTGTTCTATGATAGTGGCAACTGATAAGTGCACTGTACTGTTGAGTGATGAATAACCAAGAGAGCTAATGTATGTGAGAAGCACTGTGATAAAAGTTTCATGCCAGGAAAAGATTTCAGCACTCAAAAGAGTATGAGACTTGGCATGATCACATTGGGAATTAAGACTGCTAGAAAACTCACAACTGCCATTTACTCCCGTTGAGACTATAGCACCTTAACATCAGTATTGAGGGGTAACAACACATTCAATTCCTCATAGATTTTTTGAAATTCATATAATAATCTGGAAGACACTGGTCATATTGTTCAGCACAGTAAAACCCCTTGAACACTTCATAAATTCAAGAAATATTTCCCTTTCTAGAGTACATAAATTCTGGATACTCCGTTGTTTCTTTAATATGCTCAGAATGATTAATTAGACCAACGATCTTGGAGGAGATGGAATTTCAAATCCATATTAAGACTCTAGCATCATCTCTATGCCACTCTTGATGCAACTTATCAGTTAGGGGATCATTAATGAGATGGTCGTCTTTAGAAATGCTTCTTCACAAATCCAAATAACTGGGACCAATCAACTTATGTTCAGTTATTCTGAACATTATTGGGACTACATTAGTCATAACCACAGTCTTTTGTTTGTCGCCCATTGGAAAAGAACAACTCAAAATACTAATACGGATAAAAGAAGACTTTAAAGGACTCAAATCGAGACTGAGAAATAATAAACCACAATCTAAAACCTCAACAATCAACAAACTGACCGTAGATGTAGACCAATATATTGTTGAGGTGATGTTGGAGTAAGTGACCGGAGGTCAAGGCGATGTCACACGCTCTTTTAGATATACACTTTCTACACTCCTAGGCAGAAATGAGAAGGGTTGCACACTTGGGCACCCTAGGATTGAATACAACAACTCACAGGTCATAGGCAGATTTGCTCCGGTACCATGTAAGACGAAACGGAAAGTGATTTCTGTGTATGATATGTACTCAATGCATACACCTATTTATACATACAAAGTGAGCCTAACCTAAGAAATATAATCAATCAAATCCCTACAATCATTCCAAAAGCATTCCTAATACACATAAAATATCCTATTATATATTCTTATTTTCTTCAACAAAAGCTGATTCCAATTCCACTAGTAGTGGTTCCTTCCACTGCAAATCAAAAGGCACAAATTTGATGGGAAATCAAAGCGTCCTTGTGGCTAGTAGATTAACATCCAGGTTGTAGTAATAATAGATATGCAAGCGAACAAAGAGAAGATAGAAACGAAAGTTTTATATCAATCCATTCTAAAGCCAAGAGAGGCACAAACAAGTGTATCAACCATGATGTAGAGTGGCTTTTAGTGACGAAAGCCACGATGTAAAGTGCCTTTAAGTGATGAAGTCATGGCAGATCACCTCCCTAATAATTTTAGGTGAGTCAATTTGTTAAAGTGCATTTAAATGGTTGAAAATTAACATGATAACTAAATCTAATGAAAGTAAACTAAGAACTAGCTGGTGAATACTTTACGAAACTAAATCTAAATGGTTGAAATGGAAATTATAACGAATGATTGAATCAATCATCACGACAATGACAAGTTATAATAAAAAACCAACTTGTTCTTATCATGTATATTTTAATTCGAAAGGAATTATAATTCCTTGTATGATTTTCATCTCCTTCTACAGTATGTCAATTGTGCCTAACATCAATTAGTATACATATTTTCATGGATATCAATCATTTTAAACTCATTGAGTGTAGTGATAATCCGTCTTGTTCTTTTGGTTACAAAGTTATGTTTTATTTATAACCTCCAAGTGCCAACCATTACTTTGTTTAAACTAAAACATGCAAACATCTATTCACTATATTCACAAGCAAATCATGCCTTGGGAATTAAATTAGACAAATAATATGTGGAGATTAAGAACAAAAACCCAAAAAACTTTATAAATAGCTAGTCAAAGGGTTTAATTTGACTATAGATCAAAAGTGAAGGAAAGCGGATCGGCCCGTGAACGCGGCGGAAGCGCGGTGGAGATAAGAATTTGCGGAATAAAAGAATTTAAATCACGTTCAAGGGGTGTTCCCTTGAACGTTCCCGGACTATCGGTGTATAAACGCAGAATATAAACATATATAAAATAAATAAGCGGTCGTGGCTATAGAATAAAGAAGAAACCGAGAGCATAAATATAAATTAGAATACCTTTCTCGATTTTGTATTTTGATCGGCTACACGTATTGATTCCTCCCGACGTTCGTCCACGCGAGGTCCCAACGTAGAGACCCTCTAACGTAGTCCACACCACACCGGGAGAGATCTCGTTTTTCTTCCTAGAAAAAAAACAGATCTAGAGGATGAAATCAAAGAAGAGATTACACTATCAAATTAGTGTTCCTTCTTGATCTTACTTTGTCCTTCAATTGATCATAGATCAATGAAACAACAAAGAGGATTTTGAGAGTAGAGAGAGTGAGACAGTGTATGGAGAGTTTTCATCTTCTTCCCAGAAAAAGATGAATAATTTAATTCATCATTAATAGGTGTTAGTATATCATATATATACATAATTAATGTGATTATTGGAATGTGTTTAGGTTCATCCAAGGATGTCTAGATACATCCCAATCAATCACCATCAATTCTTCAATCAAGCCTACCAACTTTTAAGGTATGATCAAATCATACCAAAAGGGAAGGTCTTGATTGGAGTTGATTTGTCTCTTACCAAAAGAGAAAGTCAACTAACACCTAGCATCCAACATGGCTGATTTTTGCTCCCTCCAAGGTGGCAATTTTCGGCCATGCTTATTTAGGGAAGAAGTCCAATTTCTTCCTATTCCATATATGGAATTAACACACCTCTCGGGTCAAAATTTAACGGACCGGGTTCTACCATAATCCAATTACGACGAACTCAAAATTAAATGCAATTTAATATGATGTCCACTTAAATAATTCTCGTTGATCTTTTAATCCAATTAAAAGATCCAACATCTCAACTTTCCATATTAATCGATAAATCCTATTTACCGATTAAACGAGGGCCCGATACAATATCGGCCCGTCCATCCAATGGACAATCCCTTAAGTAATCCAATTACTTATCATCCTTTGAAATTGACTCCAAATCAATTCCTTCATCTCCTCGGTGATTTCTGTGTGACCCTTTAGGTTCACCCTCAGCTAGAGTTGGGCTCGTGTCCAACAGGAGTCTGTCACCATGGGTGGCCGTCTAGGAACGGTCCATGGCACTAGAGACTAGGTGAATGTTGGCGTGAACATTTAGGCGCCGATTCCGTACGGATACGGTCCTACTGTCGACCGTCTCCCGGACTTAGTCTAGGGTATGGAATTGGGCGTCGGTTCCTATCCTTGACTAGGCAACTATGCTTCATACCCGAGATGCATTTACTCTATCGATCGACGTAGGAAACCCATTCCTAGTCAATCAATTGCTATGGCCATAGACTTTCAGAGTTTATACTATCTCAGAGTGCATAGGTGACATCACCGTCATGTACTGACAGGGGACAGATCCTATCTTGGAATCCACCGTCCTCGCTAATACTCCAACTGCACTGGATAAGGCTTATAATGACCATCTTACAGAATGATCACCTCTCACGTAGATCCAAGATACAGTTTTCATATGCACTTAACTGCCATGATTCCTCAAGTCCGAGGACTAATCCCGTACCATCAGAACCGGGAATTTCAGTCATACCGACCAAGCCTCCAAAGCTTCCATATGACGATTCCCGCGAGTCACTTCAATCAGTCACCCAACTTGTCAACTAACCCACTAAAATTGCATAGACGACCTTCGTTTGTCACTGATGAAACTCGGCACTCACCCAATGAATACAATACTTAGTGCAAGTCTCAATAGGACACTCGATGCCCAATCTCGAGGTCCTCGACTTAGAATGTTTTAGACCAATCCTAAGAAGTTGGTTTCATAGCCGCCATCCAATGTGCAGCCCAACTACATGGGTTATCCAATTGGTCTGTGGACATTTGTTGTGACGTTGAGACGCCGTTCAACGTTAGTAGTAAGCACAACAAACACAGTGCCAGTGATGAATACTTACTCTATTCATCAGAATAATATTGTATTAATAAATATTGACAAATAGTTCTCAAAACCGCCAATCCAATTGGCTTTCTGGTCACCTATTCTAACAATCTCCCACTTGACCTCAAAGCCAATTACCCATGTAACTCAGAACCCTCTAAGAATGAGTAATCTGCAATACCGGCTCAGTCTCGCAGCTCTACTTTATATTTCTGCCGAGGTAATACGGTCCAACCGTATCTCGCCTCTTCCTACCATCACTACCTATCGATGGTGGTTGTTTAGGAATTTTCCATGGATCTTGTGATGAGATCTCGGGCCCAAAAGGCTTTAGCCATAGCCTAGTTGTCAACCTCAAGGCAACTACTGGCTCGGTCGTGCTAGGCACTACATCCATCCAATGGGTACTATTTTCATCCAAACCACTTTCTAGAAACAACTTCCAAAATTGGCATATATTCGACCTTCATGATGAAATATCGTGGTATCCTGCTTGGAACCTTTCCAAGCTACCACACTCACCATTAAGTCCGTACATATATAGGTACTGAGACTAAATATCATTCACATGATTCTAGAAGCTAGTATCGCTATAGCCTTCTAGAATCAACTCTCCATAAACCGTGCATCGAGAACACTTCTCTAATCCTTATTCAGGTCTTAAAGACTGCTCTCAACTGTTGTCTATTGCCTCGTCGGTACACACCCGATATCCGTTGTTATGTACGATGCATAAACAACATCAGGCCTTGTGCACCGAACAATATACCCATGCTGCATACGACAAAGACATAGGGGATGTAAACATCTAAGCTTCCTCATTAGTCAATGGTGACTATGTTTTGGATAGCTTGGCCCTATTCATGGAGAATTGCGTGAACAATGCTCGTGTTTCTAGTGTTTCTTAACATCTTAATTCCATTCCAAATGAATAAGACGTTACACACTTAACACTTGGAAGACCACCACACTCCGACTGACACCAATGCTCGTTATTGACCGAGTCATACATCATATGGCTTCGTCAAAATGAATATTCCAGTTACATGAAATCTCAAACACAATTTGAATTTCAAGACAGATCCCACGGTTCCAAGCCATTGATCCAATCTCGATGTCCAACATCGCTTCTCCATATGTCCTTTGGATCATGCTTCAATTAACCGGTCGGACCCAGAAACCTTTACTCATCAGGTATCTAAGGTATTCTGGTCGTCTCTGGGAGGACTGGAATATAGTTAGAGGGAAATAACCTGATATTTGCATTTATTTTGCACTAGACCTGCACAAATCAAAGACCGGGTCTAGTCTGTCTTCCTACTAGTCCCTTGACGTATGCAAGATCATCCCATATACTAAAGAACTTTGTAGGATGTAGGTTTTCCAAACCATATCCAATATGGTAACTAGATCATGACTTTAAGAAAGTGCATGTTTCTCAACCTAGCAACTTTCAAGTCCATGTCTAGATAGGCTAAGGCAACTTCAGTGAAATACCTAGCGAACCAAGTCCAACAAGGTTCGTTTTCTCCCTTATCATAGAGCATTCATCCATGGCCGCTTCAAGAAGAATTTCACTGATTGAGAATTCCATTCTCATTCGGATATTCAAGAACTCCCACTGAATACACATCCTCTCGATCTAATCAAAAGGTAACCAATTTGATTCACCACTCCAAGTCTAATACCTCGAACCTACTAAAGGTTCTTAGACTTGTGAATCCTCTTTTAGTCTTGTGTATTCAGTAACCTTTCGGATATCCTTTTTGGATCCAATCCAATAGGGTATTGGCGCTCCCACTAAATACACACTCTCTCGATCTAATCGAAAGGAGACCAGTTTGGTTCACCACTCCAAGTCTAATTTTCTAAACATACCAAAGGTTCTTAGACTTGTGAACCCTCTTCTGATCCTATGTATTCAGTAATCCATAGAAGTCTTTTTAGATCCAATCCAATAGACTATCGGCAAGTCAACTTTATCTGACAAAATGACTCTTTAGTCTTTTCCTCCTCAGAGAAGATTTGCAAGCTAGCAGATCCAAATCATCTATTGCTAGACTCTTTGGATCTTCCAACTTCCTCATCCTTAAATAAAGGAAAGTGACCTAGCCATGGATGCTAAATCCGTAAGTTCGTCTTGATTATATCCATTTTTAGTCATTTGTTTTGAGTTCTCATAATCCAATTATGGGACAGTGTCAAGTGTTTATGTACCAAACCTAGCAGACAAGAATCTCCATTCTTTGTCAAATAAAAGTAATTTTATTGATCAAATTATTGTATCCAAAATTGTCCAACAATAAATGGAACATATATTGATCATGCTAGGTTACATAATTCCCGTAGACACAATCTTAACATGATCACTACTAAGCCTAACTAGTCCTTAGTCTTTGCAGCAACAGTTCCATTGCTAGACCTTATGATTGTCTGTCTTAGCTTTCTATTCCTTATCATCACCTGTGAACCATTCACAGGTTATGAACGACTGGTATCCAATACCAAAGAACAGAACAGTGATCATTTTCATACTCAATTCAAATGTCACCTTCATTGGAGAGGGGCTTTAGGAAACTCCCTCTTCCAATGTCCCTTTTCCCGTAGTTAATGCAAACGTCATTCGGAACCTCTGGCTATCGAACCCTTTTCCTCTTTCATTTACCCCAGCCCAGCGGGTGTAACAGGAGCACGCAAAGTGCTGGCAGCGGCTGATATTGACTAAGTCTTCTTCCTCTTCCTGCGTTCGGCACCCTTGCCTTTCGCTTTAGAGGTCGAAGCCTTCTCACTAGTACCGTCGGCACAGATTTTCAATCGTTGCCTTGTACTGGACCAACATTTTTATCAACTCACGAAGGTCTTTCTCAAGACCACTCATGTTGTAGTTGATTATAAATGGGTCGAGTGAGGGGAGAAGAGACTGAAGGATCACGTCGATGTACATCTCTCTTTCGAGATCAGCTTGGAGGTCTTTGAGCTTTTTCATAAGGGATAGCATCATCACTCCATGCTCTTGTACCAACGATCCTTCTATCGTCCTCGCTGCGAAGAATGCCTTCATTGCAGCATATCTAACATGCCGGTCTGGGACCACATAGACTTGCTACAATCGAAGCATCATCGAGCCAACATCCTCCAGCCTATCATACTACTTCTGCATCTCATTATCAATGGATACCAGTATGATGCTGCAGACCTTCCAGTTGTCATTAAGCCTCTTCTTGAACGTCAAACGTTCTTTGGGCGATGACCATTCCGACAAGGTCTGTGGAAAAACCTTACCCAGAATATAAGTCTGGTTCTTTGAAATCTAAGACCATCTTAAGATTTCACAGCCAGGCGTGGTAATACGTTCCATTAGACTTTATTAGTCTCAGTATAAGGGTTAGTGGATTCTTAGACATCAACAATTAAACAAAAAAACATTAAGTAGATTATAACAATATTATGTTCCAGTTAAGACTTGGTCCTTTAGTCATTAACCCCTCCCATTATTTCTACGAAAGCCCATCACTTTCAAATGGGGTTTCGGAAAACCGTTTTCTAGTGGGCTTGGGATCCACAAGTGCAATTCCCATGCCCCGCTTTTACGATTCACATGGGAAAAGCCTCGTGGGAGGTATCCAATACCATTCTCAAGCGATGAGATTCCCAAGATATTCTGCCTCACCTCTTCACATGATCCCGACAACTCCAAGCGAATCATGCTACTCGATGTTAGGCCCAACCCATCAACCAAATCATACCTCAACTGTCGCCCCCCACGACTCGTGAGACAGGGAAACAGTGAGCGTACTCTTTGTTCACAACAACGGTGTAGCTTTCCTCTATTCTAAATGTGCGACGACTCGTGAGACCACAATTGGGTAGCGGTAGCTTCCTCACGACATTGTTATGGATGGAAGGCTTGGACAGATCAAAACCATTTTTGATCCAAGTCCATCATGGGCCTAATACTTTAACTTGGTCCAACCAAGTGAGAGTTCGAAATTATTGACCGAGACCTCATTATATTAATATTTTTTGCATGCATAAATATCCAATATTACAAAGCATTTAAATAAATGAATCGCATGCAAGTAAATCTAGCATACCCCTGTTGGATGATCACGAGCCCAACTTATGCGACCCACTGAGCCCGCAGTGAGTTTATGGTCTGTCTATGGTGGTCCTACACTATTACAACAAATTAACCCAATGTCATGCCAATGGGCCTTGTACTCTACTTGTTTCGCCTTGATGTCTCACCTTGGGCCTCCATCCAACATAGGCCTCCTTTTTCTCCGTGGGCTTGCTTTATTATACATAAAATGTAAAACCTCACAAAAAAATTCCTAACTACTCTCATTACAAGAGAAATAGAATACATTGGAAATAAAAGGAAAAAGACAAGCCTTAACATCATGAGGCGAAAGTGGGAGATAATAGTCCCAAAACAAGAGGCACGCAGGCCCCACCCAAAAGGAATTTAAAACCATACACAGGTCAATGGGCTTCGTGATCATTCCTTGTTAATCTAATTAACAAAACACAATATAATTACATATCCAATATAATCATGCTACAAATAATACAAACCATGTATTAAATAAATGATATCCAATATCATTCCACAACATAATTAAATGCAGAAAAATACATGTCAATAATACAATTAAAAATGGATATTATAAACCTTGTACAACCCATGTACATTTTTTTTTGATTGGAAACCATTCCAAAATAATCTTAGGCAATTTAATTTTAGAAAAAAATAATTCTCAACTAAAATTAAATCAGCCATAAATTAAATATTTCAGAAAAAATATGCAGAATACAAGAAAATCAAATTTTTTTGGAAAAACGGCAAAAAAAACGGCCCAGCCGTTCGGCCGACCACACAACCGGCCACGCACGCGGGCGCGTGCATGCCCAGCGCGCGGCCAGAGCGTCTGCGCGCGCCCAGTGCCAGTGCACGCAGGCGCGCGCGGCCCACAGCTGCCTCGTGCGGCCGCGCGCCCTACTTGCGCGTAGCAAGCTGCCTGCCTGCTGCCGACCGGCAACGGCTGCTGCTGCCCCTGTAATTTTTTTCTTTTTTTAATTAAATTGTGCACATAAAAAACTGAAATAAATACTCAGATTTTAGAAAATTCAATTTTCTAAAATCACCCAAATATCCATGATTAATCACATAATTAAACATGCAAATTTCAACAAATAATTATGAAAATTAAAAGCAATAAATACATGCTTTTAAAACCGATCTAAACACGTTGAACATGCTTGCACACATAAAACATGTAATCCATAGCCACATACACCGATCCGGACTCTGATACCACTTGAAGGAATGCGGATCGGCCCGGGAACGCGGCGGAAGCGCGGTGGAGATAAGAACTTGCGGAATAAAAGAATTTAAATCGTGTTCAAGGGGTGTTCCCTTGAACGTTCCTGGGCTATCGGTCTATAAACACAGAATATACAAATATATAAAATAAATAAGCATTCGTGGCTAAAGAATAAAAAAGAAACCGAGAGCACAAATACAAATCGGAATACCATTCTCGATTTTGTATTTTGATCGGCTACACGTGTTGATTCCTCCCGACGTTCATCCACGCGATGTCCCAACGTAGAGACCCTCTAACGTAGTCCACACCACACTGGGAGAGATCTCGTTTTTCTTGCTAGAAAAAAATGGATCTGGAGGATGAAATCAAAGAAGTGATTACACTATCAAATTAGTGTTCCTTCTTGATCTTACTTTTTCCTTCAACTGATCATAGATCAATGAAACAACAAAGAGGATTTTGAGAGTAGAGAGAGTGAGAGAGTGTATGGAGAGTTCTCATCTTCTTCCTAGAAAAAGATGAATAATTAAATTCATCATTAATAGGTATTAGTATATCATATAAATACATAATTAATGTGATTATTGGAATGTGTCTAGGTTCATCCAAGGATGTCTAGATACATCCCAATCAATCACCATCAATTCTTCAATCAAGCCTACCAACTTTTAAGGTATGATCAAATCATACCAAAAGGGAAGGGCTTGATTGGAGTTGATTTGTCTCTTACCAAAAGAGACAAGTCAACTAACACCTAGCATCCAACATGGCTGATTTTTGCTCCCTCCAAGGTGGCAATTTTCGGCCATGCTTATTTAGGGAAGAAGTCCAACTTCTTCCTATTCCATAAATGGAAATAACACACCTCTCAGGACAAAATTTAACGGACCGGGTTCTACAGTAATCCAATTACGACGAACTCAAAATTAAATGTAATTTAATATGATGTCCACTTAAATAATTCCCGTTGATCTTTTAATCCAATTAAAAGATCCAACATCTCAACTTTCCATATTAATCGATAAATCCTATTTACCGATTAAACGAGGGCCCGATACAATATCGGCCCGTCCATCCAATGGACAATCCCTTAAGTAATCCAATTACTTATCATCCTCTGAAATTGACTCCAAGTCAATTCCTTCATCTCCTCGGTGATTTGTGTGTAACCCTTTAGGTTCACCCTCAGCTAGACCTGGGCTCGTGTCCAACAGGAGTCCGTCACCATGGGTGGCCGTCTAGCAACGGTCCATGGCACTAGAGAATAGGTGAATGTTGGCGCGAACATTTAGGCGCCGATTCCGTACGGGTACGATCCTACTGTCGACCGTCTCCCGGCCTTAGTCTAGGGTATGGAATTGGGCGTCGGTTCCCATCCTTGACTAGGCAACTATGCTTCATACCCGAGATGTGTTTACTCTTTCGATCGACGTAGGAAACCCTTTCCTACTCAATCAATTGCTATCGCCATAGACTTTCAGAGTTTAAACCATCTCAGAGTGCATCGGAGACATCATCGTCATGTACTGACAGGGGACAGATCCTATCTTGGAATCCACCGTCCTCGCTACATACTCCAACTGCACTGGATAAGGTTTATAATGACCATCTTACAGAATGATCAGCTCTCGCGCAGATCTAAAATACAGTCTTCATATGCACATGACTGTCATAATTCCTCATGTCCGAGGACTAATCCCGTACTATCGGAACCGAGAATTCCAGTCATACCGAGCAAGCCTCCAAAGCTTCCATATGACGATTCGTGCGAGTCACTTCAGTCAGTCGACCACCTTGTCAACTAACCCACTAAATTGCATAGACGACCTTCGTCTGTCACCGATGAAACTCGGACACTCGATGCCCAGTCTTGAGGTCCTTGACTTGGAATGTTTTAGACCAACCCTCAAAAGTTGGTTCCATAGCCGCCATCCAATGTGCTGCCCAACTACATGGGTTATCCAATTGGTCTGTGGACATTTGTTGTGATGTTGAAACGCCGTTCAACGTTAGTAGTAAGCACAACAAACACAGTGCCAATGATGAATACTTACTCTATTCATCAGGATAATATTGTATTAATAAAGATTGACGATAATTCCCAAAACCGCTAATCCAATTGGCTTTCTGGTCCCCTATTCTAACAAAAAAGATCTACTTTACCATCAACTCAACCAAAAAGAAAGAAAATTCCTAGTCTAAGCAATCATCAAAACGGATTAACAAAATAAATGAAGAGACAAAAACTCCAATCTTCAATCCTTTGTTCGGTTGTTAGCTTTTCTAACAAGAGTCCGTCTCCAAGGCTTAATTGATGAACAAAAGTCTATCTAAAGATATTTATACAGTGATCTAATGTATTTTAGCCCTCTAAATTAATTGTATCTTCCTTTTATAGGCGAAACTAGAAGAGCCTGAACAAGACAAAAAGTCTTGTAGAATATGCATATGACTCCATTTATACTATTGATAACATGTTACAAATAGCATACTGCTAATGGAGCAACACAGCGTGGCCATAGAGTTGTCTAGGATTCAACATTTCAACCTCAGACATTCTACAACATAAAAGCTTCTTTGTTCGCTCGTGCTTCCTTTTGATTTTGTAGGTTATGTGACATTTCATATAGGCAACTCTACTGTTGATCAAGGAGTTCCATGGGATAAATGTGGAGTTCTTTGTATCTCAGGCCTTTTTCTTTTCCCGCATCTTTTTATGCTTCATGTTAATTGCCTTTTGCCTTTTTAGGTCTTCTACAGGATCAACCTTATAATACAACATGAACGAATAAAGCAATACCTAATAATAAGAAGGAAAGAAAATACCATGGAACCTACTCTATTTTATGAAATTTTAGAGGTGTTTTCCAAGTAAAACATGTATATTTTCACATTTATCATTCATGTGATATGTGAATACCATGGAACCTACTCTACTTTATGAAATTTTAGAGGTGTTTTCCAAGAAAAACATGTATATTTTCACATTTATCATTCATGTGATATGTGATGTGTTTATTGTAGGAAGGGGGTGAATATGTTATGGAAAATTCAAGAAGAATGATATGGAACTATCTTCGAGTTATACCTGTGGCATTAAAAACATTGCAAGTGAAATACATTTGGCTTAATATGCAAGTGAAATCGTCAAGAAATGATCCAACATGGATACTCATTGTACCTTACACAAGATAGGCAATAGACATAGTGAATTCTTTCCTACTAATTATCATATCAATGATGTTTCTTCAGTGATGGTGCAAAGACACTTGCGAAGGCAACTAAGAATAATGTGATGAGACTTCTCTAGTAAGAAGACCGTCTACTATTTCAATACACAAAGAGGGATTATGTCTAACAACGGTATAAAGTTCCAAGAAAGTTAAATAAAAGCATTGCGAAGAGTTGATAATCCACGAGGGGTTTAGCTCAATCACGCACCTGCAAATTACAACTAAGTGGCTATAGAAAATCAATACATTATATAGAGTCTACAAACATGGTTGAACCAAGCTAGTGGGGGGGGGGGGGGGGATGAGCTATCAGGTATACTTTGGGCTTAAAAACATAATACACGTCAAACATATAATGTTAACTCGAGGGCTTAGCGCTTGTAATCTCAAAATAAACGCAATAATTTATGTGCACCTTTGACAAATAATTTGACATCCACCTTGCACGCCTTGAATATTCTTGATTCGACGAACTTGGTAGAGAATTCCTTGAGACCTTTCTAACTTTATTCCTCAATCTCTGAAGTGTGTCAAAATGAGCTCCATGGACCTGTTAGGTTCTTGAAGAAGATGAGTCATTGTACTTAAATACCTTCAATATTATCCTTTTATGATTTGTTTTAAAGAGATAAATACATTAAATATTTATCATGATATGGTTAGCTCATATGACATTGTCTCTTTAATATTTGCAATTTCTAAAAGACATAAATCTCAATAGGGCAAATGTCATATTTAGTCCCTTAAGTTTGTTATAATCACTTTAATCCCTCGATTTCATATTTTGATTTTAGCATCCGTAAAGTTTAGCTTTTGTTGCAAATTGGTCCCTTAGACCATTTTTCGGCAAAAATATGGCTGAAAAATGGAAATGTGACCCGCACATGTCTTAGCAAGTAGGGATAATTTCGACATTTTGATTTTTCAAAAAAAAAATTAAAATCAGTTTGTATATAAAAACACAAAAAAAACTTAAAATATCAGCCAACAAAAGCGTGAATAAGGAATTCATGCTTTTTCTGGCTGGTATTTTAACAAAGAAAAAATCATGTAGCCTAAGCACTCACAAATAAATAATGAAGAACAGAGTTAGAGGAATTTTGGAGTTAGGGTTCAACGCACAATTTTTTTCTTGTTCCTCTTCATGTGAGGTTCTGCACACTCTTCTACGCACAATCAATTTGAAGACTTGAATCTTGTACAAAGAAGATGAGGCTTCGTGATAATGGGATATTAGATGGTGTGCCGAAATACCGTAAGTACTCAATTTCTAGTTGCAAATTTCATAGTTTTTTTTTTTTTTGGATAGATTTGGGGGTTAGGGTTCTTAGGGTCAAATATCTTGTTTTTTATGGAATTTTTTGTCATATATATTTCTTTAAAGAAATGTTTCTGTCAAGATATGTTTGTGGAATTTTTTGTGGCCGAATGTATTGTTTCTATATATTTCTGTCAAGAAATGCTTCAATCAAGATATGTTTGTGAATTTTTTAATGCGGTTCTTTTTTTATGTGAGAATTCAGAAGATTTATATGAGAAAAACACGTGGAAAATATAGGAACAAAAGATCATTTATTTACGGTAAAGATGTATCATGATGGAGATATGTTGGGGTGAAGTTGATTACGTTGATTTCTGTGAAGGAGATAACATGTCCCTTTCATTAATTGATTCACTGGGAAAATCGATTGGGTATAGATGTCCTTTGGTTTTCTACTACTTAGTTCTTGGATGCAACATCAATATTATTTCGGTTTTTCAGTTGACTGAGCAAGATTTTACGAGAGTGGTGGAACTTGCAGTGTCAAATAGAGTGATTAAGGTGTTTGCAATTGAGAGTGGACTTGAGGGGGAAAACATTGAGGGAAAAGATAGTGAATAAGGGATTGGGGGCATTGAATTGATAGAATCAAATGAGGAAGAGGGAGAAGACAACCTAGTTGATAGTAAATATGGGTTGAGTGAAGATGATTGTGAAAACCTTCCGCATGAATTTAATGATGTCAATATGATAGACGAAATGAATTTTAGTGATGGTGAACTGTTAAAAGATTAGGGGGCTGATGAATTGAGTAGTATACCGAGTGATATTGAAGTAGAGAATGAGCATGTGAGATTTACAGATTTAGACCTAAAGTTGACTGGCCTAATCCACAGTTAAGGAATATGATGATTTTTACTGATGCTACTCAGTTTAAAGAGCTTGTTAAGGCTCACGCAGTGACATGGCAAAGAAACATTAAGTTTGTTAAGAATGACAAGACAAGGGTTAGGGCCAAAATGTGAGGGAGTGAATTGTCCTTGGGTTGTGCCTGCTTCTAAAATGAGAAACTGAAATACTTTTCAGATCAAAACAATAAATCCTACCTATAGTTGTGGAAGAACATTGAGTAGACATAGGTTTATCACATTAAAAATATTGAGCAAAACGTATATGAATAACTGGAGATTGAATAGTGGGTGGAAGTTAGGAGATTTTAAGGAGAAAGTGCAAAATGACCTTAATAGGGAAATCAACAAATCTCAATTTTATATGACCAAGAACAAAGTGAATGACATGACTTATAGAAAGTACAAAGATCAATACACAAGGTTGTACAACTATTGTGAAGAACTAAAGGTAAGCAACCCAGGATCAACTGTTGTTCTGAAGATAGAAGTGGAAGAAGACACTGGTGTAGAAAGGTTGCTTAAGGCTATATATTTGTTTAGATGCATGCAATAAGAGATATCTTGAAAGATGCAAACCTGTGATTGGACTTTATTGGTGTCACCTAAAAGGACCACACAAAGGAGTTTTATTGTCTGTTGTTGGGATAAATCCCAGTAATTGCATATTCCTTATTTCTTACTGTGTGGCAGAGACAGAGGACAAAAACTCTTGGGGGTGGTTCCTTGAAAAACTCCCGTAGAATGTTGGCATATGAACATAATAAATAGACCATAATCTCAGACAAAAAGAAGGGAATTTACGATTATCAAATTCATTCATTACATGATTCATATGAATAACGATTTTTTGTTTCCATAGAGGGATTGCTATTTGTGGTCTATGATCTTTTTCCAGATGAGGAGCACATATTTTGTGTAAGGTACATGTACAACAATTTCAAGAAGATTCACAAATGCTGGGGGCTCTAAATTTGAAATAAGGGATATGCATAGTAGGCCAAAATGTTGTTGACATCAACATGAAGACTTGTGCTTGCCGAAGATGGGAGTTAACTGGAATCCCTGCGTTCATGCAGTAAGTGCAATTGTCTCTTGTGGGTAATCTCCGAGGACTATGTTCACAAATACTACTTCATTGAAACATTCAAAAAAGCATATAGCTTTATCATTAATCCTATAAAGGGCTAAGCAAAGTGGTCAGAAATGGGGAAGGGGGTGGTAGCACCAAATTCCGAGATAAGACTGCTAGGAAGACCGAAGAAAGTGAGAAGACGAGAACTAGATGAACCAACCCCTTTACCAAACCAAAGCCTAAAACTTAGCAGAGTTGGTCGGAAGACTTTATCATGCAGCAAATGTCATCTAGAAGGCTACAACAAAGGAAAGTGTCCAACAAAAGAAACGGTGGACAGTGTGACACCAGTGGCTGCTGATACAACTAGAGTGCCTGAAGGATATTCTCAAACTCCAAAAACTAGTGTCCAAGATAGGGAAAAAAATGAAAATGAAATGCAGTGTATCTCTCGGAGACGGACACTATAGAAACAAATTTCCCACTCTTCGGCCTACAAGATCTGTAAGTACATTTTTTAATTTTGATTGTCCGAAACACCTTAGTTGACACTTGATAATTTGGTGATAGAACATATATTAGATATGTAAAGTTTTTGTAAACTAAGAAGAAACCGAAGCCATAGCCAAATATTTATTTTTTTTTAGAAGATCTCATTTTCTATATTATGAAATCTGAGAATGAAGCTCAGTGCTCCAACCTTTATAAACACGAAGAAGAGGGAAGGCTAACTAACCTAACTATCATGAACATCTAAGCAACTAACTAAGCATAAGCCAATAAAAAAAAAAAAAACATTTTATCACCAACAAAGACATAATACAAGAAACACGACTCTTTCACTCTTGAGTTTCTCTTGCATATGGTCTAAATAAAGTTGGCACGCATCAAACAGATTCAACCCCTAAGCCACAACTGCCACGAACCACCATTACTTCTAACTCGCCTCCCCCATCAAGGTGGAGCTTAGGAAACCAAGCCCAGTTTGACCAACAAACACATGAAGTTACCTACAGAAAGCGACTTCGTGAAACAATTTGCAGTTTGGCCGGCCCTAGGAATGTAGTTATCTACCCTGTATGCTTGAGAAATAAGCACTGATCATGTGAAGATTTCTTGAAACCATATTGCAATAGTTTGATTGTCAGCTCATTATTCTACTACCTTGAGGCTTATTTAAGCCCATAAAATGATTTCTTTAACTTTCATACTTTCCAAGGCTTAGCACTAGTGTACCCTTCTGGAAGATCTATACACACATATTCATCCAAATGACCATGAAAAAAAGCATTATTCACATCTACTTGGAGGGCAGCCCAAGACCTTGCAGTAGTAACAACCAAAAAAGTCCTCACAATCATAATTTTTGCTATAGGAGGGAAATTGTCCAAATAATCAACCCCCTTAATTTGATTATATCCTTTGGCAACCAATCTAACCTTATATCTGTGAATGCTACCATATGGCTTTAGCTTCAACTTTTTAAACCCATTTTGACCCAATTGTCCTCGTATTATGGGGAAACTAGTAAGGTACCAAGTGTCATTTTTAGTAAGAGCATGCAATTCTTGCTCCATGCCTCCACCCAATTCTGGTTTTTGCTAGCCTGCAAATAAGAGTTAGGCTCCTGCACTAAAGACAATTGTGCCATAGATGACATGTATGTTGGGCTATAAGCACAAGGAGTGCAGGAAGATGAGGTAGATGAACAAGTTCAAATATAATCACTTAACCATGTAGGCTTAAGTGAAGTTCTTTGTGATCTTCTGAGTGGAGGAGGACCAAAGATAGATAAAGGAGATGCTTGTGTAGGAAAGGAATTAGGTGAACAATGGCAAGGATATAAGTTGGGAGAGGGGGTACTACAGGTACTTGAGGAGAGTGATCAACTTATTCAATTGCAAGAGGCAAAATAACCTCTTCCCTTTCAGTGGTAAAATTATGATAAGGAAAGGTGTGCTCATGAAATGTAACATCGCTAGGGGTGAACAAGATATGGTATTCAATGTCATAGACCTTGTAGCCCTTTCGAGAATGGTTGTAACCAAGAAAGGTTTATTTATAGGCTCTCTGGTCAAACTTGTGTTTATATGGATGGACATTTGCGACAAAAACAATGGTAGCCAACTACTCTTAGGTGATGGAAAGATGGCATTTTTTGATATAGAAGTTTAGAAGAAGATTTCCAATCAAGCACTGTAGTAAGTAGTCTATTCATGAGATATGTAGCTATAAGGATAGATTCCCCACAAAAATTCAGTAGGAGAGAGGATTGAAAAATCAAAGGTCTAGCTACCTCAAGAATGTGTCTATGTTTCCTCTCCACTACTCCATTTTGTTGAGGTTTGCAAGAGCAAGTTTTCTAATATATGATGCCTAGAGAAGAAAAGAATGTATGGCAGTGAGAGTTCACAGATTCAGTACCATTGTTGTCCTTACTGTTTTTCATTTTGGTGTTGAATGGCGTATGGATCATTCTGAACAAGTTATCTAGTGTATGTACGACCTGTGTCTTATGTTTAAGCAAGAATTTCCAAGTGGCCCTGCTAAAGTCATCTACTATTGTAAAAAAGTAGTGGCAACCTGAAAGAGTGGGTTGCCTAGAAGGGCCCCAAACATCCATATGAATGAGTTTGAAAGGTTGTGTAGACTGTATTTTACAAGAACCAAAAGGTAATTTGTGCTGCTTGGCAAGAGGACATGTGTTATAGTCATGGTTGTTTAAAGAATTTGAAATTGAATCATTGGGAATGTGCTTCAAAATTGGGAATGAAGGATACCGAAACCTTCTATGCCATAGGCTTTTATTACAAGTATGATTAGTAGAATAGGAAAGTTGAAGGTCAATATAAGATATAATATTTGTTGGATCGAAAAGATGTGCAGTCCAGGATGTAAAGGTTATCCACTTACTTGCCTACTACAAGAATTCTCTTGCTTTTCTGTTTTAGCAATAGGCGCTAAGTGGAATGAAAAACAACATCAATATGTAAAGAAAAGCAAATTCTAAGGACAGACAAGAAGTTAAGTTTGAAGATAGGAACCAAGAGCAAATTTGTGAGTATGAGACTTCTATGTAGTGTCACTGATCTTGTGACTGTCTATACATTTCCACCAGGCAAAGTGGACAGTTGTGGCATGTGATGTATGACCCGGTGATCAAATAGATGGGGGTTAGAACACATATGATTTGTGGCACCAGTATCAAAAGTTCAAGAACTTAATACATTACTTTCATGACTTACAAGTGCACAATTTTTGCCTGCAAAATCGTCTAAATGTGCAAAGTTGGCTTGAAGAGGGTCATTCTACAAATTTCCTTATATAAGCTTAATCGACTCCTGTAGTAGTGCCTCCTTATCATCAAGTTGATGCTGCTAAAACTTAGATTGTGGTCTTCTCTCCTTAGTGTCAGCAACATAAGCTCTCGCTCCTCCAAGCTCCTTATTTTTCTAATCCACCAGGTCTTTGTACCATTTCGGAGTGCCATGTAATTTGAAGCAAGTCTCTTTCGTGTGACCTGGTTTGTCACAATGCTCACAGTGCTGTGACTTCTTATCCACATAACCTTTTTTCCTTGCAGTTCCTTTATAACTAGTTTCCTTCCTAGTTCCCACACTAGGCTACATTGCAATGTTTTCAGACCTATCTCCTAGCTCCATATGTACTTGCCTCTGTCTTTCCACCTACTGCACCATTGAGTAAGCCCTATTAACCATACAAACTGGATCATAACCAGCAATTAGTTTCTAATATGATCAAAGCCTTCACTGAACCCCATCAAGAACTGTATTATTTGAGTAAATACTACTTGATTAGCCACATCCTTGGAGGCAACGCAAGTGCAACCGCCACATGTGCATTGTGGTGTTGACATCAAAACATCAATTTCA
This sequence comes from Sesamum alatum, assembly GCA_034509735.1. Classification (NCBI taxonomy): domain Eukaryota; kingdom Viridiplantae; phylum Streptophyta; class Magnoliopsida; order Lamiales; family Pedaliaceae; genus Sesamum; species Sesamum alatum. The sequence continues at coordinate 28,950,999 of JACGWO010000009.1, forward strand.
TCCCAAAGTTGCTTCAGCTTTGTGAAATAGGCCACAACTAAGATACTTCCTTGAGACAAGGAAGCAACCTCATGCTGCAATTGATAACGGAGAGGACCATTGCACTTTCCATATCTCTCCTCTCGTTCCAACAAAAGGCTTCTAGCCAATTTGGTATACATAGAAGCTGCTACAATATGTTTAGAAATAGAGTTTAGGATCCAGATAGTAACCATGCTATCTACCCTAATCTACTGCTTAAGACTAGCATTGGTTATGTAGGTTTCAAGGAGGTTCCATCGAGGAGACCTAGTTTCATCTTTGCACACGGTGCACGCTTAATTGCACAACTGCAGGTTTAGATAATTTTGTTTCGCTAAAGGCGCACTAACCAACACCATACTTGGATCATCAGATCCGTTTAACTGTAATGTTTCCGCCATTGATTGTCTGTTCACCAGCAACAGAGGTTTCAACCATTTCCATGCCTATCAATTCTGCACTTGATCTTCAATATATGCTCGATAATCAGAGTCCTTTAAACGAAGGCTCTAATACTATGTAAAGTTTCTGTAAAGTGAGAAGAAACCGAAGGCATAACCCGATATTTTGTGAGAAGATCTCGTATTCTGTATTATGAAATCTGAGAATGAAGCTCACTGCTCCAGCCTTCATATACACGAAGAAGAGAGAAGGCTAACTAACCTAACTACCATGTACAACTAAGCAACCAACAAAGCATAAGCAAAAAAAATGTTCTATCACTAATAAAGACATAATACAAGAAATACGACTCTTTCACTCTTGAATTTATCTTGCATACGAGTTTAAATAAAGTTGGGCCGCATCAAATAGATTCAACTCATGAGCTACAGTTGCCACCAACCACCATTACTTTTACAAATATCAATTAAATTTAACTAATTATATTTGAAAATAACTTTGACAAATTCCAATATAAATAGAAAAATAGAATTTTTTAACTAATATAATATTTTACAATTATCACCATTCAACTGGGCGTGAAAGTTTACTTGGGGCAAAATGCTTTCTTGTTCCCGTAAGATTAGTGCATTATTTGTTTTGCTACCACAACGTAGGTAAGTGGTTGTTTTAGTCCAATAAAACACGTTTTTCAGTGTTTTTTGATAAAACACCTTTTCAATTTTTTTGGTCCCAAAACTAACATGATATTTTGGGACCAAAAAAATTGAAAAACGTGATATTTTGGGATCAAAAAAGCTGAAAAACGTGTTTTATGGCACTAAAACAGCCACCTATCTAAGTTGTGATACCAAAATAAATAATGCCCTAGTCTTACGGGACCAAAAAAGCATTTACCCCGTTCACTTGTTTACACATAAATTTCCAACAAATATTATATTTTTTAAATTACTTAAAAAAATAACTTGAATGCAAAATTAACTTGTAACTGCCAAGATCAATTGATTATAATAATTTGAGAATATATTCATTCCTGCTGTAATCCCCTTACTCCCTTGCTGCCAATACGGGTTCCCCTGTCGTAATCCCCTTACTCCCTTAAAGTAGCCATGAGGTGTCTATTGAGAACAACTGAGTATGTTGTAGCAGTGACACACTCGGCTATCCAGCCTACAAATATGGTAGGAAACTCGTACAAGTGTAGGGTGGCCAGCAAGAAATCCCAAGTAATCATGTCATAGAAGAAGCTTGATAGTTTTTATCTAGGCGCAAAAATTCTCTCTCTAACTAGCCGTTGGTGGCCGATGCTTTGAACAACCCGCCAAGCCATCTCCGGACCTCGTCGCCGGCAACCCTCACCGGCGACATCATCCCCTTCCCCCCGGCTACCCTTCCCACCGCTCTTTTCCCTTCCCGACTAGCCACGCGTGCCCACGCGACGTTGGCAAACCACCCACTTTGCTCTCCCTCTCGCACCTCTTACCTGCCCAACTCCGGCCACCGCCGCTGGAGATTCAGCTGCTCTTCGGATTCGCCTCCCCTCCTTCTTCGTTTCCCCCAATCAATTTTCCATTTCAGTTTCCCCAGCCCATGGGCCCCAACCACTCCATGCCTTAATCAGCTATGGAAGAACTCCCTCCATCTTCCCACTCGAATCCACCACCACCCCTGCCGCAACCCCTACCCACTCCAGCTCCTCCACACAACAAAAGATCCTATGCCAATATTGTTAAAAACATGCTAGTCACCCACTTTCAACATGACCCCGCTCGTGCAGCCAAAAAAAACGTTTCAAGATGATTCTCTGCAGGAAATTGGAACAGCAGCTAAGTATAAAGGTCTGCCTAGCATCACCTACTCTGAAGAAGAAACTTCACAACTTGCAGACAGATTGAAATTTGCACTTGTTGGCAAGTTCTCACATGGGCTGCCGAACCTAAATTTCTTGAGACAAAGGATTGTCAAATTGGGACTGCGAGGAACGGTTAGTATTGGCCCTCTTAACCTGAAGCATGTTCTGATTATGCTTTCCAATGAAGAAGACTACTCCAGGATTTGGTTGAGAGGGGAATGGACATTTGATGGATTCCCCATGAGATTCTTTAAATGGACACCTGAATTTGACCCCCACATTGAATCTCCAATTGCTCCGGTCTGGCTTAGACTCCCTGAGTTGTCGTGCCACTTATTTGAGAAGAATGCTCTGTTTAGTATTGCAAAACAGATTGGCAAACCACTGAGGATGGACAAGCCCACAGTAGATCTATCAAGGCCCAATCTTGCCAGAATATGTGTTGAAGTGGATCTAACTGCACCAAGAATCAAGCAGATCTTCCTAAATGTCAGGCAGAGGACAATTAAACAACACATTATCTACGAAAACTGTCCCCTATACTGTGCTGCGTGCAAACATTTGGGACATGACCACACAACATGTCTCTTCTACACTCAGGATGAGCATAACCAGAATGAGCAAAGATAACAGGCATCAAGAAACTACACACCAACAGGAAGAAGGTAGTGAGGACCTTAGAACCATCCTAAATCAGAAGAGAAAAGGTAAGAAAGTGATTTTTGCCAATAATCCCTCTACTGACAACAATGGAACTACTGAGGTAACTACAGGTAAAATGATTGTTGCACCTTCTATGTTTAATGTTGAAAATCAACATGTGCCTGGATTGGATACTAGTAATCGTGCTTTTACTAATATTGCTGCTGTTGGTGTTAATGCTTCCAATGTTGTTGCTGGAATTGAAGCTGTTGCTAATATACCTGCTGGAACTGTTGTTGATGATGCTGCGGTGCATGATAAACAAGTGCATGTTAATACTCATCTTGAATCTAATATACCTACCTTTGAAGATGATTTCAATTATGATGACCCTATAATTACTGCACTTCTTGACAAAAACTGGGATGAGGAAATTCAATCTAGGCATAACCGAAATGACATAATTGCTGATATTGAGGCTATCAATGATATATTTGAGATTAATGCTTTAAAAAACCCCTGCTAAAGAGAGCTGTGCTAAAATTAAGAACAAAGGAAAAAACAAAAAAATACCCAGCCCTATTGCTGCTGAACATTGCTGGAAAACCAAGGCCCCTAAGAACATAATAAACTTTGAAATAGGGATTACAAGCTATCATTTTGAGTCCGACCCTTTGGGCCCTCAGGAGGGAGATCTCAATGAAGAATTGGAAGCCAATGAACCAACCCCCACCTTCAATAGATTTCAAACTTTGGAAGATCTTGAGGAAAATGACCCCTGTAACCAGCCTGCCCAACATACTGAATCATCTGATGCTACTAGGACCCCCACCCTGGATAACACACATGCAGCACCTAGCCTAAGTCAATCAGCACACCAAACAGATAGCAACCACACCCCCAATAATACTAATGAAGACTCCGACTCCATTATGGAAGCTACCTCTATTCCTAAAGGGCCTAACATAGCTGCTGACACATCTCATATTATAGAAAAGACCACCCTAGAGAACCTTCCATCTCAAACTCAGGAAAATGAACATAATACCATCCTCCTTGAATCCACTGAAACTGGTAGACATAAGAGAAACCAATTCCAAGAACCTACCCCTCATAATAACAGTGGTAAAACAGGACGCAAAATTAGAAAGTCAAGACACACACCACAAGCTTCCACAAAAAGAGACACAAGATCATCCTCCTCGTCCTCTTTACAATTTTAATGCTTAAAATTCTGATATGGAACATTAAGGGAGTGGGGAAAACGGAGAAACAAAAGATCTTGTTTAACCTATGCATTGAACACAGACCCAATATACTGGTACTTCTTGAACCGTTTGTTCAACTGATTGCTTCATTTTTCATTAGGAGATTTGGATTTGGCAGTGTTGTTGCTAATGTGAATAACAAAATCTGGTGTTTTGCTGCTCATGGTGTAAATATCCAAATCATTAAAGATAATGCTCAATTCTTGCATGTAAAAGTCTCCTCTGGATTACTGGAGGAAACTATCTTTTGCTCTTTTTGTCTATGCAAAAATGCTACAGGGCACCCAGGAGATTACTCTGGGATGAACTTCACAGTCTGTCCAATGATAATGTCCCTTGGCTTGTCGGAGGAGATTTCAACATTATCTTGAACTCAAAGGAGAATCAAGGAGGAGTGATTAACACACTGGGACCCATGGAGGACTTTGGGGATATGTTAATGGAGACTGGTCTCATTGATGCTGGGTTTGAAGGGGAACCATTCACCTGGACCAATCCTAGAATATGGAAGAGACTTGACAGAGTTCTATACTCCAAAGAGTGGGCAGAACTATTCAACAATACTAGAGTTCTACACTTGGCTAGGAGGAAGTCAGACCATCACCCCTTCCTAATCATGGCAGAAAAAGACACTGTGAGATATCCAGCCTCATTTCGATTCCAAAATGTGTGGACAAGGCATCATACATTCCTGGACACAGTGAAAAATTCATGGGAGCTCCCTACTCATGGTCATGGTATGTACAAGCTCCAACAGAAGATATACAGAACCAAGGAACTTCTTAAGAACTGGAACACTCATACCTTTGGAAACATCTTCAGCAACATGGAGAAAGCCAAACAGGAAGCTGACCAAGCAGAGAAAAACTTTGACCACTGCTCCAATGAAAGCAACCTAATATCCCTTAACAGATGTAATGCTGCCTTAATTCATGCCCTTACAGTGGAGTCCGATTACTGGAAATAGAAAAGCAGCTGTAAATGGTTGGAAGCTGGAGAACGCAACACAAAATACTTTCATTCCCTCGTTGAAAAGAAACATATCAAGTCCCGAATCCACAGAATTTCTGTCAATGGCCAAGAAATCACTGAGGAAAGAACCATTAAAGAGTCTGCAGCTGAATTCTTTCAAGAACTCCTCACAGAACCTACTGGGGACAACCCTGATCGTGATCCTCCGTACCAACTCCCCCAGATCCCTGAAGCTTATGCTCAAAGTCTAGGTGCCTATTGTTGGAATAGGTGACCAGAAAGCCAATAGGTTTGGCAATTTGTAACCTATCCGACAACTTGATGTGAATGTAATATTATTATGTGATGAATAAGATGAGTGTTCGTCACTAATGGTACCTTCTTTGTTGCGCTCATCTTACATTTGTTAAAACGGTGTTTAACTTATATCGCAACAAAGCCCACAGACCATAGATAACAACTCGTGCAGTTGGGCCACGCATTGGATGGTGGTCATGAAACCAAATGATTAAGAGTTGGGTCTGAAACATTCCAAGTCGAGGACCTCGAGATAGGGCATCGAGAGTCCTATTGAGACTTGCGTCAAGAGTCGTGTTCATTGGATGAGTGCCGTGTTTCATCGGCGGCAGGCGTGGGACGCCTACACGATCTTGATGGGTTGGTCGACTGGGGTCGAGCCGACTGGACTGACTCGCGGGGATCATCATATGGAAGCCTTGGAGGCTTGGTCGGTATGATTGGTTTTCCCCGGTTCCGATAGTACGGGAGTAATCCTCAGACTTGAGGGATCATGGCAGTCGCGTGCACAGGACGGCTGTATCTTGGATCTGGCGAGAGGTAATCATTCTGTAAGATGATTATCATAAGCCTTGTCCAGTGCAGTCAGAATGTGTAGCAAGGACGGTGGATTCCAAGAAGAGGATCCGTCCCCTGTCAGTATGTGACAGAGGTATCTCCTATGCACTCGGAGACACGTTCATGCTGTTTGAAGCTGTGGCCACAGTGGTTGGTCGAACAGGGAATGGTTTCCTGTGTCGACACAATGAAGCATACGTGGTCTCGAGTATTAAGCATAGATGCCTAGTCAAGGATGGGAACCGACGCCTAATTCCATACCCTAGACTAAGGCCGGGAGACGGTAGACGGAAGGATCGTACCCGTACGGAATCGGCGCCTAAATGTTCACGCCAATTCACCTAGTCTCTAGTGCCATGGACCGTTGCTAGACGGCCACCCATGGTAACGGGTCCTTGTGGGACACGGGCCCAAGTCTAGTTGAGGGTGAACCTAAAGGGTCACACACAAATTACCGAGGAGGTTGAGAGATCGACTTGGAGTCAATCTCGAAGGATAAAATAAGTAATTGGATTACTTAAGGGAAAGTCCATTGGATGGACGGGCCGATATTGTATCGGGCTTTCATTTAATCGGTAAATTGAATTTTCGATTAAATATGGAAAGTTGAGATGTTGAGACATTGGATCTTTTAATTGGATTAAAAGATCAACGGGAATAATTTGAATGGACATTAAATTGGATTTAATACTGGGTTCGTCGTAATTGGATTACGATAAATCCCGGTCCGTTAAATTATACCCGAGAGGAGAAATAATTCCTAATTTGGGATGGGAAGAAGTTGGACTTCTTTCCTTAATTAAACATGGCCGACACGCTCCCTTGGAGGAAGCAAAATCAGCCATGTTTCACGCTAGGTGGTATGTTGACTTATCTCTTTTGGAAAGAGACAAATCAACTCCAATCAAGCTCTTCCCTTTTGGTATGATTTGATCATACCATAAATTTTGGTAGGCTTGATTGAAGAATTGATGGTGATTGATTGGAATGAATCTAGACATCCTTGGATGAACCTAGACACATTTCAATAATCACATTAATTATGTATATATATTAGAATATACAACACCTGGCATAAGTGATTCATTATTCATCTTTTTCTAGAAAAAGAGAAGACAAAAATCCTCTCCTCTCTCTCAAAATTTCGTGCTACCTCCCTCTCTTACACTTGTGTTCTTCACTTGATTTTTAATCAAGAAGAAGAACAAAGTAAGTTTAAGAGAACACTAATTCATAGTGTTCTTCTCTTAAACCGATTCCTTCCTAAACCCGTTCTTTTCTAGCAAGAAGAACGTGTGTTTCTTCCGGTGTGGTGTGGATCACCTTTGGAGAATCCATACGTTTGGATTTCGTGAGCATTCCGGAGAAGGAACAACGCTAGTAGCCGGGAGCATACGCTAAACAATCAAAGGTAACGGTTTATTACGCTTTGATTGATTTGATTTATATATCTATGCCCTATGTGTTTAAATATATGTTTTAATATTTACACATCCTACATCGAACGCCCGGTCGAGCACCCAAGGGTACACCCCTTGGGATTCGCGTATTTTAAATTTGATTTAAATTTACGCAATTTCTCGCTTTTTCTCGCTTCCGCTCGCGCTCCCGGGCGGATCCGCTTGTCCTTCACCTATCCAACCCTGGAAAAAGTGAAAGAGGTGGTCTTCAGTATTGATAAAGACAGTGTGGCTGGGCCAGATGATTTCAACTCCTACTTCAATCAAACCTACTGGGACTTCGTCCAAACAAATATTCACGAAGTAGTGATTGACTTCTTCAGTGGAACCCCCCTCCCTAGGAGCTTCATTGCCACTACTATTGTCCTTATACCTAAAAGCGAATCCCCTCAAGGATGGCAGGACTTCAGGCCGATATCATTGTGAAATGTCACCAACAAGATAGTCTCCAAGCTTCTCTATAAAAGGATAGCCCCTATTCTCCCCGACATAATCTCCCCCTCCCAAAGTGGCTTTATGCCTGGTAGGCTGATTGGAGATAATATACTTTTGGCACAGGAACTGATTCATTCTTTGGACTTGAGACATAGCAAAGGAAACATGGTGATTAAACTGGGCATGTCCAAAGCCTACGACAGAATACACTGGAAATTCTTATATCAGATCATGACTAGGATGGGGTTCCCACAACGATTCATACAACTTATTAGGTGCAGCATTGAGCAATGCTGGTTCTCAGTTCTGATCAATGGGGCGCCCGCAGGTTTCTTTAAGTCTTCGAGGGGCCTTCGTCAAGGAGACCCTATTTCCCCAGCCCTTTTCATTATTGCAGCCGAAGCCCTCTCCAGAGGTCTGGACCGTCTCTTCAGAACCAACTCACACATGTACTATCAGACTAGTAGCAGGGCCAGAATTTCACATCTGGCATACGCAGATGATATCATCATATTTACCAACCATGAGGAGGCAGGGCTTATCAAGCTGATGGAATTTCTGAAGCATTATGAAGAAGTATCAGGACAAAAAGTTAACCAGACAAAAAGCTGCTTCATTACTGAAAAAGGGCTAACTTACTTGCACAAAGAATCAAAAGCGTCACAGGGTGTACTCTGAAAACTCTACCTATGATGTACTTGGGTGTCCCTCTTTACAAAGGCAACAAAAGGAAAGTACTATATGAACCATTGCTGGATGGGAACATTGCCAATTATCATTTGGAGGAAGACTCGAGCTGGTCCAAAGTGTCCTGACATCAATGCCTATCTACCTCATTCAAGTGCTGAACCCCCCCCCCCCCCCCCGCCCCCCTCCATTGGTTCTATTCAGAAAATTGAGCAGCTATTCGCTAAGTTCTTTTGGGCATCCTCACCTGACAAAAGAAGAATACATTGGACAAGATGGAGCAATATCTGCCTACCCACTAAAGAATGTGGATTGGGACTCAGAAACCTTAGAGATGTCATTGAAACATTTTCACAGAAACTGTGGTGGAGATTGAGACTTAACAATTCTCTATGGGCACAATACACCTTAAGCAAATATTGTGGAGCACACTTTCCTAGACAAGTCAGATTCACTAGAAACGACTCTCCTATTTGGAGAAGACACTTTGTAAAGTCAGACACACTACCCAGCAGAACATCTTCTGGAGCTTGGGAAATGGGGAAGCATCCTTTTGGCATGATAACTGGCTACCTGAAGGAACCCTTCAAGACTTGGTTCAAAGGAAAACCACATTTCATGATCCAGTCAGACTCTTTTGGGACAACCGTAGCTGGAGCGTTCAGAAACTGCAGCAAATGCTTCCCCCTCATCTTGTTGAACTGGTCACATCAGTACCAATCATTCCAAATTAACAGGAGCACATGCACTGGAAGCTATCCCCATCTGGTTACTTCACAACAACATCAGCTTGGGAACATATCAGAGATCATCACACAATTCTTCCTATCTTTAGGAAAATCTGGTCACCCCTCATAACTCCTATTGTTTCCATCTTTGTGTGGAGGCTCCTGCATGGTTGGATACCCGTTGATATCAGACTTAAAAAAAAGGTATAGTGATGGCATCAAGGTGTTGTTGTTGCTCTGAAGAAGAAACTGAAGCCCACCTGTTCCTATGGAACAACCAGACAAAGGAGATTTGGAACTACTTTGCAGATATATTTAGTATCACCTTACCTCAAACTGATAATCTCATCCAATTCATACAAGCCTGGAGACTTAGAAATTCATCACAACACCATGTTAGAGACATCATCCCACTACTCATTCTTTGGCACATCTGGAAAATGAGGAATGATGTCAAACACAGAGGGGCAGCCTTCAAAGCTTCACATATCATCTTCAAAACTATTGAACACCTTCACACCATCACTAAAGCCAAACTATGGAAAAATGAACACTGGAGGGGAGACACTTTTGCAGCCAGGAGACTGCGGGTTAAAATGCAGCAGCAAGCCAGAATCCAAAAACTAATTGTAGTTCATTGGATTAGACCCCCTGAAGGCTGGATCAAGTTAAATACAGATGGGGCATCTCGAGGAAATCCTAGAATATCAGGAGCTAGAGGCATCATCAGAAATCATAATCGGGAGGTGATTTTAGCATTTTTGGAACCTCTTGGCAACTCTTCCAACATTCAAGCAGAATTGAGGGTTGTGTATAGAGGACTCCAAATATGTCTCCAAAAAGGATACACACAAGTCTGGTTGGAGGTGGACGCTATGAATATTATCCAGCTACTGGACAAACCCCTCCAAGGAGCTTGGCACATCCAGAACCTGCTGCAGCTTATACGCAACTGTACAGAAAACCTGGAACTTAAGATCACGCATATCTACCGAGAAGGTAATCAAGCCGCGGACTATTTTGCCAACGAAGCCTGCACTGCACAGCAACTAACACTCTTCACCAAGGAACAACTCACAGGTAAAATCAAAGGTATTACTCGTCTTGAAAAATTATGCATACCTTACATTCGAACTGTGAACGGGTAGTACCCCCTGTTTCATCTAAACCTCACTATTTGAAACCTGTGAGTACTACTTTTTGTAAGGCTGTTTCACTCCCCAACAAATACCTGCACAGAATTTGGATGTGGAACCCCTTATCTTTTACCAATATTCTTTTGTTGCTCACCTTTATTAACTGCATTAAAGTAGGTTTGCATGCTAGTAACCAACCGTTGAATCAAAACGTACATGGGAGGAATACTCTCTATCAGATTGTCTTGGAATATCTGCTTTGTACAGATTTTGCAGGTTGCAACCCGGGGATGAAAGCGATTATTAGACAGCTTGAGAGTATTTACATTCTTGATCATAGGTTTAGGAGTTCATGTTGTAAGGGAGTATTACTCCTTATTTATGCTTCTCTCAAATATGATAAGGGAGTAGTACTCCTTATTTACGCTTTCGGGACCTCTTTTTGTAAGGGAGTAAGAACTCCTTATTTTATGCTTTCTAGACAAAACTAGGGAGTTAGTACTCCCCGATGTACGTTGAACCTTTTGGGTTGGTAATATAAAAGGAACGGGGACCCCGACAAGCTCCCTCACCGTTGGGTGGTTTCTTTAAAAAAAAATATATATATAATCGTGGCATAGGCTTTTCTGAGTCAACTTTTAAGTACACACCTTGGTAGCAAGTTACTCTGGTTGTACCCATGGAGCAGCTCATGTGCGAGCAAAATATTGATACTTATCTTTCTCCCTGGGATAAATGAATTCTAACTCTGACTAACCAGCTCATCAAGCACTCTTTTCATCCTCTCCACTAATCCCTTAGAGATAATCTTATAGAGGATATTACAAGAAGCAATAGGTCTAAAGTCCACCACTGTATTCAGCATGGAGGAGTTCTCCAAATGCATGAGCCACGCAGGCTAAAACGCAAATCTTTGTGACAATGGGTACTTCAACCGATTCTTAGGTGTGGCGCAAAATGCTGAAGCTCATGCCTCCCTACGGACTGTGTTGCTCTATCAGGTAGCAGATGGGCAGAACATTTGGTTGTGGCAGGCCCCTAGCATCCTGCAGGGGTCGTCATTGAAACCTGCCCCGATGGATCTTTGATTACAAGGCTGCACTTTACAGCCCTTTGTTCAATGGTTCATCTTATGGCTAGCAGTGCAAAAAAGGCCAGCAACACCTGATAGGCCATGGCTGCAACACCCCCCCTTAGCTTCTCGGCTTATTGACTCATAGCAAATGGAGACCCATGATCACCTTTTGCGAGTACTCCAGAAGGTGTCTAGCTCGGCTCAGGCGCAGGATACGTTGGACCGTGCCTTATGGGATTTGGCAGCTGGGGGAAACAGCTTGGACTTCTGTTCAATAAGCATACAGAGCCAGGGCCTTTGCTTGTAAAGTATACCTTGTTCATTAATGAAAATTACATTATCCCAAAAAAAATTATTTTAGAATAATATTAACTAGTCTATTTTCCCAGTACAAAAATAAAGAGACATGGCTAATCAGTACAATTTTAAAAATTAGTCTTTTCATCACAATCTATTTTTCTCGTATTAAAATAGACGAAGTATTTGAGATTTACCTCCAACAACTTAAAGAAAACCTATTATTATTTTCTCTTCCCATCGTGTTTTTACTTCCCGTCCCCTTTTCCTTTTTCTTTTACTCTCATTGAAACAAACGAAACCTAAGACACTACAAGAAAAACGCTTAATAGCAACGAAAAAAATCAGCGTCGAATTAATTAGCAAGCAAAACTTCCGTTGCTAATTGCTAAGTAATTTAGCAACGAAAATGTACTTGCTAACAAGTTTATCAACGAATTATTTAAAATATATATTAAGTAGTGTAGATTAACAACGAGGATTTTACTTGCTAATTAGCTCGACGCTGATTTCAGCAATAAATTTTTTCGTTGCTATTCAACTATTTTGTTGTAGCGAGAGTTTGTAGGTCGTGGGGATGGGGGGACAAGATTATGAAAGATGATGAGAGAAATGAAGAACTTGACAAGATTACAAAAGAATCCAGCCTCATCACAACATGCACCAACTCACAGACTCGTGCTACTATTGAGCTATGAGCTGTGACCATCCCCACCATCACCCAAACCCACCAAATTAGGCATGCTTCACTGTACTCTAAACCAAGTTTGTGTACAAGAGTTGGCATATTTACTTATTTTTCCATTCCAGCGTAAACATTTGAATTTGATAAGAGAATTGTAGGAGTAAGAATTTCAAATGACTAGAGTTTTAAGTAGATTTGAAATACATATATGTTTGTACTTGAAAAATTAACTCAAAGTAATTATTAAATATTTCAAAATCTATTTTGATTGAAATTTATCCAAAAAAGTTTAATGAATGCTGAAGTATTAAAATTTGAAGGCACTCGATGAACCTTCCAATCGGAAAAATAACCTGATTTAGTTTTGGAATGAACGACGTTCTTTTGCTTCAATTGTATAAGGAGTTTGTTTTCAGTTTTCATCTATATATATACTACTAGAAAGCATGACGGGCGATGCACGTGTATAAATATATTTTAAGTATATATATTATTTATGTTAAGTTCATGATATTATTTATATTTTTTTCATTGAAACATTAGTATTGTACAATTATATTTTCAAACAAATTGATAATAATTATTTAAATTGATAAGGAAACTATTCAATTCTATTATTTGTAATTCACTTTCTAAATTTAATTGGTACTATTGAATAAAAAGTTATTTCTCAAAATTGAAATTTTGTATTTAGTATATTCACCAATGATTATTTCGTTATTATGTATCAAACCAGTTAATATGAAAATATAAAATAATGATATTCAAAAAATTAATACTAAAATAAAAAAATTAATCAAAGCTCCTTATCTTGGTTAGAAGAAATTTCAATTTAATAAAATAAATTGATCAATTTTATTTGTAGGTTTTATTATGCTTAATTTGTGTTGTTTAATTTTGTTTTATTTTTTGTTACATTTTGTATGTGTGTGTTGTATGTTTTCTTTTACTACTATATTTGAATGTCATTTATTTTTAATTTATTGATATTATTACAAACTAATTATTTATTGACTATTGTTATAAAAAAAATATTCAAATTGGACCATAGTACCAATATTTGTATTGTAAGATCCCGTAATGTATGTTAAGCATATTTCAGTATTAACTTTTTTTATATTATCAAAGCATTATTTACATGCTTTATTAGCTTCTAAATTTTGAAATATTATTGTATAAAATTTTATTTTTCACCTTTATAAAAGAAACAATTGATATAAAAGTAAAACATTCAGGATTAACTAATACTAAAAAAACAAGTGCTAAGAGATTCACACAATAGTTGAATTTTCATAAGCAATTTCAATTTAGTAATATTCTATTCATATATCAATGTTTATTCTCTTTAGTCCTCATGCATTTTAAACTTTTAAGTTATTTTTATAAACTTATTACTGAAAAAATATATTAATCTCATTGGCTTATTTATTTATCATCTTTTTTTCTAATTTCAACATAATTAACTCAGTTTTTTATTTATTATTTTATTGTACTAAGTTTATTCTCAAAATTTATTAATTTTCTTAATATGAAAATGCAATTGTACTAATGTGTTAGTATATAATTATTTTAAAAAATTTTACTTTTAATTGTTATTGTGTTAATATTTATGACTTTTCTTACAATTATGTTTGTTAATTTACTACTTAATTAGATAAGATTTTAAATTAAATTATTTATTATATTACTATGTATACTCTTTTTCAATGTCAATGTCTTTGGGGTGGAGGGGGGGACATGGTGTTTTTAGCCTATATTGAAATAAAATTAATTAGTTAGCTCTTTTTTAAATTTTCAATAGCACTTCTAATTTAATCAAATTGATAATTTTTATTTGTAATTAAATTTTCATACTTATTCGTTATTCCATTTTAATAAAATTGATCAATTTTTATTCATAGGTTTTATTGTATCTCTTTGCTATTGTTTGATTTTTATTTTTTTTTTTGAAAGTGCCATTGTTTGATTTTTCTATATTATGTATGTGTATGTAATATATTTTCTTTTACTATATTTTGAATGTCATTGATTTTTAATTTATTGACACTAAATGATTACCAAATTATTTATTGACTACTGTTATAAAAATGTAATTTAATTGGATAATATTACCACTAATTTGTATTGTAAGATCCTGATATTAATTATATTTCAGTATCAACTTTTAAATATTGTCAAAGTATTATTTACATGCTTTATTACCTTCTAGATTTTGAAATATTATTGTATAAAATTTTATTTTTTTGCCTTTATATTGCAATTTCTTAATTCAATATGTTTTTAGTTTAACTTCTTAATCTTATTTTCATATGCACCGATTGGTGTAATCTTTTCTTTATTCAATAATATATTATCTTACAACTTATTTTCTTATGTCACATTTGTTGTTGTAATACTTTTATTCTATTAATTAATATAAAAAACTATGGATATAAAAGTAAAGCATTTAAAATTATCTAATACTAAAAAAATCAAGTATTAAGAGATTCACTCAATAGTTGAATTTTCACAAGCAATTTCAATTTAATAATATAATATCCATATATCAATTTTAATTGTAATTAAATTTTGATATTTATTCGTTATTATATATATATTAAGTTTAGATTCATAATTTCATTTGTAGTTATTTTTAAATTTTAATGTGTCATGGTAAATTAAAACTTTTTTAATATAATTAAGATTTTTTCTAACAAAGTAATTGTGTTGAAATATTATTGGGCATATTAATTTTTTTTAGTTGAATATATTATTCATTCTCTTAAGTAGTTTAGAGAAATTAAAACTCTTAAACATTTTTCTTATAAAAATTTATTTATTCTATAACTAATTTTATCATATAATATTCTGTGAATGTTATTAAAATTTAATGCATGACAGGTCTGTGTAATTGGGGTCATTCATGATTCACAATTAGAAGCAGGTTATTAAATTTTGTGTAATTGGATTCACTTATGATTCACGATTTAGGTTTTTTTATCCTAAATTTATATGGAGGAGGTTTAGAATATTTAGAATTCTAAATTGTTAAAAATTTCAAAATCTATAATATAGTAATTAATCAAATTTAAATGAGGGTATATTTGTCTTTTCACAATGGGGAACAAACAATTTGAGTATTCACACATTTATATAGAGTATAGATATAGATTATATAAAACAAACCCTGTTTTTACTAATAAATGATGGTTATTTACACTGCAACACCAATTTTTTGGTTATATCGATAATACCCCTAAGTTAGTTTTCATTCTTTTTTTTATTTATTTATTTTTTTTAAATGCAATGTATTGATTAACATGTATATTTTCTTATTTACAATAACTTTAAAACGTGCAATATTATTTTATATGCACGCAGGGACGGCGTGCCACGACGGCAAGTTATTTATTAAAGAGGGGGCTCCTATAATAAATCCCATGGTTGACAAAATATGAATGATCTAAAACGCCCTTATTTGTATTATTTTTACTTTCACGAATGACCATATTTTTTACTAATTAGTTAATTACCCCTCATTCATACACATTTTAAGTTAATTTATTTTATCAATTTTGATGTTATTAATTTTAAACTTTTATTTAATTAAATAAATATAATAAGAATTTATATTATGCAAAAATATGGAGTGTGGTTCACTTACTCGTTATTAATAATGACAATTCGGGTGCCATAGGTTTAGTATAAAAGTAAATGAAGCTTCAACCTCTCCAAATAAAAACACTTATAAAGAATTACAATATCCCAAAATAATATGAAGCAAGAATACCAAGTATATACTAGTATTAAAATAGAGTTGAATATCATTATCCCAAAAATACTCCAATTCTCCCAATATCAGAACTCATGTTCTACTGTTCTCTAATGCCACATTGATTAGTTTTGTATGTATTAGCTCACATATGCATCCAAACGTATAAATTTAAATTTTATATGAGTAAATTACATCTACATTCCCTAAAAAAAAAATTTTACACAAAAATCCAATAACCTCTTTAAAATTACAAGTACATCCCTGACGGGGTGTTTATGTAATCTTCTCTAGGAGTATTTGTATAAGTGTCTGCCCCGAAGAAAGTGTAATGTAAATCGCAATTACTATTTCAGGAGGTCTACATGTACATGTGATTTTTCATAGAATAAGGAACGTTTCTATAATTAGACCTAATATCAAAATGTGTCAATATAATTTACCAATTTATATTTATAATTTGTTTTCTTATATGTAAGGGAATGTCAAATGTTGATTGTGAACATTATTTCAAGGTCTAGATAATAAAAAAAAGGGGTTAATTACACTTAGACTCCCTCTAAAAATGTGAAATTACACTTTCCCCCAAAAAAATTTTGAAATTACACTTACACTTCCTCTAAGAATTCTTCATTTACACCTAACCTCCTTACATTAGGACTTGGACAAAAAAAAGCCGACATAAGCAAAAAGAATTATATAAATTTTTTATTTTACCCCTCATTTTAACATTTTCATGTAGAATTTTGTACTTAATTATAAAGGAATAAATCTGATATATACATATGGAGTTAGGTTAACATCATTACAATTTTTCCTTTATAAGTACAATATTATTACATGAAAATATTAAATAAGGTGTAAAATTGAAAGTTTATGCAATTATTTTGCTCATGTTGATATTTTTCGTCTAAATACTAATTGAATGAGGTCAGGTGTTAGTGTAATTTCAAAATGTTTTTAGTAAAAAGTGTAATTTCATATTTTCATAGAGGGTCTAAATGTAATTAACCCTAAAAAAATTAATCTAGGGTGCATGGTTACTATAGGGAGAGAATAATTTATTTTTTGTACTTTATAGCACCAAATGTTCCCATTTTTAATTGATCCAAAGTCCCAAGTCCAACACTTGTGTATTATGGAAGAATCATAAACATGCAGTATGGGTACCTACATGTTTCTTGAAATATGCTGTCTATGATGCTTTAGGTAAATGCCTTTTTGGTGTGCCAAATATGTCTTTTTTCTATATGTATATAATTGATAATTAGATTATTATATTATAGTTTCAAAAAATTAATCAATACTTAAAAATAATTTTCAATAGCAATAATAAAAAATAATAAATAATAAATAATCATTTTGGGAGATTGATTATATTTGCATAAGTCCTTAAATTTATTCGATTCATTTTAAGTTCCCTTCAAATCTAATATGCAATTACAAAATTATCATCCATAATCACTACAAGAAAATATGATATTAGTGACAAAATATCAAATGATAATTTAAAAGTTGTCACTAAAAATATGTATTAAGTGACAATGTTTTTCATCTTGTCACTATATAATTATTAGTGACAAAATTGTGTATAAAATTGTCACTAAATACAATTAGTGACACATCTATAGTGACAACTTAGTGACAACACAATATAGTGATAACAACTATTTATTGTCACTAGGTTATCACCATATATAAGTCACTAATTGTATTTAGTGACAACTTTATGCACATTTTTTTGTCACTAATAATAATTTTTACAAAATAATAGTAATTATTAAAATTATAAAATTCATTATTGTGACAAAATAAACATTCTTGTCACTAAATATATATAATTAGTGACAATATTAAAATTGTCACATGATATTTTTATCACTAATCTTCTATTTTCTTGTAGTGAATATATATATATATATATATATACAATCTTAGTTTAATGGCGAAGGTTGAGGTCATGAGTTCAAGTTCCATCAGGCATATAAGTGAAAATTTTATTTTACGTCCCCACAAGTTAACCCTTTTACGAGTTTGGTTCCATTTTTTTTAACTCACCACATTGCATCTTATAACTTCAAAAAAAATTAAATTTTAGTTTCAATCCTTAATTTCGTCAACTTTATGATGGTAACATCAACAGTGCTCCTCAAGACTTAATGGAGCCTGTCCCATGCATGCACGTGATGTTTACATTAGAAATTTAACGGAGTTAAGGCTTGGAGCTAAAATTTGGAATTATGATATGCAATGTGGTGAGTTTGAAAATAATGCATGGGACCAAAATCTCAAATAGACTAACTTTTGAGTCGTAAAATGCATTTTTCTGAACATGTGAATATTTGTCTCACTTTATGTGAGTTTATTGTATCATTGTTCTTGATTATATTGATACTGATCGATCTCGATGTGTCGCTCAATTTATGATTACATTAATGTAATTTTGCATTTACCATTTTTTTCTTTGGAGAAATATATTTACGACTTCAAAAAAAAAAAAAAGAAAAGAAAAACGTCATATTCATATTTTAATTGAGTAACAATAACGGTAATAAGTTGGTTATCTCTTTCATTTACTATAGGTCGTCAATTACCTTTGATATTTGTTATCGGGAAATTTTGATCCAAATCGAATTTTGTCATATCTGAACTAATTATATGACAATTACAATATATTTGTTGTGTAAATAGTTCAAGAAAAGTGTTCACTCATATGACGAGTGTATCATACTTGTGTGATTAATTTGATTCGATTAGATTTGATTTAGGTAAGAATTTGCATTTATCTCTTCTGCAAACCAACTTGAGCAGCAAGGTACCTCCAAGAGGAAGAGAAAAAAGAATGTGATTTCAAGATCTTCTTCTCACTTATTGAGCACAAGACAAGAATCTAAATATAGTTAGTTAATTGATGTCAGAACTCTATTCAAACTGACAATTAATGAATATTAATTTCATATTTAATTCTTTAACTGTACAAACATGTGTCTGTGGAATTATTATGATTCATGCATAGAGAATCCAGTACTTATTGTATCTCCAGTTTGCAGGAATCATGTGTTATGAATCGTACTATTTATTTATTAATTTAAAGAAACATTTCTTAGTGTTTCCTATTGTTTGTGGCCAAAAATTTTAAAAATAAAAAGATGAAGGGTACAATTAAATTCATATGAAAAAAAAAGAGAAATATTAATTAATAGTTTTGTGCGTTGGAAATTAAAAAGTATTTAAGGGTTGATTTTTGTATCAGAAAACTTCCAAGAATATTGCTTATGCTATCTGGTATCCAATTACATGGCCCGCAAGAAAGGAACATTTGAGAACAATACCTATCCTGATTATAGTCTTTCAATGCTTAAATCAACAAGATTATGGGTTGTAAGAATAGTCGGATATCAAAAGTTGTACTTGGGTATGAAGGGCTAGTATTTATTAGCATTCTCGAGTTGTACAATTTCATGTGAACTATTGATTCATGAGTGGTCGTGTGATTATTTTAAATTTGTACATACCCACGTTCAAGTCGAATTGGGGCCAAATCGGTATTGACTCGAATAAGATTCACACGCAATTTTGACTATTTTTTGTGTTATTAAGAAATTTAGAAGCATTTATATAATTATAAAATACCATTATGTAGCTCTCACGTCCACCTGCACTAGAACCAAATTTACTATGGACTACAATTTTATTTGCTATGAACTAAAAAAATATTAAATAATTCTTATTAACTATGATTAAATAAAAATCAATACAAACACTTAGATTATCCATCATGTAAACTATTCTTGTCTTGGCTATGAGTCATACAAATGTTTTGATATGACTTTTAACCATGACAAATATTTTAATCAAACTCGTAAAATTCACAGCTAACAATCATCGCATGGCCGTAGTTATTAATAATTATTTATTATGATTATTTACTTTTTATCATGACAATTAATTATGATTAAATATTATATTTCTTCTCGTGCTTTGAGACGCAATAATTGCAATTATTTTGTGATGCCATGTAACCATCAGCAAACTGGCAAAGCATGTGTGAATTTGTAGCTCTCAAAAGACCCTTCGGTAAAGCATATAAAAAACAAAGTCTCACATGCACAACCACATCAAGGAATGATCTATGTTTCTCTTTTTTATGCTTCCGTCCAATAATACCAATTTGTTTTATTTTCAAATAATTAGGTGTGGGTTCAATTTAATATGTCTGATTTTCAGCAGATATTTTGGTATATTAATCGATTCCAAAGATTTTTTTTTTTCCCATCAAATTTAGTCTTTCAGCAAAGAAGTCTGTACCACCCTAAATGGAAAGAGACATTTAATATTTATTATTCATGGGATAAATTGACATGGGGCAATTTAGACGCACCTAAACATGTCAAGTCAAAAGTCTTACTTTTAAGGCTAAATTTTATTTTTGGCCTTGTGTTACAGTGAAAATGCAAAAAAAAAAAAAAAAAAAAAAATATGCTGGGCAAATTTGATTAGCATAACGAGAAAATACAACATTTAATATCATCTGTATAACTATGTAACAACACGGCATTTTCAAACTTACTAAGTTACTTCAGCGAGTCACCGCCACCATTGTAGGAAGGCAGGTGAGACGGTGTTCTAAACTGAGTTGGAAGTTCATCGGTCATTACTTCCTCGTTGAAGGGAATCCCCCCTCAGGAGGGGGCTTTCCCATCCACTTCTTGTCTTAGCTCCATCATCTCCTAACTGACGACTTGTCATGTACTTAGAACTACCTTGCTGGTTTCTCCTACGCTCGTGCCAGCAGCAGGTCTTGCTCGTCCTGCTCGAGTGCGATAGGTGGTGCCAAAATTAGCCTATCACGACCCTCTCCTCATGATCAACCAGCTATTCGGGAGCTGAGCATTTCACCTACTCCTCCATCTGAGACTGATAGTTAAGTAGGAGCGGGTCTTCCAAAAGGTTGTACTGAGGACAACAACGATGATCCTATTGATGTGCTCGTCAGAGAACGGGTTGGCTTCAAGGAGTGGAGCTGATGGGTCAACAATAGGGGTTGTTCCTCCGGTGGCCCAGTAGCGATGCCTCCAATAGGGAGGAGTGTATTCCCTTAAAGTGTCTATTATCCCCTCCGTTATCTAAGCTTGTGATTCTCGCATTTTTAGCTCAAGTTTTCCATTGATTGGTCCAATGATGTGCATTGAAGTTCAATCGCACCACACAAATCAAAAGATCTTCTGAAAATTCTAAGATAATAGAAAGACGAACCTGCAAAACAGGAATTAACACTCTAATACTTAAATCAATAAAAATTTTGGAACGAGTAAGATAGGAAACTATGAGTAAAACGTAAAATCTAAAGAACTTAATGTGTGAAATTCGTGTGGAGGATGCTGAAAATATCAAAAGAATGCTTAAAATTTGTTTGTGGAGAGTGAAAATTCAATAGACTTGCTGAATGAATTTGTTACCTCTTTGATCTACTTGGATCCCTATCCATAGGAGTAGGTTCCTAGAGAATCAGGGAGTGGGTTATGGGAGTTAGAATATCTCTGAATTCTTTGGGATGTCTATTTTGGGGATAATGTTTATCCACCTATTTGCCATATCATATGGCCTCATGCCCACACTAAGGGGATCTACCAGATTAGTAGGAAAATAGTCTAAAATTGAGGAGGTAGTTACCTGTCAACTTTATCCAATAAGATATAGCCGGCACATGTATTCCTATTATAGTACTTTTTTGGCAAGATGTACGATATGGTTGATGTGTGAGGTTGATGGCCCCTAGGTTTGTTGAAATTGGGTCTGGCCTGGATGCAACTTTGCCAGCAGGTCAGCAGAAGCTGGGCTGATTAGGCTAGTAGGGTTTCAGCCTGCTAGTGCGATAGGCCTGGTAGTGCTTCGGGTTGTTGGTGTTGAGCAAGTTGGGCATCACCCTTAGTATAATTTGGACTGAATTTTACCTTTGTCTTTGAAAAGTAGGTAGCCCAGATATCAAACCCTGATATTTCTAAATTTAAGAAACTAAAACTTATAAATGTAAGACTGCTTAAGTATATACCTCATCACATAGGACCCTATATGTACTTGATTTAGTATGTTTGTTTGCAAAAGATAGGTAATTTGTGGTGTCTAGAGAACAAAGGGAGACGACTATTATACATTAAAGTCGTAATTTCTTTAATCAATATGAAATTCTCCAAAATGACACTCTTTATATCTTAAAAGACATAAAATTGAAAAGGGTTTGATTTGATCTCAGTATGTTATAATAGGCAATTATAGCAACTATGGATGCATGGATGACGAATTCATCTTAAAGTTTGATTTTTAATTAATATTAATATGATAATATGCTACCCTCAATTTGTGTCACTTTATATGTACCTATAAAAACATACCAAACTTGTAGCCACCCATATTTTTTGCTGTAAGAGATATTATAAACATTTGATATAACTCTTTCCAATTATAAGTTGTTTTTATTAAAAAAAAATAAAAAAAAGAATGATAAGTTGTTGAAAATATTAAATTTGATTGGGGAAATTGCAATTTTCATTCTGTAACTTAGAGAGGTGGCAATTTTGGTCCTGCACGAATTGATTTTCATAATTTAGTCTTGTAATTTTGAAAATTTGGCAATTTTTGTCCTATCTAGCCAGAAAGCCCTAATTGTCAAGATCATGTGCTCGGCACATGCGTTTTTCCGACTAAAAATGACCAAATTGTTAAAATTTTAAAATTACAGGACTAAATTACTATTTCAATTCATGTAGAATCAAAATTACCACCCTTAAATTATAGGATGAAAATTACAATTTTTCCCAATTTGATCAGTACAATACCGTCTAGTAGCTAGGGGTGCATGCATGCAGCGGGAAAAATATATATTGAACTATATCATTACAGTATTATCTTTCTAAATTGAATGCTTCATGCTGATCGGAGTTAATTTATATACTACTCCATAATTATTATTTCCTTGAATTCGAATAGTTAGTACTAAGAAAACTCGAAATTAATTAATGGGAGTAGGGAGAGACAGTTATTGCCTATGTTAGGCTCCCATAACTTAGGTTATTTGACGATTTCGTCCTTTAACTTTTTAAAATAGTATTTAGGTTATGCATTTTTTTAATTTTTGTAATTTTAGTCATTTTTCCCATCGGAATTCATCATTATCGCCGGAAGATACATGTACATCTCATGTGACCTTTTATATTAGGGTTACTGTTCGTATTAGCATATTTTTATCAACACTTTTGTGTTTTAACTTTCTAAGGTAGCATTTTGATGCAGCATCCTTTTAATTTTTACGATTTCAGTTCTTTTTTCTTGCAGGATTTCACCCTTCTCGCCAGTGGAGGTGAACTGCAGCGGAAAAATGACCGAAATCGTGAAAATTAAAAAGATGTATGACCATACCCGATTGATGTTGCAAGAATTATAATTTAAAGAACAATCAACAGGAAATTAAATAATTAATTTATTAATTATTAATTAGGCACAATCACCAATACATTACAATTTGATCTAAGGTTATTCTATCAAATCTCTTACACTTGATCTCTTTTGTTCTCTCAAAAATTCCTCCTCTAATGAGAAGTTTGAACTCATATTTATACCATGGATTAAAGTTTCGTTTTCAATAAATATTTCGAGTTTATAAATATTAGAAACTTTTCGAAAACGTTTCAAAAATGCTATAGAAAAACTTAATATTAAAAAAACATACATAATAGTTACAGAAAAATTTAAAATATTACCTTTCTTTTTTTAATTAAATTATAGGTTGTTTAATTTTGTATCGTTTAGCCAATTAATATTATTTTTATGTAGTATAATTATGTATTAGGAGTTATTAATTGATGTAGTTGCTATTGAAACTAAATAAAAATATAAAATTTATGTCTAACTATGTGTTATAAAATATCTATTTACGTTGATACTTATATATATAACATTACTAATTTAGCTTAATATTAAATTTGTTATCATTAAATGATATATTTATGTATAACACAAGAATTTATTATTTGTAGCTAAAAGTATGAAATAAATGTTTCACTGAAAAATTAGGAAAAATAAAAAGTTTCTTAGGAAATTCAAAGATTTCGAGGGAAAATTAAAAAAAAAAATGAAGTGTTTCGGAAGAAACTAAATAATTTCGAAACTACCATGTATTTTTTGTTTCCATAACATCGAAAAGGAAAATGTTTCCATAGTTTCGATGGAAATGCATGAAAATTTTAAACCATGATTTATATTATACCAATCTAGTTATGGTAAGTGTTGATTTTTGTCTTCTTTGCCCTTCATCCTTATAACCTTGGATATATATGGAAACCTTTTAAGATGTTAATTTGGTCTTTTTCTTGATCCTTCATCAATGCTAGAGCTCCATGGAAGGAGCCCCAAGTGCTCAATTTCCTCCTTGATTCCCTCAATCTCTCCTTGATCTACTCATTTTGATGAGGATGAATAATGATGGTTGACTTATTATTTTCTCCATGTCAACTGCCCCCTCAAGTTCCAAATATTTGGGAAGGAAATAATTGGAACTTGGTAAATGGAATCCACCTACATCGACAGGGACATCCATGGAGCCAGAACAGGAGCAAAAACTGATACAATTCCTCCGAGACCACTCTAACACGTTTGTCTGGAGTGTCCACGACTTGGTAGGGAAAGACCAGGAGAAGACAAGCTTCATTACCGAGTAGGGTACCTTTTGCTATCAAGTGATGCCGTTCGGGCTAAAGAATGCCGGAGAAACTTATCAGAGATTAGTGAACAAAGCCTTCCAACAGACGATAGGACGAACATGGAGGTTTATATCGACGATATGTTGGTAAAAATCCTTCGAAAGGAGAACCACGTCCAAGACCTACGAGAATGCTTCACCATCATACAACATTGGGGATGAAACTCAATCCCTCCAAATGCACTTTCGGAGTACAGGGAGGAAAATTTTTGGGATACTTAGTCTCACACAAGGAATTGAAGCGAACCCAGAAAAGATCAGAGCAATACAAGAAATGAGCCCCACAAGAAACAAGAAAGAAGTACAAAAATTAACGGAAAGAATGGTGGCCTTAAGCAGGTTCATGTCGCGAGGAGCCGAGAAAGGACTCCCCTTTTTCAAGACCTTCAGAAAAGTAGAGGGATTTTCATGGAACGAGGAATGCCAAGAAGCATTTGATAACTTGAATAAGTATTTGTTTGCCCCTCCATTATTAACCAAACCCAAACAAGGAGAACGACAATACTTATACCTGGCAGCCTCTGAGGACACAGTGAGTGCAGTGTTGGAATACAAGGGAGAAAACATCAACCCGTTTACTACGTGTAACTATTTTTCCCGTTGAATAAAAAATCCATTTGTTCTTTGGTGAATTCATTATGATGACTCTCTATTTATTAAATTCCAATTACTGACACATGGTATTCCATACTGCTGTTGCGCAACATTATTGTTCAAAACAAAATAATAATAATAATAATAATAATAATAATAATAATAATAATAATAATAATATCCAAAAGGCTGATCATGATATAGCAGTTGGAAAATAAAGGCCAAAAACTACCTTAAGGGGAGGTCCCCCCCCACCCGCCCCGGGAGTAAAAGGCTAAAGAATCCTTCGTAAATAAAGAGAATTCTATAGACTTTAATGCAAACACTAGCATATAGAAATGTGCATAAAAAAGAGCCTCCATAATGCCAACATAAGGAAAGAGTGTGAAGGAGAAAACCTCCAAGATAACAGCAAAATACGGAATTCAAGAAAGAATACTAAAAGTAAAAAAGCAAGTAAAAATATGAAGTCCTATCAAACTATGGTGCATCAGGTGCAGGTACATTAGCTTGTGCAATCACAGCCTCCCCATTCAAAATAGCTCCTCCATCACCTTTCGACCCTCCAAGCTCTGCCACCGAGGGATCAAGAAACAAGAAATCCTCTCTTGGAAAACGACCACTGCAACGCAAAGTCGCGCGACCCTCCCTAATAGTTTGGTCATACACCTCCTCGGCCTTGGCAAGCGCCACAAGCTCAAAATCTCCAGACTTCTCAAACTCCTCCCTAAAGTCAGCCTTAATGCATTCCAAATAAATCCTCCCTGCTTCAGACTTGAGGAATTGAGAACCCGAATTAACCTCACGGTTAACAGAATCTCTAAGTTCCTTCCCAAGCGCAATATCATCAGAGAGCTTCCCTCCAAACGTTCTTTAGCTTTGTTGGATTCGGCCAAGGCCGAAGTCAAATGGCTAATCTCCCCCTTATACTTCTCGAAGCGCTTGGAAGCCACTTCAGCCAAAGTGTTTACCTACAAAGAAAAAAACCATGAAGGAAAATGATAAACACTATGAAAATCTTAAACTTAAAGTAAGCAAAGAAGAAACTACGAACCCTAGCAGACTCCCCGCAAAGCATGCTTACGAAACCATCATCTGAGAGGGAGGAAAACTTGGACACATCGAACTCGCTTATCGTGGGGCGAAGTTTCTCCCTTGCTATCTGGACATCAGCGGTGTCCCAATATGAAAAAACATCCCCGCGACGATTGATCCTATAGGTGAAGTATCATTTTCCCATACCATGGGTAACAACATCAGAAGAGACGTCCCGAGGACGTTTGGAACCACTCCCTCCAGAAGTTGGAAGAGGGGAACGTCGCCTACTAGAAGCATCCCTCGCTCGTGAAGGACTGGAGCCCCACCTTTCACCCTTGCCATGTGGAGGCGGCGGAGGAGGGGGTGAGGGGACGAGCTCGGGCCGAAGTCCCGAAAAGGCCATTCTCCCGAGAAGCCTTAAATTGGAGAACATCCTCCAAAGACAACTTCTTTCTTGAAAGACAAAAAACAGAACGCATCAACAACAAAAAATAAGTAAAAAGAAAAGTGACATTTGGAGTAAGCTGACTTATGCTAACACCAACACTACGGATAATCTCCACTAATAAAGGATGAGAAGGAAGAGTAAAGCCCGAGGAATAATACATGGAATATACCGTAAAAAACCCGGAGGGAGGAGATTTAACACGAACCCCACAAGAAGGAAGAAGAAATTCTACCGGGGGAGAAGAGTTATAGTTATCCTCCAAAAAACGAAGTTCCTCTAAACTGAGAACGCTATCACAAACATCCAGATCCATAGCCCTACAACGAGACCTAGGAGCTGAAGAACATTGACCCCCTAAATCATTGGAAACAGTCAAAGGAACCTTAGAACCTACCCCTTTGGGAGAAGATGAAGTAGACTTAAAAGAAACATCTAAAGAATCGGCCGGACAATCGAGAAGATTGCAATAGCCGCAATAACCTCTAATGCAAAACTATTATCATCTCCATCTATAACCATCACGCCGGAAGAACGAGGAAGGTTAAGAGTAGGGGGACGTGACGACCCCTCTCCCGAAGGAAGAATAGAAGAGCGAGAAGAGAACCCCCGACCGCCCAGCCGAGGTCGGGCCCACCTCGACCAGCAGCATGGTCGAGGCCAACACTTCGGCCGCCTCGACCAGCAGGGCAGTCGAGGCCCATGCCTCGACCGACTTGCTGGTCGAGCCCCTCATGACCGCAACCGACACCACCGTCCGCCTCGGCCACCCCCCCACATGGCCGAGCCGAACCCCACTAGACCTAGGAAGAGACTCCATGATTTCCAAACGAGGAGGATTCCAGTTGCCAAAGTTTCGAATATTCCCCTTTCCAAAAGAAGAACTTACCAAACAAGGCGAATTTCATTTACCAAGTTCCAACATGTTCCAATTATTTCCTTCCCAAATATTTGGAAGTTGAGGGAGCAGTTGACATGGAGAAAGTAATAAGTCAACCATCATTTATTCATCCTCATCAAAATGAGTAGATCAAGGATAGATTAAGGGAATCAAGGAGGAAATTGAGCACTTGGGGCTCCATCCATGGAGCTCTAGCATTGATGACAGATCAAGAAAAAGACCAAATTAACCTCTTAAAAGGTTTCCATATATATCCAAGGTTATAAGGATGAAGGGCAAAGAAGACAAGATCAACACTACCGTAAATAGATTGGTAGTATAAATATGAACTCAAACTTCTCATTTAGAAGAGGAATTTTTGAGAGAACAAAAGAGATCAAGTGTAAGAGATTTGATAGAATAACCTTGGATCGAATTGTAACGTATTGGTGATTGTGCTCAATTAATAATTAATAAATTAATTATTTAATTTCCTGTTGATTGTTCTTTAAATTATAATTCTTGCAACATAACCTATAAAGTTAAAGAACAACAACACCAAATGGCTTAACTTACGAGACAAAAAATGCATTTAACGCCAAAATTAAAAGATGCAAAACCAAAATGCTATCTTATAAAGTTAAAGAAGAAAACCGCTAAATGACTTAAGTTACAAGACCAAAAATACATTTAATCCAAAAGTATTGTACAAAACTAAACTACCATACTTCTTGGCATTTAAATTTTTGTGAATATTCACCAGGGAAATTATAATTTTAGTCTTGTAAAGTATGAGAGGTGGCAATTTTCATACTGGATGAATTCGTTTCGATAATTTTGTCCTGTAATTTTAAAACTTCTTCACATTGAGAAAAAAATTACCGAAATTTGATAAGATGGCAGGAAAAGGAGACCAATTAAACTGGTCACGTGCACTTTTTCGATCAGTTTAGCAAATTTTGATTACTTTTGTCCTCAATATATGAGATTTTTAAAATGACAAGATAAAATTGCCAAAAAGAATTCATAGAAGTCTAAAGCTACTATTCAGATATACTTATAGGACTAAAATTGTAGCTTTTTTGGTTCATTTCTGTTGGAAGAACAAAAATTGCCACAAAAATCGTAAATAAGAACTAAATTGCTAGTAAATTACTTACAGAACAATGATCGGCACCCTTAACATATAAGATTGAAATTACAATTTTGCCCATGGTATTTTGTAATCACACACTCATGAGCAGCAGAGGTGGGGATGCTCACGTACGTAGTGGTTCAAGATGATTCACCGGTGTCTAGTAGTTTGCATCTCACCCATCCAGGGTTATATTTGACTAACCCGCTAACCATGGTTAAGAACTCAGTCCGTATTCCATCTACAGTTGGAAGTTAAGTTACAACTAGAAGAGATTAAACAACAGTGTTTAACGTATAATATACCAGCAATTGAAACATATTCCAGTGTAAACTTTTTTTATTATATTTATTTAATTAATTGAAATATAAAAAATATTAAATAATAATTGATCAAATATGCTAAAATAAGTTAACTTTGAAAGTATGCAAATAAATTATTGATATAATTATTAACTAAAGATATAGTTATTTAATTGTGGAAAAATAAATTTACGTTATAAGGCATTTTAGTCCTCGATATTTTATGTATCTACAATAGTTTATCTTATAAAGCCTCTAACCTTAATATATAGTACAAACATATATACTTTCAGATACAGGGAAATTCTAGTCCAAATTGTATTTGATCAAATCTGAATCAATTATATAATAAATAACACATGACAAGATAAATAGATCACACGTGCGGTGTGTTGCTTCGGTTCAACTAGACCTAATCTGAATTAAAAAAAAAAAAAAAAGTTAAGATAACATGAGTCATCTCACACCAATGCATTTAACCAAAATCTTGAAATGTATATTTAACGGGACATGATGCTTTATTTACTTTAAATTCAGTAGCAAAACAAAATTTATAAGTGTGCGTACAATCAAATCAATATAATTTCCTATACCATATGTTACGCGTTTAATTACATGCAAATGATTATAAAAAATAAAAAAAGAACTTAGCAACAGTAAATATACATAAATTGGGGGTGAAAAATGAAATTAAATTTCCAAAATTTATAGACGATGGAATTTGCATGGTAGTTGACAACTAGCATATTTTGGCAGCTGCCTCTCTGTTCACATGCATCGGTTCTAGGGTTCTTTTGTTTTCTTGCAAACACACTCTCCCTATATAACACAACTCACTCGCCTTCCAACTATACTGTACCCATCACATTTTGTTCCAGGAGGGAATTAAACCATCACAATGGAGTCCTCCTCCAAGATTTTAGCCCTCTTCCTCATTTCCATGCTCTCCATCGCCTCCGCCACTCCCATTGTCGAGCCTGATTGTGGCTACTGCTCCAAGCCCCATCCCAAGACCCCCGCAGTCAAGCCCCCCACCACAGTCCCTCCGGTCACAGTCCCTAAACTGCCCGTCCCACCAG
Source organism: Sesamum alatum (assembly GCA_034509735.1). Lineage (NCBI taxonomy): Eukaryota > Viridiplantae > Streptophyta > Magnoliopsida > Lamiales > Pedaliaceae > Sesamum > Sesamum alatum. The sequence goes on from JACGWO010000009.1 coordinate 28,981,493, forward strand.
TCACAGTGCCCAAATTGCCAGTGCCACCAGTAACCGTGCCTAAATTGCCAGTGCCACCAGTGACTGTGCCTAAATTGCCCGTGCCACCAGTCACAGTCCCTAAATTGCCCGTGCCACCAGTAACCGTCCCTAAATTGCCAGTGCCACCAGTGGCCGTGCCTAAATTGCCCGTGCCACCAGTGGCCGTGCCTAAATTGCCCGTCCCACCGGTTGTAGTAGACCCTAAATTGCCTGTGCCTGACCTGCCTGTGCCTAACCTACCAGTGCCGAACCTGCCTGTGCCTAACCTGCCAGTGCCACCAGTAACAGTGCCTAAGTTGCCCGTGCCACCAGTTACGGTCCCTAAATTGCCTGTGCCACCGGTAACGGTTCCTACGTTGCCTGTGCCTCCGGTTACAGTGCCCAACTTGCCGTTGCCACCAGTGACCGTCCCTCCAGTGCTTCACCCACCCAAGGGAAAAGCCTGCCCACCGCCACCCGGTACAGCCACCTGCCCCATCAACACACTCAAGCTTGGTGCATGTGTGGATCTTCTCGGCGGGCTGGTGCACATTGGGGTGGGAGACCCTGCTGTTAACAAGTGCTGCCCAGTGATTGCAGGGCTTGCGGAGGTTGAAGCTGCAGTTTGCTTGTGCACTACTCTTAAGCTCAAAGCTCTCAATCTCAAAATCTATGTACCTATTGCTCTTCAGCTCCTTGTCACCTGTGGGAAAACCCCACCTCCTGGCTTCACATGCTCTCTCTAGATTCCAGTTGAGTAGTACTTTCTGTTTGCTCTTAGGAGAAGTTAATTTCTTGCTAAATATCTGAGAAGATAAAACTTTAATTGCGTCAAGACATGCACAACGATTATTAGCTGTTGTTTCTGCAAGTGAAGTCAAAATATTACCTATAACTAATTATAAGAAATGTTTTGGTTATAGATAAAACCATGACGCACGAATATTGAGTAACTGTAGTCAAAGTTTAAGTTTTTACATTGACCATGATTGATTTGCCATAATTTTTAAGTCGTAGTGGTTTATAATGTAGGAAATGATTCATATTTTTACAATAAGTTACTTTATAACAACTATTTAAAAAAATAGATCGTCTTTTTTTTTTTTTTTTTTGGTTGATTATAACGTTATACGTACTCTTTTTGTGCAGGTTTCTAGCTAGATTAATGTTTCAAGAACTCAAAAGTCGGCATGAGAGGATGTCGAGTTCTCAGTTCCATTTCATTAATCTTTGTTGTTAATTTCTCACCTTTAATTGCTTTCTTTTATTGGATCAGTGCACGTTTGCCATTAATGTAATTCAACACCATTTGATTGTGTAAATTTGTTTTTATTGTCATGCATTATTGTTTGTTTAAGAAGGCGTGGCAACCAGAGATTGATGTTTATTCTCTAATTATTTCCGGATTTGAGAATTGTTGCTATGAGTATATTACCGTAAAACCTACAATTTTAGCACTATAAATATGAGATTGGCAATTTTACTTCTATACAAATCATATTTTACAAGTTTGTTCTATAATTTAAAAAAAATTGCCCATTAAGGATAAAATTGGCTGAAATTCGCTTCTCCTGCCATTTTAGCAAATTCTGCAATTTTTAAAATTACAGGATAAAATTAAAATAGACATGCATATAACTAAATTTTCATCCCCATATATAATTATAGGACTAATATTACAACTTTTCCCCATATCTACCTCACTAAAGAAAAGAGATAAATTAGGGACAGAAAAATGAAGTGCGAATTTTAATAATTTTTATTAGTTATATGTATTAAATGATAAAAAAAATTATTTTGTCACAAATAATGAATTTCACAATGACCATCAAATTGGTCAATATAAATGTGCCACTAAATATTGATAGACAAACTTTATACATAATTTTTGTCGCTTATAAATGTAATATGACAAAGTCAAAATTATTGGACATAATTGATGTATGTAAACATCCCATATTGATTAAAGACAAGGAATTTGGGCAGCTTATAAGTCCCCTCAAGGCCTTCTTTTTCTAGAAAGATGTCTTTCAAAACAAAATCGCGAGGTTCATACGAAATGAAATTGAAAAATACGAACTTCGTATAAGGAGACACCGATCAAATCGCAAACGACGTCAATGATATATTTTGACGATAATTTTAAACTAATATTTATATTTTGTTTCAATCTAAGGGGTGTTAATTTTTATACTTCCTAATTATGGGGAGGTGAATATATATTTTTTTATGATGAGAACAATGTTGATAGTTCATAAAAATAATAGGACTCAATTAATATCTTATCTCAAATGACCATGTATTGACAAAATATCAACTTTTTCAAAGGCCAAGTGTGTTCTATCTTGAATGAGAGAAGTAACCAATAAGGACAGGACACGACAGCTCGTGTAGTAAACTAGATTGATCCCATGTCTTGTGGGTGACAACCCCACTCCCTTTGAGAATATGTGGTGCCTAAATTTAGACATGATATCTTTTTCTCAGTTTTCTTCTAGTTTTGATGCCTTCATTTTATTTTGTTTTTAATTTTTATGAAATTTTCTTCATTTTATTTTCTGGTGACGTGGACATTTTTTTTATTATCGACAAGGAATCCTAGGCACACTAAAACATTTCACTTAGATGGGGTGAATTGCAATTTCGGTCTTTTAAGGGTGACACTTTTGATTCTTTCTGATTCGAAATTTGCAATTCACGACTACATGTTGTAATTTGAATATATAAAAATTTGAAGGAATTAAATTGGAGTTTTATAAAATATTTGGGATTAAATTATTTGTAATTATATGTTGTAATTTGAATATATTAAAATTTGAACTAAAGTGGAGCTTTATAAAATAGTTAGAGCTAAATTATAATTTTAAAAAAATGAGGGATGAAAGTGGAATTGGTGTATGATGTGGAAGTGATTTTTAGTGAAGGAATAATCGAGAAAAGATGCCCTCGACACAATTGCACCCCAAGTTTTAGAGAGAGAATTTTTGTATGTGTTGTCAAATCAGTGAATAGTAACCCTCTCATAAAAAATAATATATGGGTATCATGATGTTAGTTATTTTATGGTGTGATAGGATGTGAATTTTATTATGTGGCTTACATAAGAAAATTACTCTTATACCCTTGTAAGTAAATGTTTATTACTATCATATACATCATACAACTCCCCAGTCTCGGGCGGAATACTTCGCAAGAAGCAGTAATCCGGATGAGAGCAAGAATTCTTTGCAAGAAAAAATTGAAGCGTTGAATGCATGGGGAAGGGTGGGTGGGAAACCATTAATTGTTCTCGGATGAGTTACTAGAAAACGTGTGAGTCGTCCGAGAATAAGAAAACATGAGATACATCTAAGGTTCGAGAATAAAAAATCATGGGATGCATCTAAGGCCCCTCAAGTAGCACGGTTATTTGAATTAATATTGAAGAGGTTAATCGACCCAAGATTGTGGCGCAAACCCAATACTATTGTTGAAAGTGGCCTAGCTCAAGGTGGTCAAGGCACCTAAGCAGAACACAGCCCAGGTTGAGAGACCTGGGCCCGCAAAGCCCAGCTCGAGGCACCTCAAGCTGGTGAGCTGCCCACTCGAGGTGAGCTGCCAGCTCGAGGCACCATGGGCACAGGCAGAGCCCAGCTCAAGGGTGGTCCGCATGGGCGCGGGCTCGAGCTGCCCGAGCCCAGCTCGAGGCACCACCTCGAGCTGGGTGGTCCACCGTGGTCCGCTCCAACTCGAGGTAGAGGTGCGCCACTCGAGCTAGCGTGGGGCGGCTCGAGCCGAGGTGGATCCTTCTCGTGACAGAGCCCCTCAAGACCTTGGGGAAGACAGGAGCATAGTTATTATTTATTTAGTAGTATTTCGAAAGCTTTCTCCAACTTGTATGGTCGGATATTTTTGTGTGTAATTTGGCAAGACTTAGTACTTGGGACGACTTTCTTCCGACTCTTATGGTCAGATGTTTTGTCATGTAATTCGGTACTATTTAGCACTCAGGAATGTATTTGTTGTACGTGTTCTGTTATTGCATTTTCATTATCTTTACCAAAGTTGTTCCAAGTGATGCTTTTGCTTATGTCCAGAGTCGCTCTTTTATCAACTTCTAGTAGGGAAAATTTTTCGTGGTCGTATTCTTGATGAGGATATCAAGTTTCATCCATGGGGATGTTGCCTCAAGGGATACTTGCTCATGTTACGGAATTGGTCTTTCACCAACCGCAAGGGGATGCGAAGTTTCCGGGGCGATGTTTCTTACGACGATCTCAAATTTCATCTAAGAAGACATTGCCTCAAAGGATACTTGCTCATGTCCCGGAGTTGGTCTTTTACCAACTTCAAGGGGAGGCAAAGTTTTTGGGGCGATATTTCTTACGACGATCTCAAATTTCATCTAAGAAGACATTGCCTCAAAGGATACTTGCTCATGTCCCGGAGCTGGTCTTTTACCAACTTCAAGGGGAGGCAAGTTTCTGGGGCGACGATCTCAAGTTTCATCTAAGAAGTCATTGCCTCAAAGGATACTTGCTCATGTCCCGAAATTGGTCTTTTACCAACTTCGAGGGGATGCAAAGTTCCCGTGAGTTTTTTTTTGTGCGACTACGACAAGAAAATTAACTTCATTACTCAATGTTCACATTACAATGTCTTAGGGGAAATCAAAAGGGGAGAAGGATTTGTTGACCTCCTACTCGAGCTTTCTCCTATTACAAGTGAATAGCTAAAAGATAATTTTATCTGCTATGCGAGTTTAAGGTTACTACTTCGTAGCGAGGGAGTCTTTTCTCGTCGATCCTCATGAGATCATGAGATGACTTCTACATGGGGTGCACGACTTTGCCTCCCCTCGCTACAAGCTCGATGCGTGGCTCGAGCTCATCATGGGGTGCACGGACGCATCCTCTTGGTCAAATTGACATCATCGTGAATATTGGTTGACATTCTCCTTCAAGTGTCCCCATTGGATCAATTTCTCTATCTCATTTTGGAGGTGATGACACTCCTCAGTCGTATGCCCAACGTCACGGTGGAAGCGGCAATATTTGTCGGACTTTAGCCTCTTGGGATTGTCTTTCATTTTTCTCGGCCATTGATCAATCAGCCCTTATTGCTCCGCCACGACTAATATTTCTCCTCTACAGACGTTCAAAGGGGTGTAGTGCGTAAATCCGGCGGGGGGCACATGCTTGCGTTCCTCCTTCTTCTGTTGCTTATTTTCTTCCTCCCTACCTTTCCTCTTGACACTGAGGGTAGGATCCACAGCTTGGGATTACTCGATTCTGATGTACTTTTGTGTCGCAGGAGTAAGTCTTCCAAAGTGCCGGGGGGTTTTCCGGCTATAGACTCTTTGAACCTTCCCGGAAGCAAGTTTTGTTGCATAATGCTAGCCAACAATTCGTGGTTAACATGGGGCACCTCATGCACAGCCTCCACGAATCTCTGAACGTAATCCCTCAACGACTCCATCTCCTTCTGGCGAATGGTGAAAAGGTATGCGGCCGTTTTTGGGACTTTCTTGTTCATAGAGAAGTAATGTAAAAAAACGTTGGGTTAGCTGCTCGAGGCTAGAGATAGCTCCAGCTGGTAGTTGATTGAGCTAAACTAGAGCACACTTTGTAAGAGTAGTGCGGAAGACCTTGCAGTAGGTGGCATCACTCAAGTCGTACCAATCAATTTTAGCATAAAATTTGTCTAAGTGTTCTTGCGGGCCTCCCGTTCCATCGTACTCTGGGAGCTTTGATACTTTAACGGCCGTCGAAAGTGCCTCGGCTAGGATTGCCGTGCAGAAAGGGCTACGTCTTGGAGGAGCCACGACCAAGGGGAGATAAGGGTCCTCCACCACTCTTGAAGGTAAAGGTGCCATGGGCTGCCTCGATTATGGGGGAGTTGGTCCGGGTCCTGGGCAACCTCTTGTCTAGAAACTCTGGTGTTCACCTCTTCCCGCCTTTGCTCATTCCCTTCGGGAGCCGAGGATTATTCTCAACTTCGACAAGGAGAAGGAGGGGACGGGTTCATGGGGAGGTTGTTCGCAAACTGAGCCACTGCTTGCGCAACTGCCCGAGTGGTAGCATCCTGGATCAGTGCCAACAATGCTTCTTGTGTCAGCTGGATCGTTGCTCCTTGGGGTGGGACGCCTCCTAGAGGAGGGGCTTCGTTCTGAGGCAGTTGCTCATAGGGTGGTTCCTGGCCAAGAGATGGTCCAGCCACTCCGTTCGGGGGATTTTGTCCATGGGGTGGTGATTGTTCATGGGGTAGGTGCAACTCTGCTCCGTTATCATGAGTCTCCGAGGCAATGTCCATCCCTTGAACGTCACGTGCTCGTGACCTGGTTTGCATTCTCAATGTCGGGGCAATAGTTTCCCACAGACGGCGCCAATGATGTGGAAGTGGTTTTTAGTGAAAGAATAATAGGGCAAAAAATGCCCTCGACACAATTGCACCCCAAGTTCTAGAGAGAGAATTTTTGTATGTGTTGTCAAATCAGTGAATAGTAACCCTCTCTTAAAAAATAATATGTGGGGTATTTATAATGATGTTAGTTATTTTATGGTGTGATAGGGTGTGAATATTTATTATGTGGCTAGAAAAATTACTCTTATACCCTTGCAAGTAAATGTTTATTACTATCATATACATCAGTGTAAAAGTTAAATAAGAAAATTATATACAGAAACATATGTATAATATTTTAACATACCATAAGATTTGGATGAGTTAGTTAGGCCAGTGTGCCTCAGGTAATGAAATTGCAACCGCCGTCTTTACACGTGTAAAATAAAAAAGGGAAGAAATTTTACCTTCTCCCCCTAATTCATTTCGGGCAAGCTAGTAAACATTTTCGTTTCCTCTGGAGACCGCGGCTTCGAAACAAGTATAATTTTATTGATTTAAAATTTGGATTAATTAAAATATTATTATTTAATTAGTGAGTTTATTAATTGTTATATCTATTATTTGAATTACCATTTAATCGAAAAATTTTATAACTTTGACTATTTATAAATTAGTGATTGATTAAATATTGAATTTGCTTTAAGAATTTTATAGGTGATTAATTAAATTATTTGATTTGTTAGACTTAGTCGTTGCTATAATTGATCTACTCAATTTAATTGGATTTATAAATACTTAATTATATGTACTAGTGTTTAATTAATTACTATAATAGAGAGGAATCAACAAAAATAAATAAAAATATTAAAAAAATATTTTTGAGAAATATTAGGAAATTATATTTGAGAAATATTATATTTATCTAAAGGAATGTGAGATTTTATAATAATTTAGTTTGGGATTGTTATTAAGAATGATAGATATAACAATATGAGGGGTTTGACAAAGTAAATTCTATGAGTTAATTGACAAATTATATATACCTGGAAAGCTAGGGACAGGGGCGAAACCAAGCCCTGTCGAGCCCATGCGGCCGACAGGGTTTGGCTTTTGGGCCAACCCATATCTTTAAGGTTTAATTTTTTTTTTTTATATATGTACTAGAAATTTTAAGAATTTAAGATTTTAAGATTTTAAAACTACCTATGTAATGGTCCTCTACCTATTTAAGCCCATTTTAAAGCCTACTATGAGGCTTTTAATTAAAAACCTATTTTTCAGATTTTTCAACTACGAAATTTGCGGCTGCTGCTTTAGTTATATAAGAACAAAAATTGAACCAAAAGTCATATTCTTCTTGTACAAGTCATGACTCACAACTAAAAATAAAAAAAAATAATAAAATTCACGGCTTCTTTAGAGCCACGATTCAAACTCAAGAGAAAGAAAAATTTCGAGCCAAATTCCAAAAGTTATTGTCTTCTTCCTCACGGTCACGAAGAGAGTTACGAGCGCTACTGGGCAAGGAAAATAAAATCTCCACCGGTTGGTCCATATTCTGATTTCTCAATACCAAGGTTATAATTCTTCCCAAAATTTGTATTGCTTTTTATATTTAATTTATATTATTTTATCCAAGTCTCTCAGAAATAGTAAAAAAAAGTCGTAATATTTTGCACTACGAGCCTTACAATAATGATCAGAAATAGTTTGTCAAATCCCAATTTTTTATATATTTAAAAAATAAGAAAATGGTGATTTTGGGTAAGATGAAAAACAGATTTTTTTAAAAAAAATTCCAATTCTGTAATTTGTTAGAAGTATCTCCAGTACATAAAAATAAATGAAAATTAGGACATTAATTTTTTAAATAGAGCTTGGAACAAGTTTAGTTATAAAAATTGATTATAAAATTTACGATTATAATTTATATAAATATAGGTTTTAATTTTTCAGGGAATGGATAAATTTGTTATCAAGAGACCGCGAAACTTAGTGGGATCTTTTGCTACACCGTCTGTAGAAGCAACACCGACTGTGGAATCAAATACACCTATTTCTAGTTCATCTAAAAGTATTATTTCACAAAAAAGAAGTCGTGAGAGTTTAATGCAGATGATATTGTTGTTGATCCTGGTCTTCAAAAATCAATTGATGAGATTGATATTGCAATTGGCGATAGAGTTAGGAGAGAGTATTTGCTAAAAGGTGCTTGTCAACCAACTGGACAAAAATTCCCTAAAAAACAATATGGAAACGAATGGAGGGGATTTAGAGCCGCGTGGTTCAAAAACAATGATTGGTTGGAGTATAGTGTAGCAAAAGATGCAGCATTTTGCTTGTATTTTTATCTTTTCAAACAACCAGGAAAAAGTGCAAAACATGGGGGTGATGTTTTCTCAAAGATTGGTTTTAGCCATTGGAAGAGGGCAATTGGTGGTTGTTTCTGTTGCAAAACATATTTTGGCTATTTGTGATTTTTTTCAATTATATTAGTATGATGTGAATGTTGTGAGTGCTTCACATAAAAGAAGAGATGCATTGCTTCAAAATCATCATGAGAAGATTGTAGAGAAATTAGAAAAAAGTGAGATTTTTTCAGGAAGAGGCAAACATCAAGAGACCACTATTACTAGACCAGGTGATACACGTTGGGGTTCTCATCATATAACTCTAGTTCGTCTCCTTAGTATGTGGGATTCAGTGTTGGAGATATTGCAATATGTGTGTGATGATGGAAATATTTTGAAACAAAGAGGAACAACATCAGGCTTGATTGAGAAAATGGAAAGTTTTGAATTTGTTTTTATCTTGTATTTGACGATAATACTGTTGGGAATGACAAATGAATTATCTAATGCCTTGCAACTGAAAGATCAGAACATTGTTAATGCAATGGCGTTGATTGTCACGGTCAAAGATCGCCTACAACATCTGAGAGATAATGGATGGGATGCATTCGTGAAAGAAGTTGAGATGTTTTTTGGTAAAAAGTCTATTTTAGTTTCAAAGATGGAGGATACTATTCCTATCCGAGGTCGTTCAAGACGTGAGGGGCAACGGGTAACTTTTTATCACCATTATCATGCTGAGATTTTTCTTGCTGTTATTGATTTAATTACTGTTGAAATCAATAATCGATTTAGTGAGGCATTTACAGAACTACTCAGATGCATATCATGTCTTGACTCGAGAAACTCCTTTGCCAAATTCTATCGTGACATGCTCATTCGTCTTGCTGAGATTTATTCTAATGATTTCTCGACTTGTGATATTGTTTTATTGAAAGATCAGCTCGAAACATATATTTTCGATATGAGACGATGTTCTGAGTTTTCAAGTTGTCATAATCTTTCAAGTCTTGCTGTCAAGATGGTTGAAACTAGAAAACATGTGATTTTTCCATTGGTGTATCACCTTATTGAGCTAACATTGATATTATCGGTGGCAACAGCATCTGTAGAAAGAGCTTTTTTAGCAATGGATATCGTCAAAACTGAATTACGAAATAAGATAGGTGATGAATGACTGAATGACTTGATGATTTGTTATATTGAGAGGGAGATATTTGCTGATATCGATGATGAAGTGATTTTGCAGCATTTCCAAAACATGCAGACTCGTAGATTTCAACTTGCTCCTCGTTGTCGGAGTAATAGTGATGGAAATTAGTTGTACTTATATGATGATATGTATTTAACTATAATGAATTATAGTAATTTAATTTTTTGAATAAACTTACAATTACTATTAAATTTTGACAGGGCTAAGCCAAGTTTCTAGCTTTGCCCCTGGCTAGGAATGTCTAGTTATTTAGACGAAAATGAAATGAATATTTGAATTCAGATAGGAAAGAAATATTAGAGGATTGATGAAAAATGTACGAATAGTTTAATATTTTATTTAGAATTTATGATATTTTTGATATATTAATTATACGTATTATAAATTTATTATAGGACGCGAAGATATAGTAGATGGTTGATTAGCTCATTTTACTAACGTAATTGTTCGAGATTTGAGGTAAATATAGTTAATTGGATTTATATATATATAAGATTGCACGTATATATTTTTTTATTTGTATACTTGATCATGAACTGTTGGTTATTTTTTTGGATTACGTTGTTGTCCTGTGAAGTTGTCGTTATGTGCTCATTTGTGGTTATAGTGTAAGAAAGGCAAATGAATGATTGTGTAATATTATATTTGATTGTTGAATGAAAATGATTGCGTGATATTATCATTGATTGTTGAATGGAATTAAATGATGAAGTTATTATTGGGGATATTGATTGTCTAATGAAACTAAATGATGGTTTTATTGATGGGGATATTGTAAATAAGATAAACAGATGGCTTACCTAACTGAGGAGACATACTGCAATGACTTATGATGATATGGTTAATGACGAGCTTTGTGTTGTCATTGATCATGAAGATTATGTGACATATCATACGAGTTGTGTGTTGTCAGATATGATTGATGATGGGATATCATACGAGTTGTGTACTATGTGGTATCATTGATGATGAAAAATCATACGAGTCGTGTGTTGTGTGATATCAAGAAAATTTTGAGATATTGTAATGAAGGTGATGATAGCGCCAAAAACCATTCAGTGATGCACTCCAGTTTGGGTAAGCGGAGCCCTAAGAGAATAAACAATAATTTTGAGTATATTATGTTGTGTATCAATATATGATAATTGGTATTGGTTATTTTGTGATTTTGTGGTAATTGCCGAATGAATGATTACTGGTTAGTGTCAATTGCATCGAATTTCTCTTAATGTGCATGTGTATGTATATGTATATAAGCTAATTAGCTATATATACTTATTGAGTATGCTGTTCATTCCTTGCCACATATTTTTCAGGAGATACATCACAATGACTAACCGAATTGGATCATAGCTTATCATCAATATTACTAGGTGGATCAACATTAATATCTTGAATTGTAAGCTCTACTCCATAATTAGATCGATATTAGATTTTCATTAAATGTATTTTAAACTTTGAAATAACTGGAACCCTCACTTTTCCTTTCCTTGTATTTATAAATGCTAAGGTTGAAAATTAATTACAAAGTCCTGATGAAGTATGTCCTTATGTGATGTCTATGTAATATATTGAGTAACATGTGATTTATCTTATTGGGTTAAATGCGAATTCCTTGTAAGATGGAATACAATTACGGACGGGGTGTCACACTGGGTGGTATCAGAGCCGGGATTAGATTCTTTGAGGATATTTTGTGAATAATAGTGTTATTAAAATCATAAAACCTCTATTATGAGTATAAGTTAATATATGGGTTTCACATAAGATGGAATGTTAGGTGAACATGCTACTGGCTCAAAGGAATCGTTAGAGTTTGTACATGGTGATTTGGACTCGTTAAGGAATGATATGTGTATCTATACCTATTGGTGTGAATTATACTTGTTAACACAATTATAAGATCTTGTCTAGTGTTAGTGGATGGTGTTACACTATATATGCAATTGGATGAGATGAACTGTAGAGAGCTTTTACGTTATTCTAGAATGATTGGTTACCTTGTAATCACACTATGGTTGACTATCAAACAAAGAAAGTGGTAGTTAAATTCAACAGAAAATGAAGACAGTAATTGCGGTAAAAAGGAAAGTCATACCTAACTATTTAATTGATGTTCTTTATGCATTTAATTTATTTAAAGAATGGTGTAAGTCATATTTTGTTATTATATAGGATACTACAATGGTTAGTTCGAGTGTATAAGTTGTTCCGATATGAGAGAATGTCCTGATGTTTTCTTGAGGCATTGTTGGGGTTACCACTTCATTGATTAGTAGATGTTGAAATTGAGCATATTCTTGGGACAACACTTACTTCAATTACATCATATAGAACGACTTTAGTAGAAGAAATTTTACAAAAATAATTCATTACATTAGGTACTTTGCTATAGGAGTAGTAGTGTTGTTCGTGAAGAAGAAGGGTAATAGTATTAGGTAGTGTATTGGTTATCGCCAACTAAACATGGTGACAATGAAAAATAAATTCCCATTACCAATAATTGATGACCTGCTAGAATAGTAGGGGTTATAATATTTTCAAATATCGATATGACGTTTGATCATTAGCAATTAATGATAGCAGAGAAGGATATAATTAAAATAGCCTTTCACACTCATTATGGTCATTATGAGGTTTTAGTGATGCGTTTCACCTTAACAAATGCACTGATGATGCGTTCACGACATTGATAAATCAAACATTAAAGTCAAGAGAGCTTGGGTCAATTTGTGATAGTTATTATAGGTGACATCCTCGTGTATTCGAGGAACAGGGGAGATTGTGAACAACATTTGCATATGGTGATTCAGATCTTGCAAGAGAAAGAGTTGTACGTTGAGTTAAGTAAATGAGAGTTTTGGGTGAAACAAGCAGTTTTTCTAGGATATGTGATATCTAGAGACAGGGTTATGACTGACCCTGTAAAAGTAAAAGTTATTGTGAATGGAGAATACAAAAATATGGATTTGAAGTTTGAAGTTTCTTAGGACTAAATGGGCATTGCAGGATATTTGTTGATGGTTTATTTATAATTGTCGGTCCTTTGACGGAGTTATTTAGGAAAGGGGTAGTGTTTCATTAGACTGAATAGTATCAACAAAGTTTTGATGAGCTAAAGAAAAGATTGAGATTAACTCCAATTTTGAGCTTTACCATCTGGTAGTGGTGGATACATGATGTACACAGTAGCATATGCCTTGAGTAGGAAGAACTCAAGCGCCTTAGCTAATTTAGCGAGTCATAATTTGACAAAAGTGATGTTCGATTTGTAATGAGTGCCCTGGGATTAATTGTTTACCAACTAAATTTTACGTAAGCAATATTATTAGAATGTTTAAGAGATGATTTAAACTTTTGTAGCATTTATTAGATAAATGAGATGATATTGTTGATGCTCAATAAATTTTATAATGCCGATATATGTGAAGGATATTCGAGTTTTAGGGATGAGGATTTAGGTGAAATTATATTGATGAGATATAATGAAAATAAATATTGAGTATAAATCTAACTAATAAAGTCGTTATTCATGGAGAAAATTTGGTGTATAAGAAAAGAAGTAATGAAGTGAGATTGGGTCAATATAACATTATTATCATACACTGGGGCTAGATTAGTACCATACACTAGGACTAGATTAGTACACTTGGATAGTTTGTCGTACTTGTTACTTTTGTGTGTTGGGAAGAATATCTTGAAAAATGATAGTTGGTGGAAGTAAGATATGACGAAACTATTACGGTCCAGTTGGATCATTTCTTATAACTGATGTTAGAGAAAATAGATCAAGGTAAGAAGCCACGTTTAATAGGGACAGATGGAGTGATATTGAATTTGAGGCGGTGTTGTGTACATGATATGGAGGTGTCATACAAGGAGATCCTGCATACACCATATGCAATGCATCCTAGTACTGTAAAAGTGTACAACAATCAAAGACCTTACCGCGGGTGCCAGACGATGGAAAAGGAAATGGTAGAATTTATGACTAAATACTTAACTTGTCAGCAAGCAAAGACATATTGGATTAGAGGTTCAAAGGCCTATGTTATTTTGGGACTTTTAGGTTTGGTCGGTGCTAAAATTGTTATAGATCATTGTTGGGGTGGCCAACCAGTATTAGATTTACTACAATTAAAGTACTGAATCAAGAAATTATATCCTTGGTTATATTGGTATAGGTCCCTTTGATGTTGTGACGTTATTAAAAGTTTGAGTTGAATATAGGTTCTCAATCTGATAAGAAAAGTCTTTGGAGTCATCGTGTATGTGATATGTGGAAATGGACTTATGATGGGTGTTATTGACTATAATGACAAGGTTTAGATATTGATAATTGGAATATCACCACTACTGACAGAATGTGCATATAATAATAGTTTCCATTTCTAGCATCTGTAAAGTTCCATATGATGCTTTTCATGAGATGTCAATGTCCAGTATGTTAGGATGTTGAGGGATTACGACAGTTATAAGGTTCTAAATTGGTGCAAGAAACAATAGGAAAGATAGAAATACTTTAAAAGTATTTGAAAATAACACAAGATCGACATAAAAGTTACTTCGATAAATACCAAAGTATGAGATAACTGAGAAATTTTTTTTGAAGGTATCCCATTTGAAAGAAACCTTGAGATTTGGTAAGAAAGGAAAGTTGAGTTCGACCTATATTGGCCCTACGAGATTACAGAGAGAATTATAGCACTAGTGTATCGATTAGAATTACCAGTAGAATTATCACAGATACATGACGTGTTGCATATTTTTTAAGCCATGACGATAGAGATATGATCCTAACCATATTGGGCATGAACTAGAGATAGAAATTTCAGAGGAATTAACATAGGTAGGGGAGCCATAAAGATCTTGGACAACATTGGAAAATATATGGAGATATAAAGATATACTAATGATGAAAGTAAAGTGGAGTCAATTTCTCCAAAGAAACCTACTTGAGAGGTTGAGAAGAATATGAATGAGAAGTGGCCATATTTATTCCTTGAGCGGGTAAGTTAATTAAATTTCAAGGACGAAATTTTATTAGGAGGGGAGAATTATAACATTCGTAAATTTTCATAAATAAATTATAGGTTGTAAGTTGAATATATTGAAATTTGAAGGGACAAACTTGGAATTGGAGTAAAAGTTAAAATAAAACAAATTACATATGGATACATATGTATAATATTTTAACATAGGGCAAGATTTGGATGAGTTAGATGGGCAAGTATGCCTCATGCATTGAAAATGCAACCACCGCCTTTACACATGCAGAATAAAAAGAAAAAAAATTATTACCTTTTCCCCCTAATTCATTTCAAGCAAGCTAGTAAGCATTTTCTTTTCCTCTAGAGACCGCAGCTTCAGAACAGGTAAAAGTTTACTAATTTAAATTTTGGATTAACTAAAATATTAATATTTTTTAATTAGTGATTATTAAATGTAATATCTATTACTCGATTTAACTTTTAGCAGGGAAATTTTATAAGTTTGACTGTTTATAAATTAGTGATTGATTAAATATCCAATTTACTTTAAGAATGTTAAGGGTGATTAATTAAATTACTTGATTTGTCAGACTTAGTCGTTGCTATAATTGATTTACTCAATTTAATTGGGTTTATTAACCAAATACTTAATTTTATGTACTAGTGTTGGGGTAAATGCAATTTTGATCCCTAAACTTTGCCACTAAAGCGGTTTTGGTCCTCAAACTTTTTTAGGTTTCACTATTAGTCTTCAAACAAACATTTTTTAAGCATTTTCGATCCTTCTGTTAACTTTACCATTAAACTTAACGGAAAATCCATTTTTATTGTAAAAAAATATTATTTTACTCCCATTTTGTGCTATTTTTCAACTTTTAGTCTAATACACTTAATTTTTCCATTTTTCTTCAAACTTAAAGAGAGAAAAAAAACCAAAAAATATTGAAGAAAAATGAAAAAATAAGTGTATTAGACTAGAAGTTGAAAAATAGCACAACATGGAAGTAAAATATTATTTTTTTACAATAAAAATGAATTTTCTGTTAAGTTTAACGGCAAAGTTAACGGAAGGATCGAAAATGCTTTAAAATATTTGTTTGAAGACTAATAGTGCATCCTAAAAAGGTTTGAGGACCAAAACTGTTTTAGTGGCAAAGTTTAGGGACCAAAATTGCATTTATCCCTACTAGTGTTTAATTAATTACTATAATAGTGAGGATTGATGAAAATGAATAGAAATATTAAAAAGTTATGTTTCAGAAATATTAGAAAACTATATTTGAGAAATATTATATTTATTATAAAAGAATATTGGATTTTATAATAATTTAATTCGGGATTGTTATTAAGAATGACAACTATAAAAAAATGAGAGGTTTGTGAAGTAAATTCTATGAGTTAATTGACAAACTATATATATACACCAGGAAAGTTAGGGATGTCTAGTTATTTAGAATAATAAGGAAAGATGTTTTGAATTTTGATAGGAATGGAATATTAGAAGATTGGTGAAAAATATACAAATAATATAATATTTTATTTAGAGTTTATGATATTTATGATATATTAATTATACGTATTATAAACTTATTATAAGACGCGAAGGAAAAGTAGATGGTTGATCAACTCATTTTACTAACATAATCGTTTAAGATTTGAGGTAGGCATAGTTAATTGAATTTTTATATATATATATAAGAATGTACATATATATACACTTGTTTGTATACTTGATCGTGAATTGTTAGTTATTTATTTGGATTACCTTGTTGTCTTGTGAAGTTGTTGGTTTTAGTGTTAAAAAAACGAATGAATGATTGTGTGATATTATATTTGATTGTTGAATGGAAATGATTGCGGGATATTATCATTGATTGTTGAATGGAATTAAAGGATGAGATTATAGTTGGGGATACTAATTGTCGAATGAAACTGAATGATGGTTATATTGATGGGGATATTATAAATTAGGTAAACAAACGGCTTACATAACTGGAGGACATACTGCAATGGCTTATGATGATATGGTGAATGACGAGCTTTGTGCTCTCATTGATTATGGAGATGATGTGACATATCATACGAGCTGTGTTGTATGATATGATTGATGATGGGATATCATACGAGTTGTGTGTTGTGTGGTATCATTGATGATGGGTAATCATACGAGCTGTGTGCAGTGTGATATCGAGAAAAAATGAGATATTGTGATGAAGGTGATAATAGCGGCAAAGACCATTGAGTGATGCACTCTAACTTGGGTAAGCAAGGCCCTAAGAGAATAAACAGTAATTTTGAGTATATTATGTTGTATATCAATCTATAATTGTTAGTATTGGTTATTTTGTGATTTTGTGGTAATTGCATGATGAATGATTGTTGATTAGTGTCAATTGCATGGAATTTCTCCAAAGGGTTAATTGCGATTTTTCGTCCTGTAACTATAGGTTTCTAGCATTTTAGTCCTTTCAGTATCTAGGGTAGCAAAATGGTTCTCTATCTTTTCAATTTTTGCGAATTTGGTCCTCTAGTCATCTGATTTTTACAATGTCGCCAGAAGAGTGGCACATGCCTCTCACGTGATGATTAAAATTGCGGTTTTTTTTGCTATTGGTTAATATTTTCCAACATGATAGATGGAGTAAATTTAGAAAAGAAAAAAAAAATACTAGCTGGCGAGGCTAAAATAGCCACGTCGGTAAGTCCCTCTATTTTTGACTTACAAGTAGCATG
Source organism: Sesamum alatum (assembly GCA_034509735.1). Lineage (NCBI taxonomy): Eukaryota > Viridiplantae > Streptophyta > Magnoliopsida > Lamiales > Pedaliaceae > Sesamum > Sesamum alatum. The sequence continues at coordinate 28,999,105 of JACGWO010000009.1, forward strand.
TTGTGTCTATTTTAGCCACGTTGATAAGTATTCTTTTTTTTTTTTTTTTTTGTAAATTTACTTCAGCTGCCACGTTGTAAAATATCAACCAATAGCAGAAAAAGCCCCAATTTTAATCCATCATATGAGAGTCATGTGCCACTCTTCCAACTCATTGTAAAAATCCGGCTACTGGAGGACCGAATTCGTGAAAATTGAAAAGATAGAGGACCGTTTTGCTACCCTGGATACTTAAAGGAGTAAAATGCAAGGAGCCTATAGCTATAGGATGAAATTTGCAATTAACCCTTTCTCCTAATGCGCATGTGTATGTATATATATAGGGTTAACTGCAATTTTCGTCCTGTAATTATAGATATTTGGCATTTTGGTCCTTTAAATTTTTAGGGTAGCAAAATAATCCTTTAACTTTTCAGTTAATTGCATTTTCTGTCCTGTAATTATAGGTATTTGGCACTTTTGGTCCTTTAAGTTTTTAGGGTAGCAAAATAGTCCTTTAACTTTTCAATTTTTGCGATTTTCGTCCTCTGGTCGCTAGATTTTTTAAAACTTGCCGGAATAATGGCAAGCGATTAGGTTGATCTTCTTGAGTGATACCACGTTCAGGCATTGCCCCTTCTTCCGGTGAGTTTAAAAGCCTCATGTGTGAATCGCGTGCCATTATTCCTGTGAGTTTTTAAAAAATCCGGCGACCAAAGGACGAAAATTAAAAAGTTAAAGGACTATTTTGCTACCCTAGAAATTTAAAGGACCAAAACGCCAAATGCCTATAATTACAGGACGAAAATTGCAATGAACCCTATATATATATATAAGCTAATTAGCTATACTTATTGAGTAGGCACCTCATTCCTTACCACACATTTTTCAGGAGATACATCACAATTACTAGCCGCCGAATTGGACCATAATTAGATAGATATTACTAGGTGGGTCAACAGTGATTTCTTGAGTTATGAGCTCTACTACATAATTAGATAGATATTAGATTTTCATTAAATGTGAATTTTAAGCTTCGAAATAACAAGAACCCTGACTTCTCCTTTTCTTATATTTATAAATGCTAAGGTTGAAAATCAATTACAAAGTCCTGATGACTTATGTCCTTCCATGATGTCTATGTAATATATTGAGTACCATATAATTTATCTTATTAGGTTAAATGCAAATTTCTTGTAAGATGGAATGTGATTATGAAGGTGGTATCATAATACCACATGCGACCATATTGCCGTAATCCATATCAAACATTGGTAACTTATATCCTTTAGGAATCTTAAGCCCTTTTGGAATTTTTGTATAAATATTTTTGTTTAGTAATCTTACAAATACGCGGTAACTACATCCACCATTTGCATTTTCAATATTTTTGCAACCATTGAATTGATCAAAAATCTAATAGTAATTATATCCATAATGGGAGCATGTCTCCTCATAACCTATTCCAAGTTTCTGTGAGAAATCTTGTGCAACTAATCGTGTTTTACATCTTACAATTTTATTTTTTTATTTTTTTTAAATTACCCATTCATATCCAACATGCATAACACCTTTAAGTTCCTGTTCAGCAGGACCATGTTCCTCTTCAGGAGAAAGTTCCTCTTCAGCAAGACCATGTTCCTCTTCAGGAGGATTATTATCAGGAGTAAATTTGAACATTAATTTTGTTGCATGTTGTGTGGGTATGGGATCTTCAGGAACTTTATCTATTTTTTTCCACGAACTTTAATTTACATTTTTCTCTTCTGAGGAGTTTTGTCTTTTGCACCAACTAGCCCCAAGATTCAAGTGTGGTAAGACTTATTAGCTACTAGATTGTCTTTTGATCCGTCAAAGACTTCAATCCTCGCAGATGTATTAATAACTGAGATTTTGTAATATTTTGATTGTTGATGAAAGCATCCGGTAATTAATTTGCAATATTTTGAAAAGGAATGATCGTTGGAACTTCAAGTTCACATTCTTTAGTACAATAGTCAAGATAAAGATAACTTTACCTCATGCTATGTAATTTTTTTGTTGTGTTTCAGGCATAGGCTTTTCTCTCCCTAATGGAGAAAAAACAAACTCATCAAATTGACAATCTTCAAAACATGCTTTATAAAGATCACCTGTTATTGGTTCAATATATCTAATAATGAATAGAGATTGAAGTCCAACAATAGATATTAACCTATATTGTGGACCCATTTTTGGGCATTTTGGAGGCGAGATTGGTACTTAAATTGCACAACAAAATATTCTAAATGAATCATATCTAGGAGTTGACCAAGTACAAGTTGTAATGAGAATTTTCCAGATAACTTGTTGGCCTGATTTTAGCTAAATATGTTGCATGCAATATGGCATGTAGCAGATACAACTAATTTTGATCTCATAAGTAAAGGTTTGGCAATACATTGTAATCTTTTAATAAAGATGTAGCTAGACGATTCTGACTATGTACATGTGCTACTGGATGGTCGACATCAATTCCCACTGACAAACTATCAAGTATTTATATAAGTGAATGCACTAGCATTGTCTGGTGAATTTCTCGAATTAGGTACTATGGAAATTGTGCCTTTAATCTCATTATTTGAGAAAAATAGTCTAGAAAATGCAAGATACGAGTAGATAAAAAACACACATGTGATAGTAGATGTATCTATTAATACCATAAAGTATCTAAATGTACCACATGGTGGATATCTGGTCCACATGTATCACCTTTTGAATTCTTTGAAAAAAAGATGGTCACTCAATACTAGCTTCTAAAGATGATGGTCTGATAATTAATTTACCTCCTGAATAATCAAACATGGTATTTCATTTTGTAATACAATCATTTAGTTCTTTAATGGATGACCATGTGAGGTCTTGATAAAACAACGAATCATTATCAATCCTAAATGTGCAAGAGGGTCATGCAAAAGCTTAAATACTCTAGGGTTGGAACACTTCTGGTGTACCAATACATTGATTTCAATTGTTTTTCATTATAGTATAATAAATCCCCTCCCCCCCCCCCCCACTCCCAAAAAAATGGACAGTTTCTTCTAGTATGAGCTAGTGCCTCAAACTATGTGAAGTGATGAATTGATACTTTTTACCGTCTTTATTGGTGGTCTCAATATGGTAACCATTGACATGTATATCTTGAAACTTGAATAAATTTCTTGTGGATTCTAATGAATATAAAGCATTCATTATATGAAGCGTAGTGCTATGAGGTAGCACTATATTGGCTCTTCTGAAGCCTTTGATGAAATATGTCCAACATGAGATGGTGGTAACATTTTGCTTTGATAAATGTCAAACTATCAAATATTTCTTATCCTTTAAGATAGTGTGCGTCGTTTCACTATCTACTCAACATTAGTCCACTACAAAAAAAAATGTGGGATTTGTACGGCTTTTTATAACGGCCAGAAGGCCATTCCAATATCAACGGCCTTTGTAACAAATTTAGAACGGAACTAGTTTTATGATGTCATAATTTTAGATGAAAGGAATGAAAGATTATGTGGATCGTCCCGGGAAAAGCGCGAATGCGGAAGCGCGGTATAATTAAAAAATTAAAACGGAATTTAAACATGCCTTTAAATTAAAAACACGTTTCAAAGGGTGTGCCTTTGAAATTTTCCCGGGCATTCGGTGTATCTCATGAACGTATAACATAAAATAAATCATGGAGGCCATAGGGTTGAAAATTAAAGAGGGACGAAAATTTAAAACGAGACCTACCCGTTGTCGTTTTCGTCTTCAACGGCTACACGCGTTGTTCCCCGTTTTGCACCAAGATCCCGTCTTTGAGACCCTCTAATTCGTGACACACGATCCACCCACGTATCTTGCACGTCGTGCTAGCAACGAACAAGTGTATAATTTTGGAGTGGATGAATCAATAACACATTATCAATTAATGGTATTGATTCATCAAGATTCTAATGTTCCAAGAACAAAAGAATCAAGAAAACTATTTTCTTGAGAGAGAGAGAGGGCGGACGAGAGAGATGGGAGAGAGAGAGAAACCGTGTGTGTGTGTTGTGTGTGTGTGTTGGAGTTTCATCATCATGTAAATTGTAGGATGCTAGGGGTTTATATAGAAGAGGAGTTTAATCCTCTTTAAACTCCTCTTTTAAGAACTCTAATATGATTAGGATTTTGACCTAGTCAAAGTCCTAGTCAAACTAGTGTTTTGACCTAGTCAAAACGATCCTAGCCATCCATCTCTCCCATTGATCTCAACCGTTGATTTAATTTAATTTGATGGAATATTTAAAACCTATTTAAATATTTCCAAGAGGCTAAAATAAATATAAATATTATTTTAAGCCCATTAAATAAATCTCTTTGATAAATCTAATTTATCAATTTAATTCCTTATATCTAATAGAAGGAATTATTTCTCCAAGAAAAATAAAGGACCCGATTAAATCCAATTTAATCATTCCTTCACTCCAATATTTAATTCCTAATTAAATATCTAAATGTGTGTGGATAGTGTGTGACTCTTTAGGTTCACCTTTCAGCTAGACTTGGTCGGATTCCTAGAATCCTTCCGTTACCATGGGTGGCCATCTAGCAACGGTCCATGGCACTAGAGACTAGGTGAAATATTCAGGGATGAACATTTAGGTTCTAACAGTACACTTGTCCTTCTGTCTTCGGTCTCATCACTTAGAGTCTAGGGCACGGAAAATGCAAGTACCCATTTTGGACCTAAGTGTTGGTCTGTCCTCACTAAACGCCGCAAGGGAATCCTTCCCTTCTGTTCAGTAACTGTGGCCACAGTTTTAGGGACAAGACCTAGAGTATACATGAGACTCAACTGCCAAAACCTATTGACAGGAGACAGATCCTTTCTTGGAAACTACTGTCACTTTGCACACCAGAACTGCACTAGACATGGCTTATGACTACCAAAGAGAATTCTGGCAATCTCTCACCATATCTAAGATACAGCTCTGATGTACAGGTAAACTCAGCAATTCCTCAAGTCAAAGGACTTGACCTGTACCGTTGGAACCGGGAATACACGTCATACCTTGCTGACCATACTCAAGGTCCTCCGTAAGACGGTTCCCGCGAGTCACCTCAGTCAGCTGCGTCCTCGCATGCTAACCCACTAACACTGCTTAGACGACCCTCGTCACCCGTCGATGAAACACGACAGCAGGTGCTTAGTGCAAGTCTCAAATGGAATCCCGGTACCCATTTTCGGGATTCCTTGACTTGGAGATTTCCGGACTGATTCGGGAAGACTGATTTCATGACCTACCTCCAAGCGTAGTCCCAGTCCCCGAAATCGAATCTCAGTCCGTGGGCTCTGTTTGCGTAGTGAACAGATATGGAAAAATAGGTGCAAGTGAACACAAACAAAGTAATGCCAAATGAAAATTCACTTCTTTATTCATTAATGATTTATCAAAACACCTATAATTGTCTAGACATAGGTTACATATACCCGCCAAAATTGGCTTACATGGTCACCTATTCTAACAAGGAATTTATAATGTGGTCGTAGGAATAACCATTACTCAGGCGGTTAGAAAATAATAGTGTGTGAAGAGTCGTTACAGACATAATATCGTTACGTATTGTAACGACTTTTGGAAAAACTTGTTAACCTTGTAATGGCTACGTGTCTTGCAGAGAGTGGCCATTACAACAGCCGGTATAAAAATGCCATTCCGCTACAGTTTTGGTACGGGTTTTTAACCGGTCCGTTTATTTTGTTACGGTTGGATAAATTGGAGCCAAGCCATTACATGAGTTGTACTAAAAAAAACCGTTTAAAATTTTAACTAACAGATGCTGATACAAAAAATAGTTATAATTGCAACAACTTGTTTCCTGAAGGAGGTGCCATTACAAAATTCGTTGCAATAATTTATGTCTCTAACGGCTATATTTCAACGGCTAGTTTTTTGCCACAGAAGTCGTTACAAAAGCCGTTACATGTTCTCCTATGTATTATATTACATGTTTTCAATTTATTACATTTTTTCTAGTCTTGATTTACCAAACACTCTCAATCGCTCTCGAACACAATTCGTGCACATACACTTGATCGGTTACCGTATTGATCTATTGAGTTGGTCTTACCAGGTAACAACTTCAACCCTTTTTGTTAAACGAGATGCCGTTTTGTTGTTTTTATAGGTTGAAATACAATTCTAAATATATATATATATATGTGTGTGTGTGTGTGTATATGTAGTCATCATCATATTAAAGCAATTGAGAAGATGGGTGTATGAGAAAAAGCTCCCAAATTGGGTGGGTCTTACGGCGGAGTGTGAGGATGCTGTTAAGAGTTTCATAGAATGGGCTCAGTCTCAGCGACGACATATAGATGGAGATAAGATTAGGTGCCTATGTCCGAAGTGCAAAATCGAAAGGTTCAAAACACCTGACGAGGTCAATTTTGACTTGTATAGGAGCAGGTTTATACCGAAATACTATACTTGGACTTCTCACAACGAGGAGAGGGTGCAGAAGTACTTTGATGCCGTGACCGACCCTCCAGCTCAGGAGGAGCAAACCCCAGCTACTCAGGAGGAGGGTAGTTCGTATTGGTGTGATCAACAACAGATGGATTGGGCGCAGAGGATAGTTATGATGCAGCCAGCTAGGGTTATTTTTCTTCTTATCGCGAGGGTTTGCCTGATGATGGTACGAGGTCATGTCCTACTGATGTCAGCCCTAGTTCATAGTATGGGTGTGACCCATATGATTATGTATCAGGGTTGTCAGACCATTTTTCGATGTAGTGTGCGCTGCCGACCAACCGTTGTGAAGCAATTATACACAATCTCAGTTGGGGGCGGTTGCTGGTTTGGTGAATACCAAGGCTAAGGCCAATTTATCCGAGCGCACATATGATCAAATGTGCCAATGGGTTGATCATATAATACCCCACGATCACACTTTCTCCCCTAACTACTACAGTACGAAGAAATTGATTAAAAACTTGGGTTTACCTATTGAGAAGATTGATGCGTGTAAAAAGGGTTGCATGCTGTATTGGAAGGACGACATTGATCTGGAATACTGCAAGTTTTGTGAAGAGGCTAGGTACAAGCCGACTAGGCAGCGAGACCCCCATTGCCAGAAGTCCCCGTATGTCGTTCTTAGGTACCTGTCGCTTACTCCCGATTGCAAAGGTTATTTGCATCGACAACGACTGCTAAGCATATGATGAGGCATACCACACATCAGACGGAGGAGGGCTCCATGTGTCATCCGTCCGATGCAGAGGCTTCAAGGCATTTCGACCAAATATATCCCGAGTTTGCATTAGAGCCCCGTAATATTAGGCTGGGGTTGTGCACAGACGAGTTTGAGCCGCACGGGTAGTATGGTAAACCTTACTCATGTTGGCCCGTTATACTCACACTGTACAATTTCCCGCCGGAATGTGCATGAAGTCTGTGTATATGTTCCTCACGATGGTGATCCCTGGCCTGTCAAACCCGAAGCATCTGATCAATGTGTATCTGGAGTCATTGATCAAGGAGCTTTTGCAATTGTAGCATGTAGGCGTACAGATGCACGACAATGCCACCAACCAAGCATTCATGATGCGCGCGGCATTGATGCGGACCATGAATGACATACCCGCACGGCTGGTATTATGGGGGTGTCTAGTTTGTATGGATGACACACAAGCATTCCATCTGCAGCACGGTGGGAACGCGTGCTACTTTGACTGCCACAAATAGTTTCTCCCACAAACCATCCTTACCGCAGAAATAAGAAAGTCTTCACTAGAAATCGAGTGGAAATGAAGGTTGCACACCCGAGTCTGACTGGAAAGCATATTCGCGATTGGGTAGCAGAATTCAATCCTGGTGTTGAAGAACCTATGACACTCCCACCAGGATATGATACCGGCCACAAGTAGATGAAGAAAAGCATCTTTTGGGATCTTCATACTGGTCAACGCATCTGATACGGTACAACCTTGATGTCATGCACATTGAGAATTGTTAGGTTTTAGTATCATTTTAGGAAAATTAACAAAGACCTAGTGCACATATTAGAATAAAATTGATTTAATATAATTTATAAAAAAATTATTTTAAAATATAGTAAACTTTATAATATATATATAATACAAAAAAAGTAATCAATATAATATACTTTAATATTTTTTAATACTACTTTATACAAAATATAATCAATATAACTTTTTAATGTATAGATTTCATGACGATTAGTGCTCCGGCCCCTCCCGGACGCGATCGTGGCCAGACTACTCCTACTCCCACCATTGGAGCGGCTGCACTCCTACCACCCCCACCCCCACCAATAGAGCCTCCAGCGCTACAGGCCCCACCAGTCGAACCGGCCAGTCTAGTGTCATCGACCGCAGAGGTTGGTAGTTCACAGGCCCCAAGGGCCTCCAATTCTCAAGCCTCGGCTCCTCGGCCATGGGATTTACCACCACCGCCAGCGCCTCCAGTGCCACCTCTGTCTGAACATCACTACATCAACCTCCGCGATGCGAGGTAATTTAATACAAAATGGATTAAATTATTTTCATTTCAGTTTATTCAATTTTAATTTGTAATTATTTTTTCAGATCGGACCGAGATTTCCATGTTGCCATCAATGCGATGGTGTGCAACCACTATCCTCATTCATGGGGATGCATAAAGAAGATTCTGCAGGAGCACATCCTGTTTTGGCTTGATAATGTTAAGGTAATTAATATTTAATTACGCTTTAATTATGTTTTATCAATTATCAATTACTAACGATTCTTTTTACTATGTTAATCTGCAGCTTACTTACTGGTGGGACTGTGACCACGAGTCCATGTACAAGGTCGTCCGGTGGCAGGCTAGACGGTTCCTGCGAAAGCGATTGTCGGACGTTGGGGCTCAGTTGTCCCGACCGCTTTGGCTGGCCGAGCATATTTGGCGACAGTTGCTGGAGTAATAGCCTGGACTTTAAGGACATGTCGGCTAAGAATAAGGCCAATCGAGCAATCAACCCGACCTCAGTAGCGACCGTCTACAGAGGGGGCTCCTCGTCTATTGGCTACCACAAGAAGAAGAGGGTAAGTATAAAGTATCTTTTAAGTGATTTTATTTTTTAATGTATTAATTAATTATTTAAATTTGTCTTTGACAGGAGACACAACTCGGTCTTTCGGTCAAGCAGATGGAGCTGTTTTCCAAGGTCTATGAGAGAAAAGAGGACGGACAATGGAGTGGCCCAAGGGTGGCGCAGGTGCAGTAAGTACATTTTCAGTTTTCTTTCCAATTTATATTATATTTGATTTTTTTTTCATACTAATTCCATTCGCAAGAGGCATTCAAGAGGATGGTGGAGGAAAACCAAACCCAGCCACCAAATGATCAGCTAGATCCTCCATCCTCTTCTCAAAGCTCGGTGGCCATGACCGAGCACCAGTTGAGGATGGCGGCAGCAGGCGACCGGAGGAGGGGTCGGGTATTCAAACTCGGCTCCGTGGCCGACCACTCGATCACTGGACCATTGTAGTCAAGCTCGTCATCTGTTCTACCGCCCCGGCCACCACAAGGGCAAAGCTCGGACCTTGATGATTGGTTCAGTAGGCTCGAGGAGATTGTGCTACATCTGATGACCAACAGGTCCAACCCTCCATCGGCGCCACCATCCCAAGATCCAATCGATCCCCCGGAGCACAACGATGATGCAGAAGACGGGGAGCTAGATCCGGATCGAGCTTAGGGTCGGGTTTTGTGATTTCTATCTTTTTTTCAAAATTTTCATTTATATTTAAAAAAAAATTGTGAATATAATTTTAATTTTGTTATTTATATTGTTACGTATTCTTGCTAGATAATTTGTATACATTTTTATATTCAACAAATTTAACAATAACTATAAAAACTAATATTATAATATAAAAAAATTAAATTAATATTATATTAAAATAAAAAGAATTAAATTAACATGGGTTCCAGGAATACATCTCACCAACACACAACCTGGGACATTTTCAAAGTCCATTACAAAAGACACATGTATAACCACACAACAGTTACAAACACCGCATATACAAAAGTTACACAAAATGGTACAACACTGTCTAAATAACATTCCAAACAGAGGTACAAAAACTCTTGAAAAACTGTTCCAAGCCCATAACAAACATGCGCACGAGGTGTCACAACAATCGTTACAATATCGATAACATGCACATTACAATAAGAGTTACAAACACCGTTACAACAAAAGCCTAACCACTACAAATACAGCTGAAAAATCCGTTCCAATAGTAATATACTACTATCACATTCGTTGTAACAAAAGCCATACCAAATAACTATTTTATTAATTCACCCTGGCCGTTCCAAACAGAGCTGCAAAATTAGTTTCCGCTTCAGGTCAATGTTTGTAACGGTCTTTTCGTCCGTTACACAGGTTGGTGAAAATTGTAACGGTTGTTATGGTTGTCGTTACAATTATTTTGTAACTCATATTTTTGGAGCAGATTTCTTGCCGTTCAAAAACGGCTACAAAATTCAAGCAGCTGTTACAACGTTTTATTTGGCCATTCCAAAATCCGATGCAATAAATTAATTTTTTGTAGTGGTCTCCACTAAATTTATTGATAATGGTAAAATCATCAGAAAAACCTATGTTATAAAATTAAATAGAATTTATTAAATCAATAAATATAAGCATGTCAATTATATAAATTAAATATTTAATTTATTTATTATTTAATAATACTTTTACTTAATTCACTATTTTTATTTGGATCCTTAGAAAAAAACAAAAATAGTGAGATAGTGTAGAGGTTGGCTCTTAATCTCAGTCAAATTTTCCAAATTGGTGAAAATATCATGATCTTCAGGATCATGAGTTTTGAAAGAACTCTTTTTCATTTTTATTTTTTTTTTTTGGTAGACATTTGGTACAAATTTACCAATTGTCTGGGAGTATGATATATACACGACCACTGACCTTATGCACCACATTTGAAGTATTTTTCTTCATACTGCAACTTATAAACCTTAATTTGTGTTCTTTTCTTTATTTTGTGTTAGCCCATTTTGTTTTCACTTTTAGTGGTATAGAATATTTCCCTAGGAGGAATTTTGGTTTTTTTTTTTTCCGTTGAAATTTAATTTTACCATGTCTAGCACCACCGTTGTTCCCATTATTATTATTTTTTGTGTCATTCGCTTCAGGTAGTGGCTTGCAACTAGTGGGATGTGATTCATGGTTTTTTCATATTTGTCTAGTGTGCACATCTTTCATTTAAATTATTTCGAATGACAAGAGGATCCTTTTATAATTAAATACTATGTTTTTAATTCTTCATGAGTGTGTATCATAGGAAAATCATTAATTTTGTGCAATCCTATTGTGATGCTTGATTTCCTTGTTTAATCAAGTTCCTAGGATTCACAACTTCTAAGTGAATCTTGACATCGAGTACCATGATAAATAATTATTAAGAGTAATTAGTAATGCCCAGAGCAACAAATACAAGTTTTGTTAGATTGTTTGACATGATACTTTTAAATAATAATAACCAATATAATGAATGCGTACCTCGTAAGTTCATATTGATAACGTGTTATAAAATGATAAAAAATAAAATAATAATTATGGAATATCATAAACTTTCACCATCTTTATCTATTTAAAAATATGTACAACGCCTATTGATATAAGCTATTAAGTAACTTTATATTGATGATTTATTTGAAGTCAAAACGTATGAAATATAATTTAATATTATTAATGGTCATTCATTTTTTTGGCGTTTCTAACATAATTAATACTAGTAAATGGGGGCACATTCAATGCATGTGCAAAGTAGGGACGCTGATTTATTTAATATTTGGTTTATGTAATTACCGGCATTACTCAATTTTAATTTAAGCCAATAAGAAGTGGTAAGTAATTGAAAATTTTCTAATCACAGAAGATAAATAACATATTGCAGGTGAAAAAAAGTATGTACAATTTAAGGGAGAATGTAGGGGTGAAATACAATCTCAAAAGCACGTCGTAATATTGGATATTCTACTTGTAAGAATGTTAAATATTGCTACTAATCTCTAGAGCCATGTATGTTGACAACATCAAAAAGTAAATGTGAAACAAGCATGTTTTTCTATTTTCTGAATATAATCATGAACAAAAAAGTTTGTCTATGAACCGCGGATATCAACTTTTAAATATTATCAAAAATATAATTATTCACATGTTTTATTAAGTTTTAAATTTGAAATGTTATTTCATAAAATTGTATTGTTTGCCTCTTCTTCAACCTCAATGTTGGGGGAGGGGGACATGGTATCTTTTACTTATTAATATTGTAATAAATCAATTAGTTATTAATTACTCTTTTAAAAAATTTCAACAGCATTTCTAATTTATTAAGATTGATAATTATTATTCGCAATTAAATTTTGATATTTATTCATTATTATATATAGATAGATTTAAATTTAGATTAGTATTATATATATTCATGTGTTATTTACTTTAAATTTTATTGTGTCATAGTAAATTTTAAATTTTTTAAAATAATTAAGATTTCTTCTAGTAATTGCGTTGAAATATTATTTGCACATTTATTTTTTTAGTTTGGATATATTGTTCATTCTCTAAGTAGTTTAGCAATTTATTTAGAATTACTAAATAGTTTTCTTTTTTCAAATAGAATTTTATTCTTTTATAACTAATTTTTATTTATTATTAAAAGGAGTACTTAATAAGGGTTTAAATTTATATTAGTATTTTATATTTTATTCGTGTATTATTTATTTTGGATTGTACTGTGCCATTGTCGATTAAATTTTCCTAAGATATTAAAGATTTCGTAGCAATTTAACTGCGTTAAAATATTCTTTGCATATTTAAATATTTTAGTTGGATATATTATTCATTCTCTAAGTAGTTTAGAGCAATTAAGACTACTAAATAATTTATATATATATATATGTATTAGTTTTTAATAACTAATTTTTATTTATTATCAAAAGAAGTACTTTAGTAAGGGTATAGTTGTCCTTTCACAATAGGGAACTAACACTTGTGATTTCATACTTTTATATATAATATAGATTTGAAAAATACATAACTTTTAACTAATATTTTTTTTGTTCGTGAATAAAAAATTAAATTATATATAAAAATATTTTTTTTATATTTTGCACATGTTGAAGTACTACTGAATACGATTAGTATTTGTAACAACTTCTCTTAGGGTTCGTTTAGTTTAAGTGAGAAGAAAGGGGAAGTGAAAAGGCAAAGGGATGAAAAGAACAATAGTTTCGTTCAACTTGTTTTCTATGATTGAAAGGGGAGTAAATCTCAAATACTTTCCCATGTTTTGGTACGAGAAGAAAAGACTAATTTTTCTAATTTTATTGATTAACCATTTTTTATTTTGTATTAGAAAATAAACAAGATATTCTACTAAGTATATTAAAAATCAAAAAACGTTATTAATAAAAATATTCATCAACAAGAATAATAATATTTTTTATTAATAAAAAATACTCATCAAACAAAAACAAAAATATCTTTTATTAATAAAAATATTCATCAAAATAAGTAGTATTAGTTTATTCAAAATTATTCAATTTAAATAAAATAAAAATTACTACCAGTGCACTCAAATAAAGAAATTGAATTCAAATACCAACGCCTTTGTTGATGATTTGATTATCTTTTATCAAATATTATATACTGGTATTATAAGCGGAATGAGAAAGAATTGAAAGAAAATTATATATAGATAGAGTAAATAAAAATAAAATAAATATGTTTGTCTTTTTGGTCTTATACTTTCACTTTTTTGCCCAATTTCCGACGGAAACAAAATTGGACACCGAAGAGATTTCATATACATCCAATTTTACTTTACGTTCATCTTTCTTCATAACCAAACAACAAACTTATTCTTATACATCTCTTTTTACTTCCACTTCTCTTATATGCCCACATTTCACCCCAATCAAACAAATCCATAAGCTAAAAGCAGTTCTGGACTAAAAGGAAAGTTTGTCAAGACACTTGTATTGCCTGCTTTAGCATTTGAAAGCTAGTTTATATATGTAGTTACGGAAGAAGCAGGAATCATCCTCTTCTCAGCTTCTTCTGTTATTATGACATCGTTTTTTGGAGTTTGATATCCTCCATATTTATCTCACTATACCTGAATTCTTCTATTCCCAAATGAATTCTCCATATTCAATTTTCCTCTTCACCAAATTATGAAACTTTTCACAAACTATTTTTACCTCTTCCAATCAGGAGGAGTTGGTTAAACTGTGATGGAATGGGGAAAAAGTAGAATAAAGTGACACACCGATCCCCACTCGAACACACTGAATTCGAACCCAAAACTCTTACCAGCACGACACACACTAAAAACCACTAGGTTGCCCCTTAAAGACCAATCAAAATGGGTTGTGCTTGTGGAAGGGAGCACAACGGGGCGCTGCGCAGGACAGCAATTGGCATAGTTGATGGGCTAAAAAGAGATTTGACTACAAGAAGGTGGAAGGAAAGGTATTACTGGTGTTTGTGTGTGAGAAGGGAAAAGATACAGGGGAGAAGGGCAAAACTGAAAAATGAGAAAAGAACAAGAGCCAAAAGGAGGTTACGAAAAGAAAAAGGAATGCAAGGGAAGAGAGACAATTTTATTTAAGAAAAAAAGGGTAAACTGCATTAACTCCCTTAAAGTTAGGCAAAATTACACAAACACTCCTTGCATTTTGCATCGATACAATTACCTCGGTTTTAGTATAATATTTTTCAAGAAGTATACGTGTAATCTTTTCTTTTAAATAAGAGGTATAATTTTAATTACAATTGTAACTTTAGAAGGTGTAACTGTAATTTTACAAAATATAGAGTGTATATAATTTGGGCCTAATCTAGGGGGGGGGGGGGTGTCAATGTAATTTTAACCCAAAAAAATGAAGATGTTGCTCTATTCTAATTATTTCATAAATTAAGTTATTTTTTTACCATCACTCTATTCTTATCTTTTAACTACGTCATCTAAACAATTCTACAGCACTCCTCTTTTATCTTTAATCACTTTCATCAAAAATCATTTAAACTCATCAGTTTCAGAAAAAACACAAACCCGTGCAAACACTCTCATGATATTGCGTCAAAGTTATGCTAACACTTTTTTGTCGCATAAAATAACAGGACCTTCTCACTGTTTTTAAAATCATTTCCCAGACGGCAACTGACCTTATCAATTGACACCACAAGACAATAAACTTCAACTTTCCGAAACCCCCTCACCAGCAGCAGCAACAGCAGCTACAGGACTACTGCTGGTAGATCCTACTGATCCACCGGCACTTGGAACAGCATCTCCGTCCACCACAGTCGAGGAGGTCATAGTTGGCGAATTGGAACCAGAAACACGTTCCCCAGATTGCTTCGGTCTGTTCAAGGCATGGCAATGTG
This sequence comes from Sesamum alatum, assembly GCA_034509735.1. NCBI lineage: Eukaryota > Viridiplantae > Streptophyta > Magnoliopsida > Lamiales > Pedaliaceae > Sesamum > Sesamum alatum. Next base: position 29,014,543 of record JACGWO010000009.1, read on the forward strand.
GGCAATAGTAAGTTACATATGGATAATCTTCTTTCCTTGCAAGCCCTGCAAACATAAACGAAAAAGAATATTCATCACTGGATCCAACATCCATTTTAACAAAATGCTACTTGTGCAGCAGAACTCTGTTCACCATTATGCATATGGCAGTTTCCACATATAAGCGCGTAAGATTGAGTCGGATCCTCTCCCACAAGTAAAGCAGCCAGTCGAGCAATCCATCCTCCATCTTGTGTACCCAAACCACCTTGGGGGTGATGTTCCACAACCAACTGATGTTGCTGGGGCATCTCCCCAGCCTCAGACTGGACATGGTCAAGCATACCTTCTTCAGGATGATGAGTGGGTGCATTTTGGGTACCACTGGTTTTTGAGACGGATGCCTTCCTATTTCGTAGTGCACCAGTCCTCGCAACTTCCACATCATTGCTCTTTCCAGTTGGGGCATTGTTCTTAGATTCCTCGCCAACGAATACTTTTAGACCAGAATCTGCACCCAACTTGGATGCCAGCACAGTTGCAGCAGCGGCCTTGGCTGCTGGATCGGGGTCATACCTCTGCACTAAAGGCTTCATATAAGGATCTAAAACATTTGTAATAAGATAGGAATAGATCACGTAGACCGATCTTGATAGACAACCTTCATAGATAATTTCTTTCTATACAGACAAAGTTTAAATACAACACGATAAGTAGAAAGCATAGTAACTTTCAACAATTACCTGTATTAGTTGTTGGGTAAGGTAGTAATTTGTCTTCTCTTTCAGTTCATCTATTTTTGCTTGTCTTTCAGCCCGAAGCTTCTCCAGAGTCTTGTGGTCTTTCCTGTCAACTGTAAAATTCATATGCGTTAAGATGTACAAGAGTAGATAGAGGTACATGTCTGCAAATTTGCTTTCAAACTATTCCCAAGAAAAAATCATGCATAATTATATCATCCAAACCAATCATATGAACTAAATACAGAGAAAGAAGCAGATGGGGAGGGCTTAAATTCTCTTCAAGTAATCATTAGTCATCAAGTCGAGGCATAACAATTTCAACACTACATGGACCAAAGAATGAACAAGCACCACATGCAGAAAAGAAAACAAAAATATTAGGGCGCACCCAACTACTAAGAGGCACTTGGCAAGAAAAGAATGAAGCTCTATCCTCAATCTCCCTTGCCCTCAATAACGTGACATACAATTTGTTCTGGCGCCTTAAGCCAATACATGGATCAGAAACAGAATCCATGTAGCCAAATCCACACAAGTATGAGACAAGGTATTGAGTTTAATTTTATCAACTTCCATAGTATTACAATGACATTATATACAAGAAAAACAAACCAAACCTACTTAGCTACAAAGACATGCAGGAAGCTCATGATCAAGAACTGGAGACGATACATGGAAATTTCCCACATAACACCTCAATTTTTTTATTCATAAATGAGAATTTCCATAATCCAAGCAACATTATCTCTTAGTTTGCACAAAGAGAATGCAATACAACATGACAGTTACTCCGTTGATGCAGTTATATGTGTTTCCTCTTTGGCAAAGAGCAAATACATAAGGGGTTATCTTCAGGAGGTTAAATAAATTTATACTATTTACCCTGCGAAGCTACAAATCCAGTACAAGAGCTTGTCTCAAAACCTCAAACTCAAGACCTCTACATCAGAAGTAACTTACACCACTAACATATGTTTAAAAGTCAGGATCCGCAAGCCAATTCTTCTTCTTGAAAAGTGCTGGATGATTAGACCATAACATATGACATTACCACATAAAAACAAGAATACTAAAACTGTGGATAGGATGTATCTACAGATAACTATTTAGAATGTCGTCCCCCTTCATGAAAGGAGAAAAGCTTAAAAAATGTTAAAAGATTTGATATTAGTCTCAAGAACATACAAGAGTAAAAAGAAATGAACGCGATCAAAGAGCAGTAATGCTTACACATCCTTGTGAAGCTTGAAAGTGCGAAGTACGTAAGAGAAGACAGTACTGGCAGCAGAAACATTGGTAAGATGCGCAATGCCCTCATTTTCCAGTCCAATTCTAAAGATCTTGTGGTCATGATAGCATAACCTACTGCAATTGCCTGAAATTTACGAGAACCCCCAATCTAAGACAACTCTTAGGAAAGCCAATATGAGCAAATGAGAGAGGACAGAGAAAATAATAGCAAAGCCACTTCTGTTCCAACTACTTTACCCAATGAGGATTAGGTACTCATGTACCGAAAGAAGAAATAATTACATCAATATAGAGTATCAGTTATAGCATGCATTTTTTACCACAATCAGAGACCCCCCCCCCCCCCAAAAAAAAAAAAACAAATAAATAAATTCCAAACAAAAACACACAAATAAAAGCAAAGAAAGAAGAAAAGGAGAAAACCAAATACTGACAGAAATACATCATAATAGTCTATTTTTTCTTTTTAATTGTTCAGTTTGATCAAGGAAAAATACACATCTTCCTACCCAGAATCACCAATGCACATGCACCATAAAACAAGTGCTCTAAAAGCATAATCACATGATGATGATGTGTTACAAATCATAAAATCAACAAACATGGAAATTTAATACTATCTGAATTCCAACTAATTGCCCCTGTTAATTAACATTCTTTTTCAATGAAAATCAAACCACTGTCAATGTCAAGAATAGAGGCCACTGTTAATGTCAAGAATAGAGGCTGTTAAGGATGGAACTGGTTTTTGCTTGCATTTCCTTTGACAGCGTTGGTGTTCCATGTACAGCACCAAAGCTTGTGTAGTCTATGCAAATCAACCATAACGAATAGTGTGTTATGCTAACTGGTGAGATGTCTTTCATGAGACTGAGGAAATTATTTTAGGCATCTTCATAATATTTTGCCAAAAATAGTATTGGAAGCTAGTGGTTCATACTATTACTTAATTTAAGATAAGACTTCCAAGAAACGAATTACATTTTAGAAGATGGTATTTATGGTCTTCATGCCAAACTCTCTTTCATCAAATAAGAACTGGAACACATACAATCATCTCATCCCTTAATGTCCAAAGAAAAAGAAGGTTCTTATTCTGTGGTTCAAGCTTCAAACTGAACCCTCTGACGGACTGGTGCATAAGGTTTTAAAATGAACTTCAGCTCATGCAAATTGCAACCCCAAGCTTGCTCGGAGGGACACGGTAAGCAAACCTACTGGGATTAAAGAAACATCTTGAAATTGTGATGGAAGGAATTTGGCGTCCACTTTGATTTTAAAGGTTACAATTTGGCACATAAATTAAAATCTCTCTAAAATTAGCTCTAAATGGAGGCAGGTCAAACTATTACAATGGCGGACTGTAGAACCTAGAAGGTTGAGAACGAAAATGAGAGTTGAGGAGGCTGCAGCAGCCAAGACCATATCAAGAAGCCACAGTTGGGAGTACCAGTAACTAGAAGGAACACCCAAGAAAAATAAGACCCCTATTCTTGCCTTCAAGTATGTGGCAATTTGGGACAATTTCAAATACAAATTCTGATAATGCCCATAAATAAGAAAGAGCAAATAAAGGGTGAGGATAGCAGCTCTAAACAGAATATTTCATTTTGTATATTTATTTAACTATGGTTAATCATTTTATTGCTCTGTGAAGGTACTCTCAGGGACCAAATCTTCTCCTAGCGGTGATTGTTCCCACCGCTGATCTGCAAGGCGAGACCAGACAGGAGATAATCTAAGTAATATGAAACTAAAAATTCCCAGATCATATGATTATATGTTTAATTTATACCCAGATTTACAAGAAAGATCTAATCTCCAGACCCTCGTACTCCTAAGTCCTTGAATCCGCATAATCAATACTCTTATGGCACTCTTAATACTACGTCCACAAGCCTGAGTTTTTGGTACACCTTTGGGACAAGCACAGTTTTTCAATTATGGACCATTGTCATTGCCGACTCTTTCACGTGCATAAAGTAATGACAGAAACAGGGCAAGTGTACTAGTGTCTGTTTAAAGAAATGAACATTTACATTTGGTCTAAAAACCATAACTTTGTAGACGCGACTGACAGCGATACTTAAAAAGCATTGACTACAACGGTCAAACTTCAACAAAGAAAAGGAAACAGTTAACACGATTGAGCAAACAAATATCAGCAAAACTAAGTTTGAACACAAATAAATTTTCTCCAGCAGCATAGCAAGGATCATATTCCAAAATAGTTTTTCAGCATACTGATGGTTGGGACTTCACCCTGAAGCAACTCACATCTTTATGTCATAAGAATAAATTGAAGGCATTTACCTCTAGAAGTACTGAAAATATAATCAGATGCCGATTTATTCTCCGCCAACTCTGGGAACGTCTTGATATTCTAGAAAGAACAAGAGCCTCTTCCTTGGATATGTGTTGCAGTCTCTTCTCAAAATCATCTCCACGTACGCCAAATATTGCACCCCACAATCTTGATAGCACTCCTTTCTTCTTCTTTGTCTGCTTAATCTCAGTATCTGTGGATGTAGCAGTCTCTTTAACATCATTCTTAGTTTCTGCAGCCATTTCCTACGAAATATACAAACAGTTAGCACATTGTCTATATTACAAGTCAAGTTAGAAATGGGAACTGCTTCAAGTTTTGTCAACATGATTATTTAGGAAGCTTTTTTACACCTTCACATACCTCTGGACATGAAACAAGCAGACATATCAGTTTTTGACTATATCTCTAAAGCTAAACCAGTTAGTTAAATGGTCAAATAACAGATGGAAATTAGCCATCCAACAACCAACCCATCACACTTCTTTAATTGTGAGAATAATTCCAGACAAGAATAGTAATAATCTAAACAAAAATCTTTTGTTTAGCTTCAGGATAGAAAGACACGTTTTCAAGGAGGCTTTTGCTTGTAACAAGAGATAGCTATGATTTTATGTGTATCTTAATCTCAAAAGTAATGATCGAAGGGCACTGTAATAAGTGCATTTTAACTTTTTAGGTGAAGGTATCTGAACAGCAATTTGTTATGTTAACATTAACATAATTCTACTGGACATTTTGTTTCGAAAGGTCCCTTTAGGGTATGCTGTGACATTTAGAGGATACTTCTTGGTAGGCCATCAGCATTTATAGTTCATCCCTTTCTTACATACTCTTCTCACGTAAATTGCACCTTCAAAAGTTATAGCACAAATTTGGGAAATGAAATGTCAAGAAAGTTGAACAATTCATTGACTATAAAAATGTTAAATAGCCATTCAAGACCTAAGAACATACATTCCTCTGTTACCTCCATCCTATGGGTTTCTGCAAACAATCACCTCCAAATTACGTCTCGAGCATTTTAGCAGATGCGCATTGTTCAATCAGCAGCACTTGGAGTAAGAGAGAACAGATAATAGGAAGAACTTAGTACCTTGTCAGAAGTATACGTTCTTCCTCAGCTCATGCCTATCTTCTCACAATTCTGATTACTATGCACAAAGACTCCAACTAGAAACAGATGTGTAGCAGTTCCAATAACTCAATGGTGACTTCCTGACATGAAATATGGAATAACTATCAAGCTAAAATATGAAAACAATGTTAAATTTTGAAACACATAAATATCTTTTAAAAAAAAGATTCAGGTGTCATAAAAGAAATGCAGAAACAATCTTGTAATGGAAGGTGATCACAATACATAACTTAAACATGTCCTTTCAAGACTTCATTCAATTGCTAAAGGGAAGAACACAAAAATGGAACAAATATTTAGTTATTAGAGAATATCCCAAAACTCCACCTTCCACATCTTGAATAAGATGATTTTTTCAGATAAAAGAAAATGAGGAAAAGAAAAGTTAGCTAAAGCCTTGCACAAATATCAGGAACAAATTTCTTCCAGAAGGAGAACTTTTGCCTAACCTTCTTCTTTTATATTAAGACAATCCAAACCAATATCCTAAAATGAGATATTTAACCCTTGAAGTTGCAGGAACAGTTGTTATACCAGTAATGTACAATAAACCAAAACATTAATTGTTTGTTAAAGACTTCGGTATAAGTTTTTTTTTCTGGACCAACTAAGAACCCAACATCAAGCATCAGTTGAACTATTACTTCTCGATTGTGGATCCTATTTATATCTTACACACTAGATTAATAAAGTCACAAACAACCGAATGGATATTTACAGAACACTACTCAAATGCATGCTGAAAATTGGAGATTAGATACAAATGCAGATAAGAGAGCAAAATCCACAATTCCAGCAGGAGATCTTCGAATCCAGTGATTAAATTCATAACTTTTTAAAACTAAAGCTGATATAAATTTTACCAAAAAATATTATCCTGTGAATAAGAGTACCAACTTAAGTTGCTGAAATACAAGGTAACAGTATGAAACATATGGGCGTGCTAACTCTTGCAACACAGTCAAAATTAATTGTCTACAACTGAAATATCAGCAAACTTTTGGACATTATTAACAGAAATACTTGCCATGTAGTACCCAGAAAACACCAACAAAAGTTGATAGGAAACATTTGTGCTGAAGATCCTTTAGAAGGAAATCATCACTAAAAGACCAAATTAGCAAAACCCCAAATGTAAAAAGGAAAAACCCAATTCCCAAAACTCCAAGCACACCAAAATGCAAACCTATTGAAGCAAAGACCAAAAGCATCCAACAGATTCCGTCCAACTCATTCGCCGTTCCTCCAAATCAACCTGCCCTAGACATCTTTAGATAGACATATACAAACACGTATAAACCCAGATCACTACACATATAAATTGAATATATTCTGAAAACATTACCAAGTTCCCACAGACCGAAACAACCCAAAGTTATACCATCATATGCTTTAACCGATCCAAAGAACACAAACGCAAATCTGCGATCGACCACCGATACACGGAAAAGGGTAAACCCTAAATATGGCAAAACGTTACAAATTCTTTACCTTACACTATTCACCACCTGTCAAGGGGAATGGATTGAGAACAGGTCCGCGTCGGTGAGGAGGTACAGAAATCGAACTCAGATGTGGGTTTTGAATTGCGCAGCTGTGCTTCGAGATCCTTCAATGAAATTGATGAGGAGAATGTGGGGGGATGAGAAAATCAAAGCAGCGCCTTTTCCAAATATTGAAGAAAACCCGGAACCTTTTTCAGGAACAACACAAGCACGTGCGACGCACGTATTCCCATCTGATTGCTTTTTACATGAAAGAAATTAGTTGGAAGTTGACAAATGCATAAATGAATTCAAGTGATAAATTTAGAAACGTATGGTGAAGATGAGAAAGGTATGGCGTTAAATACATATGCCAAAATAAGAAACAAATCGATTCTTTAATTCATTTTTATATGTATTTAATAAAGAATAATAATAATAATATCAATCAAGTAAATAAATAAAATTAAAGAACTGTTTAGGAATTTTATTTTAAAATATTAAATTGGATATATTTCGTCCTTATATTATACAATTGTGACTAATATTATTATAATTAAAATAAGCTTTTTTTGTATATTCTATAAGAGTTATATTGTAACACTTATATTACATAGTCGTGCAGAAAATATGGTAATTTGTCTATAGGTACTAAAAAATTATATTTATATATTAATTAATATAATACAACATTTTACATTTATGAGCATTATATATTAAAGGGTTTTAATTTATACAAAGATTCTTTTTGGAAATATAAAAATTACAGTTTCTCCTATAAGACTTTTAAATTTATACTTTTACTTTCTCTAACAATTATCCATTTACAACCATACCCTTATCATTAGGGTCCGAACGGGAAATGAAGACGTCAACAAAAGAATTTATATTTTTGCTTTTTGATAGGGTAAATATTTAAATTTTTTGTTGGTTAACAGAAAATTTATATAAATTTTTAATTTTACCCTTATTTTTGTATAATTTATTGATAAAAATACCCTAATAATATTTTTATATTTGTAATGGAATAAATGCATAAAATCAACATGATGTAATTGTAATAAAATATCATTCTTCGAATTATTATCATTTAAGGAAAAGTAAACATTGATAACTGAAAAAAGCTAGCCATAATTATCAACAATTTATACATAATGCCACATTATGAAGCGTAAAATTAAAAGTTTGTGATTTTTGTTTTTGTTGCGGTCAATTTTTTCTTCAAACAGTTGTCAGAATTTATAAGACAGTAAACGAAGACTTTTTAGATGAGATGCAAAATATATAATTTTGTAATTTTAGAGAGGATTTAAGTGTAATTAGCCCTCTATTAGAATATAATATATACATTACATTTTGGGGAGATTCCCGCTTCATTAGGAAACAATATGTATAGGCAAAAGATACTTTACTTAAGACAAAGATACTTTACTTTCTCTCTAAAATTTTACTCTTGTAATATTTCTCAAGTTTGCAGCAACAACTGTCCTTGTGTCAATTTCTTCTTATACAAGTCCTTTAATTTCATGAATTTTCATACTTTTGAAAGTTAACTTTAGTGATACCGGGAAGTGGGAACATCATTATGTCTGCAACTATTACTTCAAAGAGATAGTTCTACGTTTCTTCCAATTTATTTTACCTTCAAGATCTCAAATGATTAATATTTTTCAAAACAAAGAAACAATTGTTTTTCTTTAATAAACAAACTCAATTTTAAATTTTTTCAATAGTGGCACACTTCGTTGCGGAGTCACCATTGCATATCCCATCGTTGCCATCACTGGTCGGGCCACCATGACCGGTGAATCGATGTCAAGCCATCCATTGTCGGTACATCGGAGCCTACTGCCTCCCATGTCCCATCACAGCCTATCATCCGTCGCATCATCACCAACCCCAGGATCCCACATGTTCATCCCGTTGCGGGATGCATGGTAATCTACATTTTTTTTAAAAAATTTCATGCTTTTAATTCTAGTATAAATCAAACTTTATGTTGCTTTGCTCTTTTTTACAGGTCTAGCCGTCGACTCCACGCCGCATCTGCGGATGTCATATCGGGTCACTTCACATAGGTGTGACCTAATATTTACACCAGTATCCCAATGGAGTAAGCAAGGAAAAGAGACGAATGGTCATCATGGGTTACGGTCGAGATCTGGCCAGCCCTTCTCCTGATTTGGTCGATATTAATTAGAGTTTAGGAAAAGTCGGTGAATAATAAGGCCAACCTTGTAGCCAATCCATGTCAGTTAGAACTATTTATCAGGGTGGGTCCTCCTCTATTACGCAACATAAGTAAAAATTGGTAAGTTTTAGTTTTTAATTAAAATTAATTTAATTTAATTTAATTTAATTATTATAAAATGTTATGTTTTACTAAAGTCTTACGTTTTATAACATGTACGTAGGATGCCTAGCTTGGCAAGGAACCTCGAGGATGGAAGTCTTCTATGATTGTTGGACGAAAAATGTCGATGGCAGCCGAGGGTAATGAAAGTCGTATTAAGTCATAGTTGTATGTTCTACTTTATTTTTTTAAGAAAAATCAACATTTGAAATTTTAATAGTATTTATTTTATTTTTTTCATTATAGGATAATTTTCAAAAACTGATCGAGGTGTAAGCCTCCCAGCGATCCCCGAATATATCTAAGCTCACTGCTAGCATGCCTAGGAAGAGGATTTGAGGTTGTCAACGGTAGAAGGAAGAAGTTGATTAGAATTGAGAAAGTTTTGTTCCTATTGTTACAAATAGATCTCCAGGATGGGGTTTGTCCCTATTGTTACAAACAGGTCTTCGGGAGGGGGTCCAAGGCTTATACACATTCACCGGTAGTTCAGGGATGTCAACTCCATGTAGATGCATCCCCCGATACCAACTGTTAGGTGGAAGAGTTGGATCTACTCATGTCGCACATGATGCAATACGTTAGCATCCCTCAGTCATTGGCTCAGACTGTAGCACTAGCAAATGAGTTGCCAATAGCCCCAGTGGACTGAGCACCGCCAACAGAGCAACATAGGACCCTGATCAGGAGAACATATGCCTAAATTAGATTTTTTTTTTCCTATGTAAGTTAAACATTTTTATAATAATATTTAAATTATTTCATACGCATTAAATTTAATTATTTATTACATTGTGTATTAATATTTCTTATTAACTGCAGTTATAATTGAATTAAAAAATAATAAGGTTTGTCTTTTGGACATAATAAAATTTTTTGAGAAAACAATTCTGGACTATCAAATTCGTTGCAAAATTTCATATAGCAATATGTGTTGCACCCGCTACAAAACAAAATTTCATTCCAAAAAATGCATCCCAAAATATTGCGAGGACCTTTGCCATCACAAAACAATGACAACCTATCGTTCATGCGATGGACGTACCTAGCAAAAAGTCATCTAAATATCAGGGCATGTGCCTCTCTGTCACCAAAGTCGTCCAAAACTAACCTGTCATTAATAAAAATCGGCCATCACAAAGTGCAAATTTCCTTCCCCATCGAAGTAGCAAGATTGCCATGAATGTTTGCACCCTTTTTCAATACATTGTCATGGGCCCAATGTCCATGCCAAAAGTTGTTAATGGATTTGCCACCATTTTCGCCTTATCGTCTTAATTGTGACGAATTTTTAAGAAATTCATCGTAATATTCATTGCAAAAATGCAATTTTATTGTAGTGATTGAAAGCTCAAGAATAAAATGATGAGGTCCAATCTTGAATATTGTGAAGAGCTATTATGTCTTCAAAGATGTAAATTTTAAATAATGTTTATCTTGTTAATAGAATTATGTGACTTCTTCATTTTCGAAATCTAACATGCGTCAAAATAATAAAACTATGTCTAATTACGATACACCTATGAAAAGTATGCTAATTTTAAAAATCATGCACATACGAATGATAATGATGGCATCTACTATTTGTCAATTATTCATAATTTTCTTTTAATAAATTATATAAATATTTTTTTGGTTTTGACAAATCCTACATCTTTGTATTCATAAAAGAAAATAGTATCATTTCACGTGATCTTAATATTTTTAAGAATTTACCACATCATTTCCTTTGTAACATTACCAATACACTTTTGATGTTGTAATTGTTAGAATAGGTGACCAGAAAGCCAATTGGATTGGCGATTTTGGGTACTATTTAGCAAATTTTATTAATGTAATATTGACTTGATGAATATAGTAACTATTCATCCGTGGCACTATGTGTTTGTTGTGCTTACTGATTACGTTAAACGGCGTTTTAACGTTACAACAAATGTCTACAGACCAATTGGATAACCCATGTAGCTGAGTTGTGCATTGGATGGCAACTACGAAACCAACTTCTGAGGGTTGGTCTGAAATGTTCCAAGTTGAAGGACCATGAGACAGGGCATCAAGGGTCCTATAGAGACTTGCACTAAAGATTGCATTCATTGGATGAGTGCGTGTTTCATCGGCGACAGACGTTGGACGTCTATGCAGTATTAGTGGGTTAGTTGACAAGGGTTTCATCTGACTGAACTAACTCGCGGGAATCATCATATGAAAGTCTTGGAGGCTTGGTCGGTATGACTAAAATTCCCGGCTCCGACAACACGAGATTAGTCCTCAGACTTGAGGAATCATGACAGTCACATGCATATGAAGGTTATATCTAGGGTCTGGCAAGAGATGTTCGTATATGGGATACGTTCATCATAAGCCTTATCCAGTGCAGTTGGAATATGTATTGAGGATGGTGGCTTCCAAGATAAGATCTGTCACCTGTCAGTATATGACAGTCGAGCCTCCTATGCGCTCTGAGACGGTTTATGCTCTTTAAGTCTGTGGCCACAATAATTGGTCAAGTAGGGAATGGTTTCCTTCGCCGATCAATAGAGAAAACGTGTCTTGAGTTATTGAGCATAGTTGTCTAGTCCAGGATGAAAACCGACGCCCAATTCCATGCCCTAGACTTAGACCGGGAGACGGATGATGGAAGGACCGTACTCGTATGGAACTCGGGAGCCTAAATATTCACGCCAACATTCACCTAGTCTCTAGCGCCATGTAGAGTTGCTAGACGGCCACCCATGGTGACGGCCGTTTTCTCGATTAATGGTTAATTGAAAAAACAATAAATTAAATTGGATTTAATTGACCAATTGTGTTGAACACAAGCCCAAGTCTAGCTGAGGGTGAATCTAATGAGTCACACACAAATCACTTTGGATTTGGTGGAGTTAATTTGGAATTAACTCTAGAAGAAGCGAATAAATTAATTTAATCGGATTAAATTTATTCAAGAGAGAAAATAAATGATTGGATGATTTATTGAGAAATCCATTTGATGGATGGTCCAAGATTAATTAATTGGATTAGTTAATTGTGGACTAAGAACCTTCAAATTAATTGGATTAATTTATCGGGTTTTGGCTAAAATAGTTGATTGGATCAATTATTCTTAATTTGGACTTATGTTTATTTAATTGAATTAAATAAATAATTGGGCTTCAATTGGATTGAAATTAATTAGATTAATTAATGCCCAATGGATACATGTTTGGACTTTATTTAATTTGATTAAATACAATTCCAAAAAATATAAGGATCCAAGTCCATTTTTCATGCAAGTTGAAGCTAGTTAAGAAGGAGTTTCAACTCCTCCACATGTGTACATGATATGCACGAAATTTAGCTCTTTTGTGGGTGGTTTTATCTTGATATCATGTGTAGTGGATGTGCTAGAAGTGTGTGTATGTGGAAGTTGCCTTGGAGGTTACTTATGTAGGTGGTTTTTTGAACTCTACATTCTACATACACAAAACAACTTTGCTAGACATTTTACTTACTAACTTGCTTCATTTTTTGCTGGAGATTTCAGGCCAAACATTTTCTTGAAATTCTCTCTTGAGTGTTCATACTTCTTAGAGAAGATTGAACAAAAACATTCCAAGGTACACTAATTCATAGTGCTTTCTTTGGAATTATTTTTTCTTCTTTTTCTATTTTCCATCTAGTAATAGAGTATAAATAAATTCCAAGTATGGTGTGGACAATACTTAGAGAAGTTCTATATTGAGCTCTCAAGTGGACATACAAGAAAGATTAGAAGGAAAAAGGCTAGAATCCGTTCTACGTAAAATCGAACAAAGGTTGGTTTTCTTTTACGTTTACATGTACCTTTGTTCTTGTCCTTTAAGCCACATGTCCAACATTTTTCTTTTTATTATTTGTACTTTGACATACACCGAACGCCCGGGAACTTCAAAGGGAACACCCATTTGAATCCAATTTTAATTGTGCCATAAATTTATACATTTTTACGCTTCCGTTGCGTTTTCGGGCCATACCCGATTCTTTCAATGGTATCAGAGTCAGGTTCGGTGGTGTGGCTATAGGATTAACATGTTATTATGAGTTAAGCATGAGGAACATGTTTAAATTGCTTTTTTAAAGCATGATTTATGGCTTTAAAGCATGATTATTTGCGTAGAAAGTATGTGTTAATTTTGCTTTTAAAATTGTGGATATCCATGCATTTTTTGAGAATTGGATTTTCTGTAAATGCATGTTTATATTTCATTTTTATAGTAGAAATTTTTAAAAAAAAATTGGTGAAAAATGGTGCCGGCCGCCCGGCAGGGGCAGCAGGCACGCGCTCGTGCGTACAGGCAGGGGTGCATGCGCGCTCGCGCGGGCGTCCACCCATGCGTACTGCTGGGTGCGCGCGTGCGTGCGCTGATCGCCCACGCCTACTGCTGCGCGCTGGGAGCGCAACGCCTGTGCGCGCGCGCTGCCGGGCGTCTGTTTTGCACCGTTTTTCGTGAAAATTTTGATTTTCTGTATTTCTGCTATTTTTCTAAAATGATCAATTTTGCCATATTTTAATTTTAGTTAAATTGGATTTTTCTAAAATTATTTCATGCCTTAGATTATTTTGGAAATGGTTTCCAGACAAAAAAAATTGTACATTTGATGTGTAGTTGATTTCCATATTTTTTAATTGCATTATTAATATGGTATTTTATGTATTTTATTATGTTTATGGTTTTAGATATTGGATATATATATGAATAGATGCATGGGATGTATTCATTTGATATAATTGTGTAATTGTTGTTTATTTGATAAACAATAAGGATGATCACTAGCCCTTTTTTGCCTATGTATGGTTTATTTATTGTTGGGTGAGGCCTCCGTGCCTCTTTGTTTTTATCTTCTCTCTATCGTCTTTAGTCTTGAAATTATAAGGCTTTCGTCCTATCTTTTAATGTACTCCCCCCGACTTATGATTGGGGTTTCTTTTAAGTTGTACTGAGAGTAGATTAGGTTGTGAGGCTTTATTTTATTAAGTGTAAGCTTCCATGGAGATGAAGGTCCGGTGGACGGAGCCCACGATAGAAAGTCAAGAAGAATAAAGGAGGAATTTTCACAAGGCCCCGTTAGAATGATAATGTGATGTAAAAATTGTAATAGTGTAGGCTTACCCTAGATTAACCATAGATCCACTGTGGGCTCAGGGGATCACTTAGGAACGGGCTTGTGATCATCCTAACAGGGGCGTGCTAGGCTTATTTTGCATGTGTTTAATGTTTTAATGCTTTGATGTATGGTGTGTTTGGAATGCATCGTTTACATTACATGTATAAAACTTGAGCATGCAAAATACTAATAATGATGAGGTCTCGGTCTTACTAAATAATAACTCTCACTTGGATGGTCCAAGTATATATTAGGCCCAAAATTGAATTAAATTAAATGGTTTGATTATTCCAAGCCTTTCATCCATAGCAATGTAGTGAGGAAGCTACTTTCACCCATTCGTGGTCTCACGAGTCGTGGCACGTTTGGAATGGAAGAAAGCTGCACTATTGTTGTGAACAAATGGAATATGCTCCTATTTCCCTGTCTCACGAGTCGTGAGCGGCGATAGTTGAGATATTCATTTGGTTGATGGGTCGGGCCTAACACTAAATAACATGATTCGCTTGGAGTCTTTGGGAACATGTGAAGAGGCGAGGCAAAATATTTTGGGGATCTCATTGGATGAGAATGGTATAGGTTACTTTCCACAAATTATTTTTCCGTGTGAATCGTAAAAGCGGGGCATGGATAATTGTGTTTGTGGACTCCAAGCCTACTAGAAAATGGTTTCTCGAGATTCCCACTTGAGAGTGGGCTTTTTGAAGAAATAGTGGGAGGAGTTAATGACTAAAGACCAAGTCTTAACTTGCATTCAATATTATAATAATTTACTAAATTTTTGCTTTACATTTTGAATGTAGATGTCTAAGAATCCACTCGCTGTATTTCTTGAGATTAATAAATTTGACGGAACAAACTATAATGATTGATTGCAAAATCTGAGGATTGTCCTCAATTTCGAAGACCAGACTTACGTTCTGGATAAGCCTCTTCCTCAGGTCTTGCTGGAGGGGTCCTCATTAGAAGAGCATTTGACGTTCAATGACTGGCAAGAGGACAACCGCAAGGTCCGCAGCATCATACTGGCATCCATGACTAATGAGATCCAGAAACAGTATGATTGGCTGGATGATGTCAGCTTGATAATGCTCCGCATGAAAGGCGTTTATGTGGCACCGGACCGGCATATTAGATATGCTGCGACGAAAAAATTGACAAAAGGTTCGTCTGTACACCAATATGGAGTGATGATGCTATCCCTTGTAGAGAAGCTCAAAGATCTCTGAGCTGATCTTGTAAAAGAGACATACAATGACGTGATCCTTCAGTCTCTTCCTCCCTCCTTTGACCCGTTTATCATTAACTATAACATGAATGAGGTTGAAAAAGACCTTCATGAGTTGTAAAAATGTTGGTCCAATACGAGGCAATGATTGAAAAGTCTGCGCCGTTTGTATTGGTGGGGAAGGCTTCGACCTCAAGAACGAAAGGTAAAGGGACCGGACGCTGGAGGATGAAGAAGGGTAAGACAGAATCAGCCGCTGCAAGCGCTCAGAGCACTCCTATTGCCCCACTGGACGTGGGTAAAGGAAAGAGGAAGGTGGTTTGACAGTCAAGGATTGCAAAAGATGTTTGCATATATTGCCATGAAAAGGGGCATTGGAAGAGGGAGTGTCCTAAAATCCTCTCCAACATTGGTTCATTTGGTTTGAGCTTTAATATTATTACTATACTACTTCTTGGGTATTGGATACCAGCTGTCGAGCTTGTATCTGCAAATGGTTTGCAGAAAATAGATAGGAATAGAAGGCTAAGCCGGAGATGGTTCTAAAGCTAGGTAATGACAGGGTTGTTGCTGCAAAAGCTATAGGACCAAATTAGACTTAGCTAGTGATCATGTTAGGATAGAGTTGATAGGTCACGATTATGTAACC
The DNA here is from genome assembly GCA_034509735.1 of Sesamum alatum. Taxonomy (NCBI): domain Eukaryota; kingdom Viridiplantae; phylum Streptophyta; class Magnoliopsida; order Lamiales; family Pedaliaceae; genus Sesamum; species Sesamum alatum. The sequence continues at coordinate 29,030,818 of JACGWO010000009.1, forward strand.
TAGCATGATCAAATTATGTTTTTCTATTGTTGGACAATTAGGATTACATGGTTTTGACGAATGAAAGTTTTTTTATTTGATAAAGAATGGTTATTCTTGTCTGCTAGGTTGTTTGCATAATTGTTTCAATACTATCCCATAATAAGATTATGAATGCTCAAAATAAATGATAAAATGGATAATCAAGATAAACTCACAGATTTGGCATGCAAAGCTAGGTCACATTGCTCTAGATAGGATAAGGAGGTTAGTAGATTCAAAGAGTCTAGAAATAGACAATTTGAGACTGCTCGCTTGCAAGTCCTTCCTGAGCAGGAAGATGGCCAAGGAGCTCTTTGCAGGACAAAGCATGCTTTCTAGTAGTCTGTTGGATTGGATCTAGTCAGACATCTGTGGGTCACTGAATACACAAGACCAATATAGGGTTCACAAGTCAAGGGCCATTGGAAGCCTCATGGAATTAAATTTGAAGTGAGAACCAAACGGGTTGCAAAATTAACCTTTGATTGGATTGAGTGGTGTGTATTTAGTGGGCGTTCTTGAAGTATATAAATGAGAATGGAATTCTCACTCAGTGGATTCTTCCTGAAGCACCACAATTTAACGACGTCTCTAATAAGGAAGAAACCGAACCTCGTTGGACATGGTTCGATCGGTGTGTTACAATAGGTGACCAGAAAGCCAATAGGTTTGGCGATTTGTAACCTATCTGACAACTTGATGTAAATGTAATATTATTATGTGATGAATAAGATGAGTATTCGTCACCAATGGTACCTTCTTTGTTGCGCTCATCTTACATTTATTAAAACGGTGTTTAACTTATATCGCAACAAAGCCCACAGACCATGGATAACAACTCGTGCAGTTGGGCCACGCATTGGATGGTGGTCATGAAACCAACTCATTAAGAGTTGGGTCTGAAACGTTCCAAGTCGAGGACCTCGAGACAGGGCATCGAGAGTCCTATTGACACTTGCGTCAAGAGTCGTGTTCATTGGATGAGTGTCGTGTTTCATCGGCGACAGGCGTGGGACGCCTACACGATCTTGATGGGTTGGTCGACTGGGGTCGAGCCGACTGGACTGACTCGCGGGGATCATCATATGGAAGCCTTGGAGGCCTGGTCGGTATGAATGGTTTTCCCCGGTTCCGATAGTACAGTAGTAATCCTCAAACTTGAGGAATCATGGCAGTCGCGTGCACAAGACGCCTGTATCTTAGATCTGGTGAGAGGTAATCATTCTGTAAGATGATTATTATAAGCCTTGTCCAGTGCAGTCGGAATGTGTAGCGAGGACGGTGGATTCCAAGAAGAGGATCCGTCCCCTGTCAGTATGTGACAGAGGTATCTCCTATGCACTCGGAGACACGTTCATGCTGTTTGAAGCTGTGGCCATAGTGGTTGGTCGAACAGGGAATGGTTTCCTGTGTCGACGCAATGAAGCATACGTGGTCTCGAGTATTAAGCATAGATGCCTAGTCAAGGATGGGAACTGACGCCCAATTCCATGCCCTAGACTAAGGCCGGGAGACGGTAGACGGAAGGATCGTACCCGTACGGAATCGGCGCCTAAATGTTCATGCCAATTCACCTAGTCTCTAGTGCCATGGACCGTTGCTAGACGACTACCAATGGTAACGGGCCCTTGTGGGATACGGGCCCAAGTTTAGCTGAGGTTGAACCTAAAGGGTCACACACAAATCACCGAGGAGGTTGAGAGATTGACTTGGAGTCAATCTCGAAGGATAAAATAAGTAATTGGATTACTTAAGGGAAAGTCCATTGGATGGACGGGCCGATATTATATCGGGATTTCGTTTAATCGGTAAATTGGATTTTCGATTAAATATGGAAAGTTGAGACGTTGAGACGTTGGATCTTTTAATTGGATTAAAAGATCAACGGGAATAATTCAAATGGACATTAAATTGGATTTAATGTTGGATTCGTCGTAATTGGATTACGATAAAACCCGGTCCGTTAAATTATACTCGAGAGGAGAAATAATTCCTATTTTGGAATAGGAAGAAGTTGGACTTCTTCCCTTAATTAAACATGTACGACATGCTCTCTTGGAGGAAGGAAAATCAGCCATGTTTCATGCTAGGTGGTATGTTGACTTATCTCTTTTGGAAAGAGACAAATCAACTCCAATCAAGCTCTTCCATTTTGGTATGATTTGATCATACCATAAATTTTGGTAGGCTTGATTGAAGAATTGATGGTGATTGATTGGAATGAATCTAGACATCCTTGGATGAACCTAGACACATTCCAATAATCACATTAATTATGTATATATATTAGAATATACAACACCAAGCATATGAGATTCATTATTCATCTTTTTCTAGGAAAAAGAGAAGACAAAAATCCTCTCCTCTCTCTCAAACTCTCGGCCCCTCTCCCTCTCTTACACTTGTGTTCTTCACTTGATTTTGAATCAAGAAGAAGAACAAAGTAAGTTTAAGAGAGCACTAACTCATAGTGTTCTTCTCTTAAACCAATTCCTTCTTAAACCCGTTCTTTTCTAGCAAAAAGAACGTGTGTTTCTTCCGGTGTGGTGTGGATCACCTTTGGAGAATCCATACGTTTGGATTTCGTGAGCATTCCGGAGAAGGAACAACGCAAGTAGCCGAGAGCATACGCTAAATAATCAAAGGTAACGGTTTATTACGCTTTGATTGATTTAATATACATCTATGCCCTATGTGTTTAAATATATGTTTCTAATATTTACACATCCTACATCAAACGCCCGGTTGAGCACCCAAGGGTACACCCCTTGGGATTCGTATTTTAAATTAGATTTGATTTAATTTACGCTATTTCCTCGCTTCCTCGCTTCCGCTCGCGCTCCCGGGCGGATCCGCTTGTCCTTCAAGTGGTATGAGAGCCCAGTTCGATGTAAGGGGCATAGATCTATGTGTTTGGCATGATCTACTTGCTTTTAAATGGCTTTATTGGCATGTTAGATTGTATAAATATATGAGTAATATGATAATTCAATTGTTTGGATTTAATGGACTTTTGGCATGCTTTATTTTGTTAGATTGGATCTAAAATTGCATGCTTATTTTCAAAATAATATTACTGTTATTGTGCTGAAACAGTTTTAAAAAACAAAAAAAAAAAATAAATCGATCAGACCGGCAGTGGCCGCGCGCAGGCGCGCTGGGCTTCGGCCAGCGCGCGCGGGCGTGCGTGCCATGCGCAGCCGGCCGCTGCTGGCCGAGGCCAGCGCACGCGGTACAGAGCGCGCGCGCGCGCGCTGGCTGGCCAGCACAACGGCTGGGCCGTTTTGTGCCGTTTTTCGACTTTTTCCGGAAAATTTGATTTTCTGTATTTTCTGCACAATATTCTAAAAAATATATTAATTTTGCATTTTTGATCTTGTAATAATTGGATTATTCCTTGAATTAAATTTGCTTAATTAATTTGGGATTAATACATGTATTGGATGCATTGTTTAAAATGTCCATTAAATTTGAAATTTGAATTTTGCATATTATTTGTATGTTTATGCTTTTGTGATGTTGGACATCACTTGGGTATTTGGAATATCCATTGGTATTTATGCATGATTATTTGGAATAATTATGTTATGTGTGTTGATGGAATCAACATGAGATGATCACAAGAGCCCTAGACCTTATGTATGGATGAATGTATGATCATTTATTTTCTGTTGGGTGGGGCCTGCGTGCCTATTGTTTTTGGGACTATCATCTCCCGTATTTTCAGCCTCATGATGTTAAGGCTTGTTTTCATTATTACCAATGTATTACTTTCAGTTGTAATGAGAGTAGATAGAATTGGTGAGGTTTTAATTTTAACAAGCAATTGGAGTCGGAGACCCCAAGGAGAAGCATCAAGGCGTGAAACAAGAAGCACTTCAAGGCCCATTGGAATGACAATGGGTATATTATTATTGTAATAATTTAGGACCACCCTAGACAGACCATAGACTCACTGCGTGCTCAGTGGGTCGCATGGGTTGGGCTTGTGATCATCCTGACAAGGGTATGCCATGTTTTATGCATGTGGCATTTTTATTTATCGCTTTAAATATTGGATATTTATGCATGCTAAAACACCATAATGTGATGAGGTCTCGATCACACTCAAAACTCTCATTTGGTTGGACCAAATTAAATATTAGGCCCACAACGGACTTGGATCAAAATGGTATTTATGATCTGTCCGAGCCTTCCATCCACAAAAATGTGGTGAGGAAGCTACCACTACCCAAGTGTGGTCTCACGAGTCGTGGCACACTTGGACTAGGGGAAAGCTGCACCATTGTTGTGAACAAAAAGACTGCGCTCGCTGTTTCCCTGTCTCACGAATCGTGGGGGGCGACAGTTTGAGGCATGATTTGGTTGATGGGTCGGGCCTAACACTGAGTAACATGGTTCGCTTGGAGTCCTCGGAACCATGCGAATAGGTGAGGCAAAATATCTTGGGAATCTCATTGGATGAGAATGATATTAGATATCTCCCACGAGGTCTTCTTCATGTGAATCGTAAAAGCGGGGCATGGAGATTATGCTAGTGGATCCCAAGCCCACTAGGAAATGGTTTTCCGAAACTCCACTTGAGAGTGGCAGACTTTCGTATAAATAGTGGGAAGGTTAAAGACTAAAAGACCAAGTCTTCAACTTGAACAATAATATTACCATCATCTACTAATTTCTGCTTTACATTTTCATTAATGTAGATATGTCTAAGAACCCATTAACCATGATTCTCAAGACTAACAAATTCAACGGAATGAATTACTCGGACTGGCTGAGAAACCTTAGGATTGTCCTCGGTTTCGAGAACCAAGGCTACGTCTTGGACGAGCCGCCACCGAGCGACTTACCGGAGGGGTCCACGCCTGAAGAACGTTTGACATTCGAGAAATGGCATGAGGAAAACCGAGTACGCAGTGTCATACTGGCTTCGATGTCTGACGACATCCAGAAGCAGTACGAGAGGCTGGACAATGTCTCCGCCATAATGCTCCGCATGAACGAGGTTTATGCGGTTCTGGATAGGCATATTAGATATGCCGCCACAAAAGCATTCTTTGGCACCAAGCTCGCTGAAGGAGCGTCTGTACAGAGTCATGGGGTCAAGATGCTCTCCCTAGTGGAGAAACTCGAGGACCTTAAAGCTGGGCTTAACAATGACACGTACATTGACGTGATCCTCCAGTCGCTTCCTCCATCCTATGACCCGTTTGTTGTAAACTACAACATGAACGGACTTGAGAAGTCTATTCATGAGTTGATCAACATGCTGGTCCAATACGAGGCAACGACCCACAAGTCGACGCCGGCGGTATTGATAGGAGAGGCTTGAACCTCCAAGGCTAATGGCAAGAGGGCCGGATGCTGGAAGAGGAAGAAGGGCAAGGGAAGACGGTTGCGGCCCCTGCTTGCGCTCCGGGCGTCCCTATTGCCCCGGTTGGACCGAGCAAAGGGAAAAAGGAAGGCCCGTGGTTCTCAGCGGTCCAAGGCAAATGATGTCTGCATGCATTGCCAAGGGAAAGGGCATTGGAAGAGGGAGTGCCCACAACTCCTCTCCAATGCAGGTATGTTTGTGGTTGAAGTAAATATGATTACTAATTCTACTTCATGGGTATTGGATACCGGGTGTGGTGCTCACATCTGCAATGATTTGCAGGCACTGCAAAGAAGCAGAAGGCTAACCAAGGATGAGATGATCCTGAGGCTAGGCGATGGCAAGGCCGTTGCTGCGGAGGCCGTAGGATCACTAGAGTTAGCCATTAGTAGTCATGTTAGGATTGTACTGAACGACTGTTTCTATGTACCTAGCATGATTAAAAACATTGTTTCCATCCCGGTCCTTGATAAGGAGGGATATGAATTTACCATCAATAAAAATGATTTTTTCATTATCAAAGATGGTATTTCTCATTTGCTTGGTACATTGGTCAACGGTCTGTACATACTTCAACAGTCTAATTGGATTATGACTGCAGAACACAAACGAAAACGTGATGATCATAATAACGCACAGATATGGCATGCGAGGTTAGGTCATATCTCTAAAGATAGGATAAGAAGGTTGGTGGACTCAAAGAGTCTAGAAATAGACGATTTGGACAACCTACCGACCTGCGAATCCTGTCTAAAGGGAAAGATGACCAAGAAACCCTTTGTTGGACAAAGTACGCTAGCCAGTGGTCTGTTGGATTTGATCCATACAGATGTCTGTGGTCCACTAAATACTCAGGCTAGAGGTGGGTACTCGTACTTCATAACCTTTACCGATGATCACTCACGGTATGGTTAAGTTTACCTGATGAGGTACAAGTTTGAAGCCTTTGGAAGGTTTAAGGAATACAGACTTAAAGTAGAGAACCAAATCGGTCGAAAGATCAAAGCCCTTCGGTCGGATCGAGGTGGAGAGTATTTGAGTGGTGAGTTTACTGATTATCTAAAAGAGAATGGGATTCTCTCTCAGTGGACCCCTCCTGGGACACCGCAGCTTAATGGTGTATCTGAAAGGAGGAATCGGACCTTGTTGGACATGGTCCGATCCATGATGAGTTTTACCGAACTTCCCCTTTCCTTCTGGGGATACGCTCTTCAGACGGCGACCAAAGTTTTGAACTTGGCGCCATCTAAAAAGGTATCCCAGACGCCATATGAGATATGGCATGGCAAGCCTGCCTCCTACAAATACTTGAAAGTGTGGGGTTGCCCCGCATATGTCAAGAGATTAGTGGGAGATAAACTGGACTCGAGGTCTAGTTTATGCAGGTTCATCGGTTATCCAAAAGAAACTGCGGGGTATTATTTCTACGATCCCTCCGAGCAAAAGGTTTTTGTCTCGCGAAACGCAGTCTTCTTGGAAAAAGGTTTTCCATCGGATAGTCGACGCGATGAGGTACTCATTGAGGAATCAAGTGAGGCACCTCAAGAGGCGGCAGTGACATGTGAGCCAGAAGTTCCAACTGATATTGTTCCAGTCCTCCGTAGGTCAGCCAGAGTATCCCATGCACCTGATAGGTATGGATTTCTGGGCCTGACCGGTCAGTTGGATAATGATCCGAAGACGTACGGAGAAGCGATGTCGGACATCGATTCGGACAAGTGGCTTGAGGCCATGAAATCCGAGATGGACTCGATGGGTACAAACAAGGTTTGGACCCTAGTAGATCCACCCAAAGGGGTTAAACCCGTAGGGTGTAAATGGGTCTACAAACGTAAGCTTGGAGCTGACGGGGAGGTTACAACCTTCAAAGCCAGGCTTGTGGCGAAAGGTTACACTCAACGACCCGGGGTCGATTTTGAGGAAACCTACTCGCCCGTAGCAATGGCCAAGTCCATTCGGATACTGCTTGCCATAGCAGCGTGGTATGACTATGAAATATGGCAGATGGACGTGAAAACGACTTTCCTCAACGGTTTCGTAGAGGAAGAGATCTATATGGATCAGCCGGCAGGTTTCACAACTGTTGGAGAAGAGCAGAAGGTCTGCCGTCTCCAAAGGTCCATCTATGGCCTCAAACAAGCTTCTCGAAGCTGGAACATATGTTTTGATGAAGTCATACGGGGATATGATTTCATCAAGAACGAGTCCGATCCTTGTGTATACAAGAAGATCAGTGGGAGCTCAGTTGCGTTTTTGGTGCTTTACGTGGATGACATCTTGCTCATTGGGAATGATGCTAAGATGTTGGGTACCACTAAAGCTTGGTTGTCAACGCAATTCTCCATGAAGGATATGGGCGAGGCATCCTACATCTTTGGCATCAAGATCTACAGAGATAGATCTAAAAGGATGTTAGGAATGGCTCAGTCCTCGTACATTGAGAAAGTCTTGAAGAGATTCAAGATGGAGAACTCAAAACGAAAATTCCTTCCTATGAGGCATGGAATTAAGTTATCCAAGAAGTAGTCTCCTAAGTCTCCTAAGTCTCCTAAGATCAGCCGTAGGCAACATACAGTATGTTGTTCAATGCACTAGACTTGATATGGCTTTCGCTTTGAGCGTAACAAGTCGATATCAGTCGAGTGCCGGGGAGGCACACTGGAGTGCAGTCAAGACTATCCTGAAGTACCTGAAAAGGACATGTTCTTGATCTACGGCGGTGGACAGTTGATACTGGAAGGCTATAGCGACGCTAGCTTCCAGTCGGATGACGATGATGCCAAGTCTCAGTTTGATTTTTGTATTTAGACTAAATGGTGGCGTGGTTACTTGGAAGGGTTCCAATCAGGCTACCACGGCGGACTCCACCATAGAGTTTTGAATACATAGCGGCTTTGGAAGCTGCTAAGGAGTGGTTTGGTTGATGAGCTACATCCAAGGGTTGGATGTAGTACCTAGCATTGCTAAGCCTATAATTATCTTTTATGATAACAACGGGGCGATAGCGCTAGCAAAGGGACCGAGATCTCATCACGATCCAAGCATATTCTTAGACGCTACCATCTGCTTAGAGAGATGGATAGCAGGAGTGACGTTCGGTTGGACCGAGTCAGCTCCGCAGAAAACATAGCAGATCTACTTGCTAAGCCCATGTTGCGAGTTGCTCATACTCACCATCTGAATAAGAGGTTTGAGGCCAATGGGTGATTGGCTTTAGGTCAAGTGGGAGATTGTTAGAATAGGTGACCAGAAAGCCAATAGGTTTGGCGATTTGTAACCTATCTGACAACTTAATGTAAATGTAATATTATTATGTGATGAATAAGATGAGTATTCGTCACCAATGGTACCTTCTTTGTTGCGCTCATCTTACATTTGTTAAAACGGTGTTTAACTTATATTGCAACAAAGCCCACAGACCATGGATAACAACTTGTGCAGTTGGGCCACGCACTGGATGGTCGTCATGAAACCAACTGATTAAGAGTTGGGTCTGAAACGTTCCAAGTCGAGGACCTCGAGACAGGGCATCGAGAGTCCTATTGAGACTTGCGTCAAGAGTCGTGTTCATTGGATGAGTGTCGTGTTTCATCGGCGACAGGCGTGGGATGCTTACACGATCTTGATGGGTTGGTCGACTGAGGTCGAGCCGACTGGACTGACTCGCGGGGATCATCATATGGAAGCTTTGGAGGCCTGGTCGGTATGATTGGTTTTCCCCGATTCCGATAGTACGGGATTAATCCTCAGACTTGAGAAATCATGGCAGTCGCGTGCACAGGACGGCTGTATCTTGGATCTGGTGAGGGGTAATCATTCTGTAAGATGATTATTATAAGCCTTGTCCAGTGCAGTCGGAATGTGTAGCGAGGACGGTGGATTCCAAGAAGAGGATCCGTCCCCTGTCAGTATGTGACAGAGGTATCTCCTATGTACTCGGAGACACGTTCATGCTGTTTGAAGCTGTGGCCACAGTGGTTGGTTGAACAGGGAATGGTTTCCTGTGTCGACGCAATGAAGCATACGTGGTCTCGAGTATTAAGCATAGATGCCTAGTCAAGGATGGGAACCGACGCCCAATTCCATGCCCTAGACTAAGGCCGGGAGACGGTAGACAGAAGGATCGTACCCGTACGGAATCGGCGCCTAAATGTTCACGCCAATTCACCTAGTCTCTAGTGCCATGGACCGTTGCTAGACGGCCACCCATGGTAACGGGCCCTTGTGGGACACGGGCCCAAGTCTAGCTGAGGGTGAACCTAAAGGGTCACACACAAATCACCAAGGAGGTTGAGAGATTGACTTGGAGTCAACCTCGAAGGATAAAATAAGTAATTGGATTACTTAAGGGAAAGTCCATTGGATGGACGGGCTGATATTGTATAGGGCTTTCGTTTAATCGGTAAATTGAATTTTCGATTAAATATGGAAAGTTGAGACGTTGAGACGTTGGATCTTTTAATTGGATTAAAAGATCAACGGGAATAATTTAAATGGACATTAAATTGGATTTAATGTTGGATTCGTCGTAATTGGATTACGATAAAACTCGGTCCGTTAAATTATACCCGAGAGGAGAAATAATTCCTATTTTGGAATAGGAAGAAGTTGGACTTCTTCCCTTAATTAAACATGGCCGACATGCTCCCTTGGAGGAAGCAAAATCAACCATGTTTCATGCTAGGTGGTATGTTGACTTATCTCTTTTGGAAAGAGACAAATCAACTCCAATCAAGCTCTTCCATTTTGGTATGATTTGATCATACCATAAATTTTGGTAGGCTTGATTGAAGAATTGATGGTGATTGATTGGAATGAATCTAGACATCATTGGATGAACCTAGACACATTCCAATAATCACATTAATTATGCATATATATTAGAATATACAACACCAAGCATATGTGATTCATTATTCATCTTTTTCTAGGAAAAAGAGAAGACAAAAATCCTCTCCCTCTCTTACACTTGTGTTCTTCACTTGATTTTGAATCAAGAAGAAGAACAAAGTAAGTTTAAGAGAGCACTAACTCATAGTGTTCTTCTCTTAAACCAATTCCTTCTTAAACCCGTTCTTTTCTAGCAAGAAGAACGTGTGTTTCTTCCGGTGTGGTGTGGATCACCTTTGGAGAATCCATACGTTTGGATTTCGTGAGCATTCCGGAGAAGGAACAACGCAAGTAGCCGGGAGCATACGCTAAATAATCAAAGGTAACGGTTTATTATGCTTTGATTGATTTAATATACATCTATGTCCTATGTGTTTAAATATATGTTTATAATATTTACACATCCTACATCGAACGCCCGGTTGAGCACCCAAGGGTACACCCCTTGGGATTCGTATTTTAAATTAGATTTGATTTAATTTACGCTATTTCCTCACCTCCTCGCTTCCGCTCGCGCTCCCCGGTGGATCCGCTTGTCCTTCATGGTGTTTCACTAAACTACCTTGGCCCATCTGGGCGTGTTCTTAAGACAGTAGCCAAGTTGTAAAATATGGCACTTTCTAAAGATCGTGGCCCAGACGCCATATTGGATATGGCATGGCAAGCCTGTATCCTACAAAGTACTTGAGTATGTGGGATGGTCTTGCACACGTCAAGGGACTAGTGGGAGGCAAACTAGGTTTGCACAGGTTCATCTGTTGTCCTAAGGGAAATTGGATTTCAGAGGATAACCGGTGTCAGGAGTAGCTCCTTGAGGAATCAAGTAGAGCGACACTTCAATACAATATTACAAATATCATTTGAAATCAAGTTTGCTCAATGACTATATTCCAGTTCTCCTAAGGATGACCAAAATATTTCAGATACCTGAGAGGTACAGGTTTCTAGGTCAGTCCGGTCAATTGGATTATATCCAAAAGACATAAGGAGAAACAAGGATGGACATTAGATCGAATCAGTGGCTTGGCTGTGTGATTCGACATGGAATTCAAACTAGGTTTGAAACTCCATGTAATTGGAGTATTCGTTTTGATGAGTTCATACGGGGTATGACTAGATCAGTAACGAGCTTGAGGGTCAATGAGAGTTTAGTTGTGTTCCTAGTGTTTAAAGTGTGTAGCGTCTTATTCATTTAGAATGAATTTAAGATGTTAGGAAACACTGAAACACGAACGTTGTTCACACAATTCTCCGTGAAAGGAATTAGATTCCTATATATAGGGTTAAGCTGTCCAAAATTCAGTCAAGGTTGACTGATAAGGAAGCTTAGATGTTTGACATCCCCTACGTCTTTGCCATAGGCAGCATGTGTTGTTATTTGGTGCATTGGACCTGATGTTGTGTATGCTTTGAGCATAACGACAGAAATTGGGTATGTACCGAGGAGGCGTAGACTGTTGTTGAAAACAATCTTTAATACCTGAATAAGGATTAAACAAGTGTTCTTGATGCACGTTCTATGGAGAGTTGATTCTGGAAGGCTATAGCGATACTAGCTTCCAATATCATGTGAATAATATCTAGTCTCAGTATGAACAGTACTGAACATATATTCAGGCTAATGGTAGGGTGGTGGCTCAAAAAATTTTCAAGCGGGATACCACGACAGACCATGAAAGTTGAATGTCGGCAACTTTAGAAGCTACTCTGGAAAGTGGTTTGGATGAAAAAACCACATCCAATGATTGGGTGTGGTGCCTAGCATGGGCAAGCCAGTAGTTACCTTGGAGGATAACAACATGGCTGTAGCGCAAGCTATAGGACCATGATCTCATCACGGATCCAAGAAAATTCTTAGACAGTACCATCTGCTTGGAGCAATGGTATGAAGAGGTGACGTGCGGTTGGACCGCTTGGCAAAAATAAGGTAGAACCGTGAGACCAAGCCAGATATCGCAGGTTACTCATGCTCAGATAACTTTGAGCGACATGGGTGATTGACTTTAGGTCAAGTGGGAGATTTTTAGAATAGGTGACCAGAAAGCCAATTGGATTGGCGGTTTTGGGTTCTATTTAGAAAACTTTATTAAAGTAATATTGACTTGATGAATATAGTATATATTCATCCATGGCGCTATGTGTTTGTTGTGCTTACTGATTACGTTAAACGACATTTTAACGTCACAACAAATGTCTACAGACCAATTGGATAACCCATGTAGCTGAGTTGCACATTGGATGGCAGCTACGAAACCAACTTCTGAGGGTTGGACGTTGGACGTCTATGCAGTATTAGTGGGTTAGTTGACAAGGGTGTTAGCTGACTGAACTGATTCGCGGAAATCATCATATGGAAGCCTTGGAGGCTTGGTCGGTATAACTAGAATTCCCGGCTCGATAGTACGAGATTAGTCCTTGGGCTTGAGGAATCATGACAGTCATATGCATATGAAGGCTGTATCTAGGGTCTGGCAAGAGATATTCATATCTAGGATACGTTCATCATAAGCCTTATCTAGTGCAGTCGTAGTATGTATTGAGTACGGTGGATTCCAAGAGAGGATCCGTCACCTATTAGTATATGACAATCGAGTCTCCTATGCACTTTGAGATGGTTTATGCTCTTTAAGTCTGTGGTCACAACAATTGGTCGAGTATAGAACGGTTTCCTACATCGATCAATACAGCAAACGTGTCTTGTGTTATTGAGCATAGTTGTCTAGTCCAGGATGGGAACCGACGCCCAATTCCATACCCTAGACTTAGACCGGGAGACGGATGATGAAAGGACCGTACTCGTATGGAATTTGGGAGCCTAAATATTCATGCCAACATTAACCTAGTCTCTAGTGCCATGGAGCGTTGCTAGACGGCCACCCATGGTGATTGGTGTTTTTTCGATTAATGGTTAATTGAAAAAACAATTAATTAAATTGAATTTAATTGACCAATTATGTTGGACACAAGCCCAAGTCTAGCTGAGGGTGAACCTAATGAGTCACATACAAATCACTTTGGATTTGGTGGAGTTAATTTGGAATTAACTCTAGAAGAAGCGAATAAATTTTAATCGGATTAAATTTATTCAAGAGAGAAAATAAATGATTGGATCATTTATTGAAAAATTCATTTGATGGATAGTCCAAGAGTAATTAATTGGATTAGTTAATTTTGGACTAAGAACCTTTAAATTAATTGGATTAATTTATCAGGTTTTGGCTAAAATAGTTGATTGGATCAATTATTCTTAATTAGGACTTATGTTTATTTAATTGGATTAAATAAATAAATGGAATTCAATTGGATTGAAATTAATTAGATTAATTAATGCCCAATGGACACATGTATGGACTTTATTTAATTTGATTAAATACAATTCTAAAAATATAAAGATCCAAGTCCATTTTTCATGCAAGTTAAAGCTAGTTAAGGAGGAGTTTCAACTCCTCCACATGTGTACATGATATGCACTAAAATTAGCTCTTTTGTGGATGTGCTAGAAGTTGTGTACGTGGAATTCGCCTTGGAGGTTACTTATGTTGGTGGTTTTTTGAACTCTACATTCTACATACACAAAACAACTTTGCTAGACATTTTACTTAGTAACTTGCTTCATTTTTTGCTGGAGATTTTAGGCACAAAACTCTCTGGAAATTCTCTCTCGAGTATTCATACTTCTTAGAGAAGATTGAACAAAAATATTCCATGGTACACTAATTCATAGTGCTTTCTTTGGAATTATTTCTCATCTTTTTCTATTTTCTATCTAGCAATAGAGTAGAAATAAATCCCAAGTGTGGTGTGGACAATACTTAGAGGAGTTCTATATTGAGCTCTCAAGTAGACATACAAGAAAGAAAAGAAGGAACAACGCTAGAAGCCGTTCTCCGTAAAAACGAACAAAGGTTGGTTTTCTTTCACATTTACATGCACCTTTGTTCTTGTCCTTTAAGCTACATGTCCAACATTTTTCTTTTTATTATTTGTACTTTGACATAGACCGAACGCCCGGGAACTTCAAGGTGAACACCCCTTTGAATCCGATTTGAATTATCCCTTAAATTTACACGTTTTTACGCTTCCATTGCGTTCTCGGGCCATACCCGTTTCTTTCAATGTATTTGTAAATACACCCCCTAATCGGAGACAAACCAGTTTTACAAATACATCCCTGGTTTAAATTACATTGACCCCCCGCCTCCCCAAGATTGTACTTTTAAGGGTAACGAGTATTTATATAATTAGATCTAACATCAAAAGTTTGTCGATATATATATTTTATGCTATTTTCTTTTTTTTTGAAAAAAATAACTTTCATATTTGTAGCATGTTGACCCATGCGAACATTAAGGGGATGACTGGTATATAGGAATGAAATTGAGTCAAACAGCATAACACCCCTCCCCCCCCGCCCCCCCGTGTTTTGAAAACTCAATTAAAAAATTCCTTATATTTTAATTTAGGAATGGAATAAGGCTAGAAAAAAAAAAATCACATTTGAATACATTCCTATATTTGGTATACATAAATTAGAAGGTTATAGCATTGTTATTCCTTAGTTAATTCCATTCACATAATTGATAATTAAAAAATAGGATTAATTACACTAAGACCCCATCTGAAAATGCATAATTACACTTTCCCCCAAAGAAGTTTTGAAATTACATTTACACCCCCTCTAATAATTCTTTGTTTACACCTGACCTCCATTCGTTAAAGTTTGGGCGGAAAATGTTCATTTCAACAAAAATAATTACATAAATTTTCAATTTTACCTCTCATTTAACATTCTCGTGCAATAATTTTGTACTTATAAGGAAAAAATATAATAATATTGGCCTCACTCCATACATATATGTTACACTTATCCTCTTATAAGTACAAAAATATACATGAGAATGTTAAATGATCGGAAAAATTGAAAATTTGTGTAATTATTTTTGTTCACGTGAACATTTTTCGTCCAAACTCTAACGGATGGGGGTCAGGTGTAAACAGAGAATTTTCGGAGGGGGTGTAAGTGTAATTTCAAAACCTTTTTGGGGGAAAGTGTAATTATACATTCTCAGAGGGGGTGTAAGTGTAATTAACCATAAAAAATATGATTAGTAATGGAATGAAATTACTTTTATGATAAATTTGGCCTTCATATTTTTTTAAAACATGTAGTCATATTTTATTGAATATGTTGTATTCAATTGTATAACAATACTATTTTCAAAATTGCTTAGAATGTTATAAGCAATTTATAAAACATCTCATATGTTATTGAATATATATATATATATATATGAAAAAAAATTGAGTTATTTACATAATAAATAATGTATTGACTCAATAAATATATAAATAACATTTTTTTGAAAAAATAAAATAAAAATGATTCGAACAACCAAATGGATTATTTTATGTAATCATAATGCATCTAACATTATTTCTTCAATACTCAATAAAAGTAATATTTTGAATTAATAAAAATAATTAAATATCAAACTAATATCACTTTTTGATTACCATGCATATACAATTATTTTTCAATACTAGATACAAGTACTTAACTTTGATAACAATTAATACTAAGTATTAAACTAATACAAATACTAAATTTGATAACAATTAATACTAAATATTAAACTAATACAAGAAAGAAAATCCTTCATTCTCAACATGTTATAAATAGTTAACACTATATTGAGGGAAGAAATGACTAATCCCTTATCTAAGGGAATAAGAATTTCCATAAAAATAAGTATTCTCAAACTTAGATTATACAATCATAGATGTATGAATGGACTTAAAAATGATCATTCCATTATTACAAATTGCCCTGTAAGTTCATAACCCTAATCATGTCAGTTATAAATGTGTCCAGTCATATATGTTTACAAATAGTTGAGCCAAAAACACATCCAAGTCTGCTGCACAAAATCCCCAATTTGTGAAAAATAAGTACAGTCACACGAAAAACATTAGCAATTTACAGTTACTTTAGGGACGGAGTTAGGGCTCCCCACAATGTGTATGTATGTTGAAAACAACAAAACCTTATAAATGTAAATATTAGAAGGTCTTTAATTAATTAAAACTAGTTACATTTACACAAATTTTAAAATTAGAAATATTTATTAAATTTATTATGAATTATTTTTTTGTAAAAAAATGAATATTTATTAATTTATATAAGTAAAATAAAAGAACAAGTTAAAATAAAATAAATAATATGAAAATAAAAATAAGTAAGAGGTGAAAAAATAAAATACTAGACAAAAAGTGATATAAGAGAGAGGGAAGGAGGACGTCAAAATCAAATAAATAATCAAATAAATAAGAGTCGAGTGGGAAAAAAAGAAAGGGAAAAATAAAAAATTAATATAATACTATCCTTTTAAATGTGATTAATTCTGTCAAATATATTAAAAGACATACCATAGAAGTTTTTTGGACCTAGATCTCATGAATATATATAATACAAGCGATAACAGTGCACTTGATCTGTGTGCATGTATACAACATAATTATAATACTGTATTAACATAAATATAAAAATATGATGTCGCATGTCAAACAACAAATTAATTTCACATAAAATAAGAATCGAAAATTAGGTATAACTAATGAAAATTTTATAAAGAAGAACAACACAAAGATGATTTTCTAAAACTATAATAAGGTAAAAAAATATAAACAATAAGATGCTTAAAAATATGAATCTAAATTAGAAAAAGCATGTTTTTTATTGACGAGATTTTCTCAACGGTGGTTGCTGCTTTGTAGCTATGCCGAGGATTATGAGTTACCTTATTTGGAATTGCTAAGGTTTGGAGGGTCCTTGGACAATTTGACATCTCAGTGAGCTCGTGTACCAGCATAACCCTTCACTGGTGTTCCTGATTGAGACTAAATGTAATATTAGGAAATTTGAGATTATGAAATGAAAACTTGCTATGTTCGTTATTGGGTGGACTCCAAAGGCAAGGGAGGTGGTCTTGCCCTTCTTTGGAGAAAAGATGTTCTCGTGAATTTTCTTTTCTTTTTTTCATATTGACATACAGATCCAATTAGATGTTGGGGATGATTCTTGGCGTTTCATAGATTTATATGGCGCCCCAGAATTGAGCAGTAGAGCAGCTTCTTGGAATTTACTTAGGAATCTAAATAGCATTTCCACCCTCCTTTAGGTTTGTGCTGGGGACTTCAACGCTATATTGTCGGAATTAGAGAAAGATGGACTTCTTCCTACACAACAATGACAACTCTGTTTGTTTAGAAAAGCTTTAAGGGATAGTTGCCTTTCCGACATGGGTTTCGTGGGGTATCCACTCACTTGGTGTACAATGAGAAGTTCCCCATACAGTTTGGAAATGATTGGACAGAACTTGCACTAATTCCAACTGGAACTCAAAATGGTCGAACTCTTGTGTTACTCATCTCCAAAGAAATTATTTTGACCACTCGCGAATCCTTTTTAAACGTGCACAATCAGCCAAAAGGTGTAGAGATAGAGGGAGTTGACCAACTTGATTTGAAGCCTTGTGGATAAAGTCTGAAATGTGTGAGCAAATTATATTTGTAATCTGTGGGATCATTTGGCCTATTAGGACCATAATAACGAATTGATGAATAATCTTGAACATTGTAAGTTGGGTTTCCTTCACTGGAGTAAGGCTGAATTCGGTGACATGTGGGATAGAATTAGGAAACTTGAAAATGAGATTGGAAACTTGAAAATGAGATTGGTCAAATTCAGAAATAGTCATCTTCAGGTAGTTCTGGGGCTAGACTTTTGGAGTTGAAAATAGAGCTATTTCGGCTTTTGCCAGTAGAGGAAGTTAAATGGAAACAACCCATCAACCAAGATGTTTTGCCTCATTCTTTTTTTATATATAATTTCAAGGACTACATGTGAATTATGCTACTTCATGTTAAGTCCAACCCATCAACCAAAAGGACCCCCACATAACTGCCTACCATGACTCATGAGACAAGAAAATAGCAGGTAATCTACTTGTTCATAGTGACAATATAGCTTTTCACTACTTTCAATCATTCCACGACTCGTGAGAAAATTAAGTGAAAGGTGATAGCATCTCATACATCATCTATGGATGGAAGGTTGGGATTATCAAATTTAATTTGATTTTATCCATTACGGCCGACTTAATGTTTTAACTTGGACATTCCAAATGAGGGTTTAAACTATTTGTTTATGCAAGGCTTCATCACAACATTTTCTTCTTGTCTGCTTGTTTATTATATATATCTATGTATATATAGTGTGATAAAGCAAAGATACATAAACATGCATACAAGAGATTAAAGCCCAACACGCCCATGTCGGATGATAATGAGCCCAATCTTATGCGACCCACCGAAGCCTTGGTGGAACATTAGTCAATCTAGGATGTTCTAAATAAAATAGACCTATTTAATTATATGTAGTATCCCATACATGCATGGGCCTTCAAGTCCTCCATTTTTCTTCTTGGAACACCATCTCCATGGATACTTCATCTACATCAAAGAAATAAAATTCTCACAACCTATTTCTACTCTCATTACAATTGAAAAATCGGAAATCTCGATCAACAATCGAGGGGAGGTACATAGGAGGGAGGAAGAGTTTACAATCGAAAGAAAATAGAGAAACAATAAACCAATCCCATAAGGTCAAGGGCTCCATGATCATCCCGTTCATTTATCACATGAATGTGTCACATATCATATATGCAAATAATATATGTATATATATATATTATATCTTATATAACAAAAGAATTTAACTTCACACGATGTTTTCTATAAAATGAAATTGAGTTTAATTCATGGGCACTTTATTTATAATTCCAAAAATAACTTGGACTTTTCAAGAAATTGTCCGAATCATATTAGGAGAATATCTCTACCTTCCTAATCAAGTTGCAAGAGAAAAATAATTTTCCTTCTTCAAATTTTACAATAGAAAATAATGATGTCAATAATGTTTTCTTACTTTAACTATTGTATACAAATATGATTAGAAAATTGATATTCTGTTCAAAATTGTTTATTAAGATTTTCCAAATAACAATCCTAATCATATTATGAATAAGTTTAAATTTTACTAATCAAATTGAAAGTGAAAATCCAATTTTCTTTATCAAATTTTATATCCAAATATAAATTAGGAAAATAATATTTTAGATAATTTAAAAATATTTAGAATAATAGAAAAAATTGGAAAAATAAGTCATAAATTAAAAATTCCGAGACAGGTGCCGAAAACGGCATCGACAGCACAACAACTAAGTCGTGCCTGAGCGGGCACTGCTGACGCAGCAGGCGCCCGCAAGCCCGGCCGTGCGCGCGCACCATGCTGTTTTTTCACCATTAACCATTTTTTTTGGTTTAATTTTCTGAATTAATTCAAAATTAAAACAATTACATTAGAATCAAATTTCAACCATTGGAACATGCTCAAAAATTAAATTCAACATATCAAGAATTTTAACACATAAAATTAAATCGTTAAGGAATTGAACGGATTAAATCAATAAAATCCAAATAAATTCAATTGAAATGCATGACAGGGATCTGATACCAATTTTAGTTTCATATATATCCCAAGATGTTAAACGCAATGGAAATTAAAATTTTAATTAAAATACAAAATTATAATTAGCGATCAAATTACCTGTCTCGTTGCTATTACGATGCAGATCTCATGCATAAAAGAGTCAACTGAATTGTTTAGAGATACCAACCTTTGGTGTACTCCGGTTGATGTAGAGGATGTCACATTCTCAAGAATAATCCCCTTCTAAACTAATGGTGAAAAAGCGGCTTCAAGTCCTTCGGCAAGGTGAAACCGTTCAGGCCATCATTCACGGTAGGAACACAAGTGTCTTTCGTCTAAAGATAGTCAACACCACCTATGATAGAATCTCCTATGGGAAAAAACAAGAGGAAACTTCTCTCTTTGGAGTGAAAGAGAGCAAGTATAAGAGCTAGACTTTCTAGCACTATAAGGACATCATGTTTTGAGGGTGTTGCCCAAGAGCAAACGAGGAAGTGAGAGAAAGAGAGCTAGACCTTCTAGCTTTGTAAAATAAATATCATCTCTCATATTTCTAAGTCATCTTATCATCAAAATGAATTCATCAAGCTCATATATATATATATATACATATAGACAAGAGCCAAGAGAATAACATTGAATCAAGACACAAGCAAGTTTGAGACAACTTTTTGTAAGCGAAGTGGATCGGCCAGGGAGAGGACACGTGCGGAAGGGCAGGGGCATTTTAAACATAACAAAACATAAACATGCATAATAACAACAGAATTTAAAACCGATCAAGGGGTGTTCCCTTGATCCTTCCGGGCGTTCGGTGTATCTCATGAACAAAAGAAAGAACATGCAGGATTCATGGGGGCCATAGGGTTTGAACGAAGAAGCAAAAACATAACAAGTGTACTCGCCCGTTGTAGCTTTCTTCGTTCGGCTACATATGTTGTTCCCGGATTTGCCACCTAGATCCCAACATAGGGACCCTCCAAATCTTCCACGCAATTCACTGAAATCTTGATACCCTTGTGCTCGCAAGATATCAAAAGAAAGGGAGAAAACGATGGATCAAACTCTATTACTTAACGTGATCGATTGCTCATGTGTTTCCTTGTATCAAAGACAAGAAAACAAGATGGCTTTTGGAGGTGAAGAGAGAGGAGATGGCTGAGAGAGGGGAGCCGATTTTGAGTGTATGAGATGATAGAGTTGTTGTTATGTGTGTGTGTGTGTATTCTTTATTTTATATAGAGTATTTTTCCTACTCCTACTCAACCTCACACTTTGAAGACCTTTAGAATTTGACCTAGTCAAAATCCTAGTCAACATAGGCTTTGATTAAGTCAAATTTAATCTTAGCCCTTCATCTCATATAGCCCCAAGATCAGATCTCGTCCATCCATCCTTTAATAGGTTTTATGAAATGCACCTTTAAATCTAATTTAAATGGTCCAATAAATCCTACTGGGCTTCTAGTAAAAATCTAATAAATACTTAAGCCCAAATAAATATTTCCACATTTTTCATCTAATTAAAAGTGGAAATAGCCTATCCCTTAATTTCATAAATCTAATTTATGAATCAAGCCCAATTAATCTAATTAATCCTCAAAGGCTTCATACTCTAAAAGAGAATCAATTTAATCTAATTAAATCGTCTCATCTCCCGAAATTATTTCCAAATTAATTCCTCCACTTCCAGTGAATTGTGTGTGATATTTTAGGTTCACCTTCAGCTAGACTTGGCCGAATCTCCAATCATTCCATGACCGAAATTCGCTCGTTACAATGGGTGGTCGTTTAGCAACGATCCATGGCACTAGAGACTAGGTGAAATTATGACGTGAACATTTAGGCTCCTAATGCATACAAGTACGGTCCTTCCATCTACCATCTCACAACTATGGGTATGAAATTTGGACGTCGGTCCCCATCTTGACTTAAGCCTTCACTCCTTCACCCACTGAAACCTCACTGGGATCCTATCCCACTATTCAGTCACTGTGGCCACAGATTTTATAGGGAACGGGTCTCAGAGTGTAAGTGAGATACTACTGTCAATCATTTGACAGGAGACAGATTCTTTCTTGGAACTCTTCGTCCACACTACACATTCTGGCTGCACTAGATAGAGCTTATAGCAACCAAGTCTTTCGATTTGGTAGCCTTTTGCCAAACATATGATACATGCATGGTGTGTATGTGACTGTCGTAGTCCCTCAAGTCTTAGGACTAATCTCATACTATCGGAACCGAGAATACAACTCATACCGATCAACCCACTCAATGCTTACCATATGATGATTTTCACGAGTCACCTTAGTCAGCCGGCACCGGGTCAACTAGCAAACTAATATTGCATGGACGACAAACACGACTACAATCTTTAGTGCAAGTCTCGATTGAACCCTCAATACCCAATCTCGAGGTCCTTGACTTGGAGAGTTTAAGATCGATCCACAGGATTCATGGCTGCCAACCTATGCGCAGTTCAGCCTCTTGGATTAAAGTATCCGGTCTGTGGGCTTTGTTTGTGCATTGAACAATAATGCAGAATAAGTGAACACAATTAAGTATAAATGCGATAAACTGAATATCACTTTTATTCATTGTCAGAAACAGGTTACATAAGCCTAACTAGATTGGCTTCACGATCACCTATTCTATCACTATTGTCTTGATATGTCCTAATGTCCTCTCTAATAGGCAAACCCTAGCAAAGTTACACTTTGCTATTTCATCTTCAAAAGATGAAGCTTTTTCTAGGTTCATTGAACCTTGTCCTCATTTGTCTTTTGGGCTTGTGGGCTTGGGCTTAGGTTTGGGTGTGTTCTCAATTCTCAATTAGATGAAGTTCAAATTATATTAATTCTATTTTAATTGAATTCATGCTTGCTTAGGCCCACATGCTTAATTCATCAATTGAACATAAGTCCTAATCAATTACTCTAATTTAATTGATTTACAAGTCCATAAAATTAATTCTTAATTAATTGATCATAAGTATTTAATTAATCAAATTAATTAATGCTTATGACTCCCTTAATCAATTATTTAGATTAATTGATTATAAGCTCAAGCCAATTAATCTGAATCGATTGGTCATAAGTCTTAATTAATCAAATTAACTAATGCTTGTGAATTCCTATTAAATAGGCTCCAAATTACATAATCATATTATTTATTTCTTATGGATCGATTTTGATGTGTACCTGGGTTCTGCGGTACTGCAAGTTTTGAAGGATCTTTATGGGAATCCTAAGATTTGGGGGGACTAACCCGCGGAAGCATTAGCACTCTAATGCTTAAGTCAGTAAAGTGAAAAAAAAAAGAGAATTTGGGATAAAGTGAGAATAATGGTGAATTGTGCAAAAATTGTGAAGGATAATTCATGTGAGTGATGAAATCCATATATAAGTGAGTTGAAACTAGCTAGCAAACAATGAAAACGAGTGTGAGGTATAATTGACAAAAGATAGTGTTGAAATGATGTTACCAAAACTTGACCCTTAATAACTGCACAAGGGGTTAAATTATAGTGGTTGTTGAAGCCAAAATCAGTGTTTCACGTCTCTGGAAAGCTCTTTGACTTGGCCTTCTTCCAGAAGAATCCGTTCTTGATTTGGATGAGTATAAAAAGAGATATACCCATTTGACCAAGTCCTTCCACCTTCTCCTATTGTTTTGGAAAGCTATTACTAGGGATGTGGTCACTTGGATTTCTAGCTTATTCATGCGACTATGACCGATATCATTAAGTATGACGTGTCTTGATGAGTTTACAAGCGATAGGATTCATTAATCCAGCTGTACCATGACATTTCCCGCTGCAACGGGCTTATTTCCTGGGCCTGCCATGTCAGTGAAAACAACAGGTAAGATGAAGGATCTTACCTTTCCCGCCGGTGGGCTGCCTTGCTGATATTAAGTTGGGCTGCTCCTCATGTGTGCTTTTTGGGCTTAGAATCCATGAAGGATTTTGGGGGCATCATCACTTCTCTCCCCCCCCCCTCGACTCCAAGAGTTCATGTGATAGAGTTGAAGTGCTGGAGTAGGTATAATGACCTGCAAATGAAGATGAAAGAAAAAATCCTTCCTCCACGCGCACTGCAGGGCAAGTCCCGCTGTTTCAGGTTATGTCCTCTCTGCTGTAGAGTCCTTATGGTTGAAGGAACCTGCACACCTTTTGAGGGAATTCAAATTTTCGACAAAAAATGCAATTGAGTAGGGATAAAGGATGAGAAGAGTCCTTGTCTAACTCAGCCTCCTGAAGCGCCGCGTGACTCACGGATCTGGCCAGCTGGATGTCCGAGTCCTGAGTTGATGGGACTATTCGGCCAGCTGATATATAAGGCATCTTCCATCTAGTTTCTCTCACATTGCCCTGATTTCAGGTAAGTTCCCCCTTTTCTCTCTTTTTTCCTTCTTTCGTCGGGAAAATAGGGTTTTCTAATCCCTTTCTTTTTTAAAAATTTTGTAGAAACTTTCAACTCGAGCTCTCTTCACAAACAAACTTTTGTTGTTTCTCAGTCTTTCTCCTCCTAGGTACGTGTCTTTCTTCTTCTCCCACTCTTATCTTGTTGCTTTAGTCATGTCGGAAGAGGGCATAGATGAAAAAATATTAGATGAGTTTGTGATTGATTTGGCGGAGATGTCTGGTGGTGACGATGAGGAGAAAGATGTGGCTTCTCATTCAGACCTACAGGAGCGTAGGGGTGAGGAAGAAGTCAGTAGTAGTAAGAAGAGATTTGCTAGGGCGGAGTTAGAGCGGAGGAAGATAGAGGATAGACTGGTAGCGGTGGGTACTAAGTCGTTCGGAGTCTTTTGCTCCTATGTAGGGGAAAAAGATCTAAGTGATCTAAGGTCTAAGTACGGGATACCTGATGACTGAGTGATCAGGTCCCTACTTCGGCCGGTCGTCCTCACTCTCCTCCTATTGGGTTTTGCCTATTTCTATCTGCCTTAGTTGGAGGCTGGTTTAAGATTTCCCATGCACCCTTTCTTTTCTAAGGTGTCCTACTTGTTCCAAGTCCTTTTGAGTCAGTTGGTGCTAAAGTCTTTTAGCATTCTAGTCGGTTTTTTCATCTTTGTTAAGAATTTACGGGAGGTTTCTTCTGCTGCTCAGTTCCACTCCTTTTTCATGTTGAAGAAGGGCAGTGCAGGGCTATTTTACTTTACCTCTAGAGGGATGCTCAGTTCCTCCTATCCGATTCAAAGACTAAGGAATAGAAATACCACTATTTCTTCATTGCATCTCCCATTCCTTGGTGTTTCCCTACTGCGTAAACCTATGCCCCTGAGCTTCCTAGATATTCTGTTTGTAAACATCCCGCCCCTTTCAGGTTTCTGTTAGAGCATTTGAATGTGTCATAGTATGACCCTTGCGAGCTAGTCCATCTAGCTCTCATTTCCCATTATGGGCTGAGCACACAAGAGGTTGCTTGGGACCAGGCTGCTTGTATATAACTTTGCTATGCTTTCCTGTATTTACTGTTTCATCCTTGTAAAGGTTAGCATAACAACTGTGCTGTTTGTGCCTGTGTTTGGCAGAGGATATGTTTAACCAAATCCTTCAGGACAAGACCTTGATTGAAGGCAATTCTCTTGGAGCGAGCTCCTCTGCTAAGCATCTTACTGTGAAGAGTCTGCTCTCCACTTCTGCCAGCTCAGCTTCCATAGGGAACCCAAAAAGAAAACGCCTAGCTGATCCCATCCCTACGTCCACCAAGCGTGCTAAGGGGTTGGCGACACCTCTGGCTCATCTCACTCTGAATTTTGTCGCATGAGCTGGTACACCACGAACTAATGAGACAAAAACAAAAAAGGTAAAACAGGGGGCATGCGAAGGCTACTCCTTGCTATAGGAGGAATGAGAAGGCAGCAGGGCCGCTGATTTCTTGAAGGAGATTCCTTCCCCTCTAGACCAGGCTTACGTGGAGACCCTACCCCGCTCTCGTGGTCTAAACTTGCTGGCCTCATATATCAGCAAGGTAAGAGGAATTTTTATAACATATAATTGATATGCAAAATAAGCTATACACCTGGCTTGTTTGTGTGTGTGCAGGCCACCTTGCTGGCTGGGGGCCTGTTTAGCTGGCTCGAGCAGGGAGGGCTAGCAACAGAGGAGGCCAAGAGGTGACTGAAAGAACTGGAGAGGGTGAGGAAAGAGAGGGAATGCAAGTAGGACGCCAGCCTAGTTCATCTGAGGTATGAGATCCATGCCTCTTTGAAGCTCCAGGAGTACCCCACCACTGAGGAGGGCAAGAAGGTGCTGGAGGAGATGTGGTCCAGCAGGATGGAAGCATTTCAGAAGTCTCGAGACTTTCAAAATCTGCTTGTTGGGAAGGCTATGAAGTACTACTACCATGGCTTCAGGACCTGTGTCTATAAGTTCGTGGAGGCTAGTATCCTCATGAGCTCGTACCCTCCACCTTTTTGGATATCCAAGCAGGACTTGTTTATGCTTCTGATCCCAATGAGGAGGTCTATCGCGAGCTGCCAGAGATGCTAGTGTGAGTAGACTAGGGGGAAGAGGTCCCCGAGGCTGAAGGTTTTCAAGTGATGGAGGAAGCTTTCCCCCTCAGGAGCGAGCCTTCTGCTGATGATACTTCAAGTGATCCTCCTGCTTCCAAGTGAAAAGAAACAATTTGATATTTTGCTACCTCCTATGTGAGGTTTGAAATGCCCGACTTGTGGGCTTCTAAATAATTTGTTGATGGCACCTAGTGCCGTTTGGATTCTATTCCCCTTCCTTTTCTCCTTAGATATTTAGATGGTGGCTTATGCAAGTATGTCTTTTCCATCAGCTATGCCACTATGTCTTTCGCTTTATGAGTCCTATAGGTTAGTAAGAATGTTTGGCCGGGGGATACCCAATCATGTGTGAAACATGCTAGAACAATAATGATATAAGGAAGGTTTTTCTTCCTTTAATGAGGGAATAAGCTGTAAGCCAACAAGAGTCAGCAAGAAGTTGCTTCAATAACCTGTTGCGAAATATTACCCTGCCTACACCTATTCCAGTCATGAGTGTTTAGGCCAACTGTTCCTGTTAGCATCAAGTAAAGCACAACTTTGTTAGCAGGGGGTGCATGGTCCATCGTAAATAGGTAAGGGCAGGCTTCGAGTTATAACTTAGCCTAAGTAAGCCCTATTAACATTTTCTGAAATATTTGAGCCCCTAGACAACAATTGGGAATGGAAAGAAGTATGCCAACTAGCAGGAACTTATAGATGCCAGCAGACAACTTAAGAGCGTGCGCCAACAGATGACTTAAAAGTGTGCCCTAGCAGGTGGCTTAAGTATGAGCGTGAGCTAGCACGAGGTTTAAGAGTGTGTGCCAGCAGACAACTTAAATATGAGTGTGGGTCAGCAGGAGGCTTAAGTATGAGCGTGCGCCAGCAGGAGATTTAAGTATTAGCGTGTGCCAACAGGAGGCTATGAGATCAGCTAAGAGCTGAAGACTGAGAATGTGCACAATATAAGAGGATAGGCAAAAATTGCATTTATTCATGTAAGATAATGCTTGATTCACAGAAAGCTACCAAGCCATAAGCAAATAGTATGAGTTTCTAAGTATAGAACTTCCTAAGTTTATATGCATTCCATGTGCGACAGATTATTCTCTCCTCCACATCTTCTAGCTTATATACACCAAACTCGATGAGCTTGGTTATTTTGTAAGGGCCCTCTCAGTTGGGGGCCAACTTTCCGATTGGGTTGAGGGCGCTGGATCGTCTAAGCACGAGGTCTCCCACCTGGAATTCCCTCTTTCTCACCCTCCTGTTGTAGGCGTTGACCACCTTTTGTATGTATCTTTCCATATGTCACATGCTATTGTCACATGCTTTTAGAGCAATTGGATGTGAATGTTTTTGTTTGCCTTGTTTTTTATATATGCATGGTGGCTCTTTCTCGGAAAAAAGTATCATTTCACATGATCATGATATTTTTAAGGGTAAATTACATAAACAGTCCATAAGTTAAGTCTAATTATATAAAAACTTCATGTTCTTTACAAAATTACAAATACACCCTGAAGGTTGTAATTGTAATTTCTAGTACAACGTTATTCAAAGGCAAATTTTACTAAGTTTCAATGATACCCCCTCAGTGGTTGTACTTTCAATTTTGCTAAGGACAACGAATATTTGTATAATTAGATCTAACCTCAAGAGGGTGTTGATGTACTTTAACCTGTTTTTCTTTAAAGCAAAAACTTGCATATTTATAGCATATCAACGCATGCAAACATTAAGTTCAACCCCAATCCTCTTTGTTATAAATCTGTCATGTCTGTAGGGGTGTAAATGAGTCGAGCTTATGCCGAGCTCGACCAAATTTTCTGGCTCAAGCTCGACAAGCTTATAACAAAGAGGCTAGAGCTCGAGCTCGTTTCCTATTCAGTCGAGCTCTAGCTCGAGCCCAGGCTTGATAAACTTTTTATATTTTTTAATAAAAATATATCATTATAAATATATAGAATATTATATTAATTATAAATATATAGAATATTATATTAATTATAGAAAGTGTTAAATAAATATATGCTATAGTATTTTACTTTAATATCATGAATATATGATTTCTTAATATTTTTATTATATTAATATTAGTTTAGTAGTAACATAATTAATAAAATTATAGAAAATACACATCAAAACTATCTAAATACTTACACATAATTTGTATAGTTATATATTTACCAAATTAAATAATATATGTCCAAATAATTGTTTTTAATTGAAATTTTATAATAACCTAATTATAATAAAACAAATAAACATAAGTTATTTTCTAAAAGTAAAATGAGAATTGTCATGAATATATATTTTTAAAATATGATGATCGAAATTTAAAATTTTATATATTTCAGTTATACAAAATAAAAAGAAGAATCTTAAAAATCAAGCAGTGATCGATCTTATTTTAGATATATATTTATGCGTACTAGAGTCCAGCAGTACCATAAAAGTCGAGGGACCTTTATGAATATGCCAAGATTTAAGGGGAGACTAACCTGCAAAGAGATGTTAGTACTCTGATGCTTAAGTCAGTAATGTTGTACATATAAAATTAATGGAAAAACTTGAAATAAGTAAGAATAATGGTAAAATAGTGTTGTGTAGTGTTGAAGTATGTAAAAGTGAATTTAAAACATTTGGAATATAGAGAGAATCTGTGTGCAAAATAAAGTGCAAAAGTTGAGTAGAAGTTACTTGAGAAAATGACTGCAGAATTAGTCATTTTATAATAGTCGTTGTGTCCGATTTTGGGGGAGTTACGTTGAGTGCCGTATGGAGTTTAAAACCATAGGAAATCATCTATATTCTCCAACAAACCGCACATGAATGGAATAAGAATTGAAGAAGATATAACCATTTGAATCAACCTTGCCAGGTCTGCCACCTTTTTCGGGAAGTGGTTACCTGCTGAGAAAAATCCGGATTCTAGGCCATTTTTTAAGAATTTGGCCGAGATCTTTTAATATGACATGGCCGCACATGTTGGCCACCTGTACATTGTGGAATTCTTACTGTATGATGACTAGGCTTGTTGTACAAAGCTTTTTTGTGGGCCTGTCAAGTTGGTTTTCTCAAAAGAGGCATTAGGAAGGAAGATCTAACTATTTTTGGGCCAAATGAGATTGGCCTGTTGGACTGCCCTGCTTGGAGGCGTGCTCCTAACTCTTGGGCTTACCATTAGATTTTGAGGGGGTATCATTGCTCCCCCCACTTCAGTAATGCGAGACTTGCTATCGGACTAGTGGAGTAGGATTAAATAAACCTGCTAATCGCTAGCACAAGAACTTTCTACCTGGGTTTATCAAGAGTGATGCGTACAAAAATTCAGCAGCACCAAAAAATATCGATGGAACTTCATGAAAATCTCGAGATTGAAGAGGATACTAACCTGCAGAGAGGGGTTATCACTCTGATGCTTAAGTCAATAATGTTCTACTGATAAAATCAATGAAAAAACTTGAAATAAGTGAGAATAATGGTAAAATAATGTTGTGAAGTGTTTCAGTGTGCAAAAGTGCACTGAAAATAGCTGGAAAATAGAGAAAAAAAATGTGCGTAAGTGAAGTGCCATAATAGAGTAAAAGTTACTTGATAAATGACTGTGCAATCAATCATTTTATACTGGTCCGTGCATCCGATTTTTGAGGAATTATGCGTATACCATTGAAAACCTTGGGAAGTCAGATTTTCAACCCAACAAACCATGACAAAATTGGAGTAGAATTTAAGGAGATATGGTTGTTTGAATCAACTTTGCAATGTCTGTCACTTTTTTCGGAAAAGTGGTTACTTGCTGAGAAACATCCAGATTCTGGCCGATCCTCTGAGAATTTGGATGATGTTTTTTAGTATGATGTGGCTGTACGTATTGTCCACCTGTATAGTGTGGAATACCTACCGTTTGATGACTAGACTTACTGTATGGGGCTTTTTCGTGGGCCTACCAGGTCAGTGAACAGAAAACTGGACTTGTGTACAAGAGCCTTACTATTTTGGGCCATATGTGCTTGGCCTACTGGGCTGCCCTGCTTAGAGGCCTATTCCTGGCTCTTGGGCATTACCAAGTGGATTTTAGGGGGCATCATCACTCCTCCCTACTCCAAGTAGCGCGAGACTTGCTATCGGGCTGGTGGAGTAGAGTTTAAGTAGTCCTGCCAAGTTTAGCACAAGAAGCAGGGAAGATCCTGTTGTGCTGCTTCCTCCTTACTGAGCTAAGATGCTTGATACCACGAGGATTTTGTGGAGATCTCTGCCTATCCGCGGAGAAAGAGACAGAGCCATCATTGAATAAAGTAAAAAAGAGAGGGAGACTTATATATGCGTGTTCGTGCATGCGCTCCGTGATTGGGGTGTCAATGCACCGAGCCCAGAGTAGAAAGGACTCTTCGGCTGCTAGGGTATAAAAGACTCCTCCTAGGGAGGTCCATCACCACCTTTGGGCTTCAAGAGTAAGTTTTTATGTTCTTCTACTTTTCTGCAAAAATTTCGCCTTCTTCTCCCCAACGTTTCCTAAAGAAGATTTGGTTTTTGCAGGTTTCTGCAATCTAGGGTTTTAATAATCTTTGCTTCCCTTCTGCTTGAGGCTAGGTATGGTTTCTCTTCTTACTTCTCTATTTTTTTAGTAGCCATGTCGACAGGTAGTATAGATAGGGATGCCATCAAGAATTTATTGATTGATCTGGTTGGGCCTTCTGGGGATGAAGGTTACAATCCTGCAGCCTCTGGCGCTGCTTCCCGCCATGGGGGTGAGAGTAAGGAGGAAGGAAATAGTAAGGAGGTGGAGGATAGGAAAAGGACCGCGGACCTCCTGGTTGTAATTAGGGCAGATGCCTTCCATATAGGTCCAGGCTTATTGAGGAAATCTTTTGGGTATCTAGAGCAAGTATGGGATACCTGGTGATCACGTAATCCAGTTCTCTGCTCCCGCTACTCGCCTAAAGTTCCCCCTTCTGGTTTTTTGTGCTTTTACCTTGCTCAACTGGCAGCGGGTCTTCATTTTCCTATACCCCAATTTTTATGTGAGGTAGCCACTTTGTTCAACATCCTTTGAATCAGCTTGTCCCAAAGTCTTTCAGCCTGCTGTCAAGCTTTTAAATTCTAGTGAGAAATCTGGGGGAAACCCTTTCTGCTACCCAATTTCATTCCCTCATCATGCTCAAAAGATAAACAGCCCTGAACCAAGAAGTACCAACTAATTTCATGCCGCCTCAGGATGAAACTAATGGTACTACTACCTTAGGTCCGAAGGTAGGGTATGCAAAGAGAATCTAGTCTAATGATACCTGTAGCTTTACTTGAGATATGCTCTTTACTGAAAACACAAAGTTTTTGTGCAACACATGCTTAGTTGGCAAAGAAGTCAACTGCTTGATTCCTTTCCTTGAAAAATGTGTGTAATGGTGGTTTTCCATTTGTCTCATGATGTATCTGATTTTTAAGAGGTGGTTTTGAAGGTCCCAAACTCTTGAAGTGGTTTAATGATGCTACTAGCATCGATTTCAATCTAGATTTTATAAAATCCCTTTTCAGCACATAGCTGCAACCCCTTAAGGAGTGCTCTGATTTCAGCATGTGTGTTGGATGTATTTCCGACATGCTCTTGAAAAGAAAAAAAACCTGTCCAAGGTGATCTCTTAAGATGCCCCCAGCTCTAGAAACCTATTGATTCCCTTTAAAGGCCCCATCTGTGTTGAGTTTTGAACCATCCTTCCTGTGGCTTCCTCCAGTGCACCAATTGTTTTTTCCTTTGTCTTTCCCTTGGCTAAACTGAGATCTTCAGGGAGTAGGCAGCAAGCATTTCTCCCTTCACATGCTCAGGAAACCATTTAGTGTCATGGAGTTGTTGAACGGTACCCTCAAGAAACCAATCATGCTAGGCATTTCCACACCGCAAGCTCTAGAAAATATTACTCTAAGCTTCCACTTGAATTTTGCAAAGTCTCCTCCAAATGGGAGAGTCATTCTTTGTGACTTTGGCCAATGCAGGGAGCATCCCTAACAGCATTTGCTGAGGGTAAGCTTAGCCCATAATGAGTTGTTTAGTCTTAGTCTCCACAAAGTTTGTGAAAGATGTAGTGACCACTTCTTTAAGGTTCCTTATGCCAAGACCACCTTCCAATGTAGGATAGCAAATGTTATGCCACCTTGTCTAATATATTTTCCTCTATTCTTCTGTCAATCCCCAAAAGCATTTAGCAAACAGTTGTTCAAGTTTCTCGATGATGCTCATTGGTGGATTGAGAACTTAGGACGTAGATGGGCATGGAGGAGAGGAAACTTTTAATGAGTTGGAGTCTTCCTCCATATGATAGCTGACAATGTTCCCACCTCGATATTCTAGCTCTTACTTTATCCACAAAAGGCACGTATAGTACTTTCTTTTTATGTCCCTTGTAAAGTGGTTCCCCAAGGTAAGTAATTGGGAGAGTTTTGATGGAGAAACCAGTAATGATTTTGACTCTCTATGCAAGGAATTGGCCTTTTCTCCTGGGACGAATGAGCTTTTGGAGTGATGGATTTTTTTGACCTAATAATTCTTCAAATTATCTTAGAAATTACATCAGCTTGGTTAGACTGGATTCTTGGCAATTTGTGAACAGAATCACATCATTAGCATAGGCAAGGTGCGTGACTTGAATTTCACATTTACTTTGATAATGGATTTCACGGTTCACAGCATATAGATGGTCAAGCCTCTAGACAGTGCTTTTGCAGCAATGATGAACAGGGCTAGAGATATAGGATCACCTTGTCTTAGCCCTTGGAAGATTTAAAGAAGCCTAAAGCTTCTCCATTGACAAGCATAGTGAATCAATAGTTTCAATAGCATTCTTGAGAAGGAGAAGAGATTTGTGGGGGGAACCCCACCTTCTGCATCACCTTATGGAGAAACTTCAAACTGCCTCTATCATATGCTTTGGACATGTCCAATTTGATAATCAAATTACCTTTGTTGTATCTCAAGTCCAAGTGGTGTACCATTTCTTGTGCCATTAAGATGTTGTCCCCCAATAAGCCTTCTGGGAACAAATCCACTTTGCGAGGGGGAAATAAGATCAAGTAGGAGTTGCGAGATCTTGCAATACAAGAGTTTTGAGAGGATTTTATTAGTCACATTGCATAATGAGATAAGTCTGAAATCACTCCATGTCTGAGGAGAGTCCACCTTGGGGATGAGGACAATTGATGTAGAACTTCTTAGCATTGGAGTGCCGCAAAAGAAGTCCCTGACTGCTTCAATAACATCTGTGGCAATGAACTCACAACATGCTTGGAAAAAAGGCTGATTTGAAGCCATTAGGCATTGCTACACTATCCTTGTTGATACTAAATACAACAGTTTTTATTTCCTTTGAGGTTGGTAGGCTGCAGATGTTTTAAGTGAAGGACAAGCGGATCCGCCCGGGAGCGCGAGCGGAAGCGAGAAAGCGAGAAATTGTGCACAAATTTAAATCTAATTTAAATATGCGAATTCCAAGGGTGTACCCTTGGGTGCTCAACCGGGCGTTCGATGTAGGATGTGTAAATATTGAAAACATATATTTAAACACATAGGCAATAGATATATAAATGAAATCAATCAAAGCGTAATAAACCGTTACCTTTTGATTGTTTAGCGTATGCTCCCGGCTACTTGCGTTGTTCCTTCTCCTGAATGCTCACGAAATCCAAACGTATGGATTCTCCAAAGGTGATCCACACCACACCGGAAGAAACACACGTTCTTCTTGCTAGAAAAGAACGGGTTTAGAAGGAATCGGTTTAAGAGAAGAACACTATGAATTAGTGTTCTCTTAAACTTACTTTGCTCTTCTTCTTGATTCAAAATCAAGTGAAGAACACAAGTGTGGGAGAGGGAGAGAGCACGAAATTTGAGAGAGAGGAGAGGATTTTTGTCTTCTCTTTTTCCTAGAAAAAGATGAATAATGAATCACTTATGCTTGGTGTTGTATATTCTAATATATATACATAATTAATGTGATTATTGGAATGTGTCTAGGTTCATCCAAGGATGTCTAGATTCATTCCAATCAATCACCATCAATTCTTCAATCAAGCCTACCAAAATTTATGGTATGATCAAATCATACCAAAAGGGAAGAGCTTGATTGGAGTTGATTTGTCTCTTTCCAAAAGAGATAAGTCAACATACCACCTAGCATGAAACATGGCTGATTTTGCTTCCTCCAAGGGAGTGTGTCGGTCATGTTTAATTAAGGAAATAAGTCCAACTTCTTCCCATTCTAAATTAGGAATCATTTCTCCTCTCGGGTATAATTTAACGGATCGGGTTTTATCGTAATCCAATTACGACGAACCCAATATTAAATCCAATTTAATGTCCACT
This sequence comes from Sesamum alatum, assembly GCA_034509735.1. NCBI lineage: Eukaryota > Viridiplantae > Streptophyta > Magnoliopsida > Lamiales > Pedaliaceae > Sesamum > Sesamum alatum. Next base: position 29,065,518 of record JACGWO010000009.1, read on the forward strand.
TAAATTATTCCCGTTGATCTTTTAATCCAATTAAAAGATCCAACGTCTCAACATCTCAACTTTTCATATTTTAATCGAAAATCCAATTTACCGATTAAATGAAAGCCCGATACAATATCGGCCCGTCCATCCAATGGACTTTCCCTTAAGTAATCCAATTACTTATTTTATCCTTTGAGATTGACTCCAAGTCGATCTCTCAACCTCCTCGGTGATTTGTGTGTGACCCTTTAGGTTCACCCTCAGCTAGACTTGGGCCCGTGTCCCACAAGGGCCCATTACCATGGGTGGCCGTCTAGCAACGGTCCATGGCACTAGAGACTAGGTGAATTGGCTTGAAAATTTAGGCGCCGATTCTGTACGGGTACGATCCTTCCGTCTACCGTCTCCCGGCCTTAGTCTAGGGTATGGAATTGGGCGTCGGTTCCCATCCTTGACTAGGCATCTATGCTTAATACTCGAGACCACGTATGCTTCATTGCGTCGACACAGGAAACCATTCCCTGTTCGACCAACCACTGTGGCCACAGCTTCAAACAGCATGAACGTGTCTCCGAGTGCATAGGAGATACCTCTGTCACATACTGACAGGGGACGGATCCTCTTCTTGGAATCCACCGTCCTCGCTACACATTTCGACTGCACTGGACAAGGCTTATAATGATCATTTTACAGAATGATCACCTCTCGCCAGATCCAAGATACAGTCGTCCTGTGCACGTGACTGCCATGATTCCTCAAGTCTGAGGATTACTCCCGTACCATCGGAATCGGGGAAATCCAATCATACCGACCAAGCCTCCAAGGCTTCCATATGATGATCCCCGCGAGTCAGTCCAGTCGGCTCGACCCCAGTCGACCAACCCATCAAGATCATGTAGGCGTCCCACGCCTGTCGCCGATGAAACACGACACTCATCCAATGAACACGACTCTTGACGCAAGTCTCAATAGGACTCTCGATGCCCTGTCTCGAGGTCCTCGAGTTGGAACGTTTCAGACCCAACTCTTAATCAGTTGGTTTCATGACTACCATCCAATGCGTGGCCCAACTGCACGAGTTGTTATCCATGGTCTGTGGGCTTTGTTGCGATATAAGTTAAACACCGTTTTAACAAATGTCAGATGAGCGCAACAAAGAAGGTACCATTGGTGACGAATACTCATCTTATTCATCACATAATAATATTACATTTACATCAAGTTGTCAGATAGGTTACAAATCGCTAAACCTATTGGCTTTCTAGTCACCTATTCTAACATTAAGCTATAGCCTCAGAGATTTGAGGGAATTGAAAAGGAAAGTCATGTTCTTCTAAGGGGGTTTAGTTGCAGGTTAGAAGCTCCTTGAAGAAATTCACAGCAGACTCCTTGACTGGTGCAGAATTGGTCATTTCTTGGTTGTTTTCCACTATTCTGTGTATTTTGTATTTCATTCTTTTTTCTTAACAAGAGAGTGAAAGTATTTTGTGTTTCTTTTTCCCCAACTTCAAGCCATTCGCAAGAGCTCTTCTTCCTCCAGGGTAGTCAGATTCCAATGTGAGTTCATATACAAGGGCAGCATTGCATCTGTTGAGGGAGATAAGGTTGTTCTCAGATAGATTTCTGTCAAATCTTTTTTCTGCCTCTGTAGCCTCTAGCTTGACCTATGCAACTCGGTTGAAAACATTTCTAAAGGTCTGTTTGTTCCAATTTTTAAGAAGCTCCTTAGTTCTATAGATTTTTTGTTGGAGCTTATACATTCCACAACCCTGAATGGCTGAGCAATAAGATTGCTTCACTGTCTCAAAGAATGTGTGATGCATTAGCCATATGTTCTGGAATCTGAATGATGATGGGCATCTTTCTGGCACGTTAGAGGGTGTTATGAGAAGGGGTGGTGATCTGAAAGCTTTCTAGGGAGGTGTGCAACTCTAGTATAGTTAAATAATTCAGTCCACTCCTGGGAATATAACACTCTGTCAAGCCTCTTCCAGATTCTATTATTGGTCAAGGTGAATGGTTCTCCTTCAAAACCTACATTAATGAGCCCACTCTCAAAGATCATATCACTAAAGTCTTCCATGGGGCCAAAAATATTGCTAACTGCCCCCTGGTTTCATCCCAGTGCGCAATTGTGTTGAAGTCACCCCCAACTAACCATGGAACATTTTCAGTAGAGAAAACCTTTAATTGTTTCCATAAAAGTCTTCTAGGTGTTCTATAGCATTTATCGTATATAAACAAGCAAAACGATTCATCATAAATAAGACCAGATGTGACTTTCACATGCAGAAACTGTGTGTTATCCATAATAACTCGAACATCTACATTATGAGAAGCAAAGCACCAAGTTTTATTATTAGAACTAGAAAACATAGTTCTAAATCCAAACCTGAGAATAAAAAGGGAGGACTTCATCTGTACAAAGGGTTCTAAAAGGACCAATATGTGAGGTCTATGTTCAATGAGCATATCAAAATTTATTTTTTGTTTTTCAGTATTTTCAATACCCCAACATTCCAAATGATGATCTTAAACATTAGAACTGTAAGGAAGAGGAAGAAGAAGATCTTGTATGTTGGGAGACTTTTCTAAGAAGTATTACCTTTGCTCTTTTTACCTTTTCCTGCAGCTTTGGGTGTTTTGTTGGGGGGGAGGGGGGGTTGATGTCCTCTTGTGATTTGTTCGTTTTGTGTCTGTGTGATGTTGCAGAGTCCAAAAGGATCTTTTCCTATAATTGCTCTTGAGTTGTTGTCTGTGAAATTTCATAAGTTCTGTAGGGTCTTCCTGGTCTTTTTGTGCTGAGTGGAGGTTATTGAAACGTTCCTTGTTCTGTTGAAGTTGTCTTCTCCACTGTCTCCAAGGCTTTCTGTCCTGGACTTTGGGTAAGGTGGGTGGCATTGAACAGTCACACTAATATAATCTCCAGCCAACTTTCCAAGCTTTGAGTATCTTAAATACTGGAGTGGCTTCCTCTTCTCCTTCACTAGGTATTTCAGTTTCTTGTGACTTACATTCTTTGTATTTATTGTTGTCTCCTCTGAGGTAGGTTTTGTTGCCAGCTCATTGTATCTAAACAATGTTTGATTCACTTTGCTCCAGTGATCAAGCAGGAAGGAAAATGGGGTGCTTGCAGGCCTCCTTTTCATGTATGGTGGTCTCTCCTTTAGTATGATCTTCAATTAGATAATTTCCAAAAGATGCTGGTAGTAGCCTCGATGTTCACAAATATGTCAATGGTAATTTTCTTGGATTTAGCCAGCTCCTCATCCCAATTTTTGTCCAGAAGCTCTACAATAAGTCGATCATCATAGTTGAACTCATCTCCACTATCCACCGCCACAGCATTATTAGGGCCCACCCCAGTAGCATCAGTTACAACATCAACAACATCTTAGTAGCGGTGCTCACCACTTTTTCACTTTCATTTATAGTGTGATCAGCATCCATCTAACTAGCATTAGGAGTATCCTCTAAGAACATTACCCTTTTACCTTTGCTTCTAGAGTTAAGATCTTCCTCCAGTTCCATTTACTCTGAGGTGTCTGGATTTTGAGCTTCGGTGGTCTTTAGTTTGGTTGTAGCTCTAGGTTGATCACCCTTTGGTTTAGAGATGCAGGTATGGTGATCATGTCCCAAGTGTTTACAGAAAGAACAATAAAGTGGACAATTTTCTTATATAACCAGTTGCTTGATAGTTTGTCCATCCTCCAGACTAATAGCTTGGATTCTAGATGCTATGAAATCCAATTCCACAGCCTTGACAGATCCACAGTGGGTTTATCTATTCAAAGAGGCTTGCCAATCAGATTGGCCAGTCCAAAAAGTGCACCTTTCTCAAAATAAGTGACATGGGAACTTAGAGAATTTAACCCAAACAGGTGCAATGGGGGATTCAATTTGGGGGTTGAAAGCAGGGGTCCACTTAAATACCCTCATAGGAAGCATAAAAAAGCTACTCACCTCTAAGCCATAAGCGAGAGAAGTCCTCTTCATGAGTAAGTTGAATCAGTACATGTTTCAGATTGATTGCCCCACAGTAACAGACCTCGAAGCCCTAATTTTACGATTCTCTATTTCAAGAAATTGAAATTGGGGAGACCATGTGAAAATTACCAATTAGGGAGAATTTCAGTCTTTTTGATAGCTTGGAGACTTCCTCCTTGGAGTATTTCATACCAGGATCGCCTTTGTCCGTAGTAACAATGCCTAGCAGTTGTAGGTCATCTCCTTGGAATGATTTTTTAGCAGCTCGTTCTGGATCATGCTAGAAATGCGAAGCAATTGGATGCTGGAAATCAAAGCATAGGATTTCTTTGGGGGAGGAGCATCGAGGGTTGGTGGGGTGGTCTGATTAGGGTTAAGGGAAGCAGAGGGTTTGTGAGGAACTGCCATTACGAGATGGTAGCAAGGTTCAAGATACCATATGCAGAAATCCAACAAAGAAAGGGTTCACTGGAGGTTTTGGGGGGGGGGGGGGGGAGGGTGAAATCGAAGGGTTGAGGTGACCAAAAGTGTTAGAATAGGTGACCATGTAGCCAATCTTGGTAGGCGAATTGTAACCTATGTCAGAACAATTTTGAAGTTTTAATAAATCCTTAATGAATAAGAAGTGAAATTCATTTGGCACGTACTTTGTTTGTGTTCACTTTATCTGCTTTATAACTGTTCACTACACAAACAAAGCCCACAGACTGAAATCTCATTTCGGGGACTGGGACTACGCTTCGAGGTGGGTCCATGAAATCAGTTCCGCCGAATCAGTCTGGAAATCTCCAAGTCAAGGAATCTCGAAAATGGATACAGAGATTCCCCTTGAGACTTTCACTAAGCAACTGCTGTCGAATTTCATCGACGGGTGACGAGGGTCGTCTAAGCAGTGTTATTGGGTTGGCTTGCTGGGGAGCGGCTGACTGAGGTGACTCGCGGGAACCGTCTTACGGAGGACCTTGAGTAGGGTCGGTTAGGTGTGACGTGATTTCTCGGTTCCGGACGGTACAGGTCAAGTCCTTTGACTTGAGGAATTGCTGAGTTTACCTGTACATTGGGACTGTATCTTAGGTATGGTGAGAGATTGCCAAGATGCACTTGAGTAGTCATAAGCCATGTCTAGTGCAGCTTCGGTGTACAAAGTGACAGTAGTTTCCAAGAAAGGATTTGTCTCCTGTCAAAAGGTGTTGACAATTGTGTCTCACAAATACTCTGTGTCTTGTCCCTAAAATCGTTGGCCACAGTAACTGAACAGAAGGGAAGGTTTCCCTTGCGGCATTTAGTAGAAGACAGACCGACACTTAGGTCCAAAATGGGTGCCTACATAATTCGTGCCCTAGACCCTAAGTGGTGAGACCGTAGACGGAAGGATAGATGTACTGTAGAGCCTAAATGTTCATCCCCGTATATTCACCTAGTCTCTAGTGCCATGGACCGTTGCTAGACGGCCACCCATGGTGACGGGCGGGTTCTAGGAATCCAACCAAGTCTAGCTGAAGGTGAACCTAAAGAGTCACACACAATCCGTATACATAATGTATTTAATTTGGAATTAAATGTTTGGAGAAATGGAGCGATTAAATTGAATTTAATTGGGTCCTTCTTTGGAGAAATGAAGTGGTTAAATTGGATTTAATCGGGTCCTTCTTTTCTTGGGAAGGAATTAATTCCTTGTATTATATATAAGGAATTTATCTAATAAATTAGATTTATTAGAAATTAATTTAATGGACTTGGAATAAATATTTATATTTGATATATTTATTTATTGCCATTAAGGATTATTTAAATAAGATTTAAATATCCCATTAAATAAATCAATGGTTGAGATTAAAAGAGAGGAATCAATGGCTAGGATTGGTTTGACCAAGAAGCTAGTAGTTGACTAGGATTTGACTAGGTCAAATCCTATTTAACTAGGAGTCTTCAATGTGTAGGAGATAGAAGAGGAATAGGATTCCTCCTCTATAAATACTCCTAGGAATCCTCTTTAGAAGTGATAATGAAACTTTGAAACACACACACATACACACTTGGCTCCCCTCTCTCTCTCTCTCTCTCTCTTCCCTCTTCCAAGTTCTTTTGTGTTGACAATTGAACTAAGGAGGTTTGATCTCGTTAATTCAATAATATTTGATCATTCCGTCCTCTCCAAAATACTATAACACACTTGTTCTTTTGCTAGCACGAGGAGCAAGGTATGTGGACGGACTGCGTGTACGAATTAGAGGGTCTCCCGTTCGAGATCTTGGAGTAAAATGGGGAACAAACGCGAGTAGCGGTTTCAAGACGAAAAAACGACAATTGGTAGGTTTTTCGATTTAAGATTTTCGCCCACTTTTATTTTAAACCCTATGGCCTCCATGATTTTATAAGTGCTTTTATTATTTATGAGATACACCAAACACCCGGGAGTTTCAAGGGAACACCCCTTGAACGTATTTATTTTATGTATATCAATGCATGTTTAAATTCTTGCAACTTTAACCATACTGCGCTTTCCGCATTCGCGCTACTCCCGGGACGATCCACACGCCTACCCTAAGCTTTCAGTGGTATCAGAGCTCGGTTCGGTGTATAGGCCTAGGGTTTTTGTGTGCGTTTTAAGCATGAAAACGTGTATGGCATGATTTAATTAAATCTTTGATGTTTTAATTGCAAAGCATGTCATTTTCTTCTTGCTTTAATTATATATGAATTGTGGTACTGCTGGTTTCTTATTTTTCTTGGGAAACGGGGGCAAAACGAACAAAACGGGAGAAAACGGCACACGCGGCCAGTCGGTGGCTGATCGCGCACGCTGTGCGCTCAGGTGAGGCGCGCGCGCGCAGGCAGGGGAGCTTGCGCACGGCAGCCCTCACCAAGCGCGCACAGTGCGCGTGGATCCGGCCACCAGGCGCACGGCCGGACGCCAGGCGCGGACGGTTGGTCGGGCGCGCGTACACGCAGGCAGGGAAGCCCGCGCGCGCGCGCCAGGCCAACACGTCGGAGCGCGGCCAGGGAAGTCGCGCGCGCGCGCGCGCATGAGGCAGCGCCACCAGGTGCGCGCACGCGGACAAAGAAGTATCCACGCGTGCGCCTGATGCGCGTGCGCGTGCACGGCCCGCGTGTTAGGAGGCGCACGCAGGCGGCGTGGCAGGGTGGAACGCGCTGGCCAAGGTGCCTGCACGCGGCAGCCTGCCGATGTGCGCCAGCATGCGCAGCACGGCCGACCAGGAGCGCGCGCCTGGGGACAGTAGGCAGGGCCTGCTGGCCTGTGTTCACTCGTAGAGCGCCGCCGGTGGCCGCAGCCGGTCATGATTTGCGTTTTCCTCTTATTTTTATTTTTTGGATTATTCTGAAAAAATTTAGTTTTATTTAATTTTTGCATGTTTTCTCAAAGAACATTATTTGGGATGTTGTTGTATTGGATTTGGAATCCCGGGGTGTTACTCACCTTCAAATAATGAGGAAGGGTCTTCCTAAACAAGAAAGGGAATTGCCATCAGTTGTACCATGGTTTTTCATATGTTATTTGTTTATTTATCATGGAATGATATGATTGGTAATCGTGGGTTATAAGCATGTGTTTATGTGATTGGATCATGTAATTATGTGCGTCTAATGGAAATGGATGATCGCGAGCCTTAGACCGGATGTATGGTTTAATTTATGTTGGGCCTGTGTGCCTCTTTTGCTTTCTCCTTCTCCTCTTCTAGTTGTCTCGGAATAATAAGGCATTCTTTCTCCCTCCTAATGTACTCCCCCGGGTTTTCGCTGGGGGTTTCTTTTTACATATGTAATGAGAGTAGAATAGGAGTGAGGATTTTATTTTTATGCATTTAGTGGAGAAGAAGGAAGGTCCACATGGAGAGCCCAGAATGGAGGATCTAAGGCGTTTCCATGGAGATTTGAAAGAGAAAAGAGACCAAGGCCCATCAGCATGATGATCGGGTTGCTATTAATGTAATAGTATAGGACCAATCCTAGATTGACCATAGATCCACTGCAGGCTCAGTGGGTCGCATAGGTTTCGGGCTCGTGATCATCCAACAGGGGCGTGCTAGGCTTTAATTTTTCATGTGGTTGTTATGGTGAATGAATGATTTTATTTATTGTATAACTGCTATGGGATGCTATTTTAATTACGCATTATGGATGAATGTGTTTATGTATGGGATCTCGGTCATTTACAACTCTCACTTGGTTGGACCAATGTTCAAATATTAGACCCTAGACAAAGTGGGCATGGACGCTAGGAGTTCGTCCATGCCTTCCAATCCATGGCATGGTGAGGAAGCTAATTTAGGTCGATAGCGTGGTCTCATGAGTCGTGGCACGAATCGTAGTTAAAAGAAGCTGCACTGTGTCATGAACGAAGAGTAGACCACTATTACCTGTCTCACGAGTCGTGGAGGTAACAGTGGGTCTATGATTCGGTAGATTGGGTTGGGTCTAACGCCTAATTAGCGTGATTTGCTTGGAGTCCTCGGGATCACATGAATGGGTGAGGCAGTTATCTTGGGAATCTCGTGAAACGAGAATGGTATGGTATACCTCCCACAGGATTCTTCCCATGCGAATCGTAAAAGCGGGGTATGGGAAAAATCGCTGTGGATCCCAAGCCCACTAGGAAAGGGTTTCCCGAAAACGACGTTTGAGAGTATCGTGTTCTCGTATAAATAGTGGGAGCATTAAATGACTAAAGTCCAAGCGTTTAACTATTTATCAAAACTTTCGTCTTTTTTAAAAATTCTGATGATCGTAGTTCTGTTTGAAATGTAGATTTAAAAATGTCTAAGCACCCATTATCAACCATACTTGAGACCAACAAGTTTAACGAACAAATTACAACGACCGATTGCAAAATCTCAGGATAGTCCTAGATTACGAGAACCAAGGCTACGTCATGGACGAGCCGTTCCCTAGGACCGTGCCGGAAGGATCCACGCCAGAAGAACGTGAGACGTTCGAGACTTGGCATAAGGATAACTGGAAAGTCCGTAGCATCATACTTGCCTCTATGACGAATGAGATCCAGAAGCAGTATGAAAGGCTAGACGATGTCCCTTCTATTATGGCTCGCCTGAAGGATTGCTATGCAGTCCCGGACCGACATACTAGGTATGTCGCGATGAAGGCATTCTTTGGAACTAAAATGACCGAAGGATCCTCTGTACAAGAGCATGGGGTTAAAATGCTTACCCTAGTGGAAAAGCTCGAGGACCTCAAAGCAGGGCTCGATAACGAAACGTACATAGATGTGATCCTTCAGTCTCTCCTACCCTCCTTCGATCAATTCATTGTTAACTATAACATGAACACACTTGAGAAGGGTATTCATGAGTTAATCAATATGTTAGTGCAATACGAGGCAACGACCAAAAAGTCTACGCCGTCAGTATTGTTTGGAGATGCTTCGACTTCCAAGATGAAAGGCAAGGGTGCCGAATGTTGGAAAAGGAAGAAGGGAAAGGGAAAATCCGTCAAAGCAGCTACGAACAGTAAGAGTGTTCCCATTACCAACGAGGGGAAAGGCAAAGGAAAAGGGAAGGTTGACTCCAAGAAACAGTCGAGGTCATATGACATATGTATCAATTGCCGTGAGAAAGGGCATTGGAAGAGGGAGTGCCCCAAACTCCTCCCCAAACAAGGTATCTTTGTAATTGAGGTTAATATGGTTACTAACTCTACTTCTTGGGTATTAGATACTGACTGTGGAGCTCACATTTGCAATGATTTGCAGGTGCTGAAAAGAAGCAGAAAACTGGGTAGCGGGGATATGATCCTGAAGCTTGGGAATGGCAAGGCCATCTCGGCAGAAGCAGTAGGATCCGCCACACTAGTAGTTAGTGATCGTATTAGTATAGAGTTAGAGCAAGTTTATTATGTACCTAGTATGATTAAAAACATCATTTCCATTCCGTTGTTAGACAATAGTGGATATGAGTTTATGATCAATAAAAAATTGCTTTTATATGATGAGGTGTGGAATTGCTCATCTACTTGGTACGCTTAATAACGGCCTCTATATCTTACAACAAACGAACTTCGTTCTAAACGCTCAACATAAACATAAAATAGACAATAACGGGAACGCACGACTGTGGCACGCTAGGCTAAGTCACATATCCCAAGACATGATGAAAAAATTAGTAGACTCAAAGAACCTAGAGGTAGGGGACTTGAGTGAGCTACCAACTTGTGAATCCTGTCTAAGAGGGAAAATGACCAAGAGGCCCTTTGTAGGACAAAGCAGGCTTGCCACAGGTCTGTTGGACTTGGTCCATACAGACGTATGTGGACCACTAAGGACGCAGGCCCGAGGTGGGTTCTCCTACTTCATAACCTTCACCGATGATCATTCACGGTATGGTTATGTATACCTGATGAGGTACAAGTCTAAAGCTCTTGAGAGGTTTAAAGAATTCATACTTGAAGTTGAGAACCAAACCGGCTGCAAAATTAAAACCCTACGGTCAGACCGAGGCGGAGAGTACCTTAGTACTGAGTTCCTTGATTATCTTAAAGAAAATGGTATAATATCTGAATGGACACCTCCCGGGACACCACAGTTAAATGGGGTCTCTGAAAGGAGGAATCGAACCCTGTTAGACATGGTTCGATCCATGATGAGTTTTACCAAATTTTCCTTGTCCTTTTGGGGCTACGAATTGGAGACTGCGGCCAAGTTGTTAAATTTGGCGCCAACCAGTATATTGACCCAAACGCCATATGAAATATGGCACGGTAAGCCTGCGTCCTACAACTACTTGAAAGTGTGGGGTAGCCCCGCATACGTCAAGAGGCTAGTGGGAGACAAACTAGAATCAAGGTCTAGCTTATGCAGGTTCGTTGGATACCCTAAAGAAACTGCAGGTTATTATTTCTATGACCCTTTGGAACAAAAGGTATTTGTTTCAAGGAACGCAGTGTTATTGGAACAAGGCTTTCTAGAGGATATCCAACCCGATGAACTGATCCTTGAAGAATCAAGTGATGGAAACCAGTTATCAGTGGAAGCCGCGGATTCCTCACTTAGAGGATTCAGGATAGATACCCGAAGGGCTGACCAACCTCGAGAAGTCCAGCATGCTAGGCATGAAGGACGGCCTCAGGAAGGGCCAGCCTCGGTACCTGAACGGCTTTCCTCAATGGTTTCGTTGAGGAAGAGATCTACATGGATCAGCCGGAGGGTTTCACGATCATCGGAGAAGAACAGAAGGTCTGTCGTCTCCAGAAGTCCATCTATGGCCTCAAACAAGCATCCCGAAGTTGGAACATTCACTTTGACGAAGTCATACGGGCTATGATTTCATCAAAAACGAATCCGACCCTTGTGTATACAAGAAGGTCAGTGGGAGCTCTATAGTGTTCCTAGTGCTTTATGTGGATGACATTCTACTCATATGAAATGACGTTAGAATGTTGGGTGACACAAAAGCATGGTTATCAACTCAATTTTCTATGAAGGATTTGGGTGAAGCCTCCTACATTCTAGGCATCCAGATTGTCAGGGACAGATCTAAGAGAATGTTAGGACTCACCCAAAACTCGTATATGGAAAAAGTCATGAAAAGGTTTCGGATGGACAACTCCAAACGAGGATTCCTTCCCATAAGACATGGGATCAAGTCATCCAAGAAACAGTCCCCGCAGACTGATAAGGAACTTGAAAAGATGAAAATCATTCCCTACGCTTCTGTCGTAGGAAGCATCCAATATGCGGTCCACTGCACTAGACCTGACATTGCTTACGCTTTGAGTGTAACAAGCAGATATCAGTCTTGTGCAGGAGAGGAACATTAGAATGCAGTCAAGGGCATCCTTAAGTACTTGAGAAGGACTAAGGAAATGTTCTTAGTCTATGGAAATGGAGAACTGATCCTGGAAGGCTTTAGCGATGCTAGCTTCCAAGCTGATGACGATGATGCCAAGTCTTAATTGGGTTATCTATTCAGGCTCAATGGAGGGGTGGTGGCTTGGAAAAGTTCCCAGCAAGCAACCACTGCTGATTCCACCACTGCGGCCGAATACATAGGAGCTTCAGAAGCTGCCAAAGAAGCAGTTTGGATGAGAAACTACATCCAAGAGTTGGGTGTGGTGCCTCGCATCGCTGAGCCTGTTGTCATCTTTTGTGATAACAACGGAGCAATAGCGTAAGCAAAGGAACCAAGATCTCATCACCGTTCTAAACACATTCTTAGACGCTACCACCTTCTAAGAGAAATGGTAGGAAGAGGTGACGTTGGGATGGACCGAGTCAACTCAGCAGACAACACAGCAGATCCGCTGACAAAGCCTATGTCGCAGAGCGCTCATACGCAACATCTTGAGAATATGGGGATTAAGCATATGGGCGATTCGCTTTAAGGTCAAGTGGGAGATTGTTAGAATAGGTGACCATGTAGCCAATCTTGGTAGGCGAATTGTAACCTATTTCTGAACAATTTCGAACTTTTAATAAATCCTTCATGAATAAGAAGTGAAATTCATTTGGCACGTACTTTGTTTGTGTTCACTTTATCCGCTTTATAACTGTTCACTATACAAACAAAGCCCACAGACTAAAATCGCATTTCGGGGACTGGGACTACGCTTGGAGGTAGGTCCATGAAATCAGTTCCGCCGAATCAGTCTGGAAATCTCCAAGTCAAGGAATCTCGAAAATGGGTACCGAGATTCCACTTGAGACTTGCACTAAGCATCTGTTTTCGTATTTCATCAACGGGTGACGAGGGTCGTCTAAGCAGTTTTAGTGGGTTGGCCTGCTGGGGAGCGACTGACTGAGGTGATTCGCGGGAACCATTTTACGGAGGACCTTGAGTAGGGTCGGTTAGGTATGACGTGATTTTCCAGTTCCAAACGGTATAGGTCAAGTCCTTTGACTTGAGGAATTGCTGAGTTTACCTGTACATCGAGACTGTATCTTAGGTATGGTGAGAGATTGCCAAGATGCAATTGAGTAGTCATAAGCCATGTCTAGTGCAGCTTCGGTGTACAAAGTGATAGTAGTTTCCAAGAAAGGATCTCTCTCCTGTCAAAAGGTGTTGACAGTTGTGTCTCACAAATACTCTGTGTCTTGTCCCTAAAATCTGTGACCACAGTAACTGAACAGAAGGGAAGTTTTCCCTTGCGGCGTTCAGTAGAGGACAGACCGACACTTAGGTCCAAAATGGGTGCCTACATAATCCGTGCCCTAGACCCTAAGTGGTGAGACCATAGACGGAAGGATAGATGTACTGTAGAGCCTAAATGTTGATCCCCGTATATTCACCTAGTCTCTAGTGCCATGGGCCGTTGCTAGACGGCCCCCCATGGTGACAGGCGGGTTCTAGGAATTCAACCAAGTCTAGTTGAAGGTGAACCTAAAGAGTCACACACAATCCATACACATAATGTATTTAATTTTGAGTTAAATGTTTGGAGAAATGGAGCGATTAAATTGGATTTAATCGGGTCCTTCTTTGGAGAAATGAAGTGGTTAAATGGGATTTAATCGGGTCCTTCTTTTCTTGGAAGAAATTAATTCGTTGTATTAGATATAAGAAATTTATCTAATAAATTAGATTTATTAGAAATTAATTTAATGGGCTTGGAATAAATATTTATATTTGATATATTTATTTATTGTCATTAAGGATTATTTAAATAAGATTTAAATATCCCATTAAATAAATTAACGGTTGAGATTAAAAGAGAGGAATCAATGGCTAGGATTGGTTTGACCAAGAAGCTAGTAGTTGACTAGGATTTGACTAGGTCAAATCCTATTCAACTAGGAGTCTTCAATGTGTAGGAGATAGAAGAGGAATATGATTCCTCCTCTATAAATACTCCTAGGAATCCTCTTTGGAAGTGATGGTGAAACTTTGAAACACACACACATACACACTCAGCTCCCCTCTCTCTCTCGGCTACGTCTCTCTCTCTCTCTTCCCTCTGCCAAGTTCTTTTGTGTTGACAATTGAACTAAGGAGGTTTGATCTCGTTAATTCAATAACGTTTGATCATTCTGTCCTCTCCAAAATACTATACACACTTGTTCTTTCGCTAGCACGAGGAGCAAGGTACGTGGACAGATTGTGTGTACGAATTAGAGGGTCACCCGTTCGAGATCTTGGAGCAAAACGGGAAACAACGTGAGTACCGGTTTCAAGACGAAAAAAGATAATCGGTAGGTTTCCGATTTAAGATTTTTGCCCTCTTTTATTTTAAACCCTATGGCCTCCATGATTTTTTAAGTGCTTTTATTATTCATGGGATACACCGAACGCCCGGGAGTTTCAAGGGAACACCCCTTGAACTTATTTATTTTATGTATATCAATGCATGTTTAAATTCTTGCAATTTTAACCGTACCGCGCTTCCGCATTCGCGCTACTCCCAGGACGATCCACACGCCTACCCTAGGCTTTCAAAAAGTGCGTGAAAGCACGTCGCCGGTCAAAAGAAAAGTTGCAAGCTCCTGAGGAGGTGGTGCCGACAAGGGTTGCCGACGATGGTGGCTTTGTCATAATACAAGCCTCCAAAATTATTTCAGTAATATGCTAATCCGTATCGATTTTGTAAGTCAATATTTCCTCATCTTCTTTGATTTCTTTCCTTCTTTAACACCTTCCTTTTTTGGGAATGTCAACCTTTTTTCTTCTTTAATTTTTTTCCACTACAAAAAAAATGCGGGAATAGGAACGGTAAGGTATGACCGTTCCAGTTACCGTTCTACGTAGGAACGGTGGTAGGAACTGTTGTGGAACGGTAAACCGTTGATGACGTCACAGTCGTGCTAATTGTAATAGAAATTAATAGGAACGGCCGGACCGTTCCTATTGGAGTGCCAAAAATGGCGAGCCAATTTGTACACCTATAACCGTTCCTAAAGGGGACCTGATATATTTTGAACCTCAATTTGGAACACATGTGTGAGATTTGGAACGGTAAGTCGAACGCGAACACTGACCGTTACTGTATGTGTTCCAAAGACCGTGTCAATTTGGACTGATTGTCTGACCGTTCCAACATGTAGTCCTACAGGAGGCCCTTTTACGCAATGGGGAAAAATGTGATGCAATTACCGTTCCAAATTACGGGTATACAGTAAGTGAAATTGTGTTACAAGTACCGATCCAAATTACCGTTCCTAATATGCGCTAATGGCTATATTACAACGTTAATTTTACCGTTCCTGCTACTTCTCCTGAGACCGTTCCTAAAGCTGGAACAACGGCTATATTTCAACGGCTAGTTTTGTGTTCCAAATAGCATTCCAATGACCGTTCCAATGCTTTCTATATATATGTCCCCTTCTTTGTCATTGTTCTTATACTTGCTCTCCAACTCATTTTGTATTTGTATCTCCCCCCTTGATTCTTTATACGGAAAATCGAACATATTAATTACCGAGCGCGAATTTTGCATTGATATTGATGGGTGTTTTGCTTAGGTAAGTATGCAAAAATTTTGTTATTTTTGCATATATATATATATATATATAATTATTCTCGTCATTTAATTGTTGTTGTGAATTATACTAGGACCAATCATGTTAAGACAGTTGAGGAAATGGATGTATGATCGAGATGTCCTGGGTGTGACGCCGGAGTTTGAGGATGGTGTTACAAAATTTTTAGAATGGGCCCAGTCTCAGCGTGCATATATGGACGAGGACAAGATTAAGCGTCCCTGCCGGAAGTGCAAAAACGAACAGTTCAAAATACCAGACGAGGTAAATTTTGATTTGTGTATGAAAGGGTTTATGCCAGAGTATTACAATTGGACTTCGCATGGTGAGGAGAGGGTGCAACAATACTTTGAAGCATTGACAGCGCCCCCTCTGCAGCAGCAGCAAACGCCACCCGTTCAGGAGGAGGGTAGTTCGCATTGGGGTGATGCGGCTCAAATGGATTAGGCGCAGAGGATGGTATTCGATGTCGCTGGGCCGTCATTCTGGTCTTCGTACAACCAAGAGGGACCAACTGATGATGGTACTCGGTATTGTCCATCTGATGTGGGTCTTAGTTCATATTACGATTCGGGGCCCTATGATTATGTGTCTGGCTTGTCAGACCGTTTTTTTATGTAGTTCATGCTGCGGACCAACCTTTGTGGAATGGCTGCACCACCTCTCAGTTGGCGTCAATTGCCTCTTTGGTGAATATCAAGGCCGAAGGGGGTTTTTCCGAGAATACATATGATCGATTATGCCAGTGGGTTGATACTGTAATGCCCCGCGATCACACTTTCCCCGCCGATTATTACAATACGAAGAAATTGATAAGAGAATTGGGTTTACTAGTTCAGAAGATTGATACTTGCAAAAATGGTTGCATGTTGTACTGGAAGGACGATATTGATTTGGAATATTGCAAATTCTGTGGAGACGCTAGGTACAAGCCCACCAGGGACAGAAATCCTAAACGCAAGAAGTCCCCGTATACTATTCTTAGGTATCTACCGATTACCCCTCGGCTGCAAAGGTTGTATACGTCGAAGGTCACAGCAGAGCATATGACTTGGCATGCGAGCCATCAGATGGAGGAAGGATCCATGTGTCATCCGTCCGATGCAGAGGCTTGAAAGTATTTTGACCGGACGTATCCTGATCTTGCAGCTGAACCGAGGAATGTTAGACTTGGGTTGTGCACGGATGGGTTTGCACTGCACGGTCAGTATGGTACAACTTACTCATGTTGGCCCGTGATACTTACATCGTACAATCTCCCACCGAGAATGTGTATGAAGTCTGAGTATATATTCCTAACGATGGTGATCCCTGGCCCATCGAATCCCAAACGTTTTATCGATGTCTATTTGGAGCCGTTGATCGAGGAGTTGCAGAATTTATGGCATGTGGGTGTACGTACGCACGATACTGCGACAAACCAGGCATTCATGATGCATGACGCATTAATGTGGACAGTGAACGACCTTCCTGCTTATGGTATGACGTCTAGATGGAGTACCGTCGATGTTATAGGGTGTCCAGTTTGTATGGAGGACACACGGGCATTCTATTTATAGCACAGTCGGAAGGTATGCTATTTTGACTGCCACATGCAATTCCTACCACCGGGTCATCCTTATCGCAGGAGCAAGAAAGCCTTCACTAAAAATCAAATGGAGAGGAAGGTTGCACGTCCAAGGCTGACTGGAGAACAGATCCGAACCCGTGTCGATGCATTTAGTGTTGCTGTCGAACAACCGTTGAGTGAACCAGAAGGCTACGGCGTTGACCATAAGTGGACGAAGAAAAGCATATTCTGGGAGCTTGAATACTGAGGGGCGCATCTGATACGACACAATCTTGATGTCATGCATATTGAGAAGAATATGTTCGATAATATATTCAATACTGTGATGGACATCAAGGGAAAAACGAAGGACAATCTGAATGCACGGAAGGATCTGAAGATCATATGTAATCGGCCGGAGCTTGAGGTGGACGAAAGGAGACCGAACGTGATGCCAAGGCGGTATATACACTAAAGAAGGAGCAAAAGAAGAAGATATATGAATGGATTCGTTGTCTTAGGTTTCCTGATGGGTATGCCTCTAACTTGGCCCGTTGCGTCGACCTGAAGGAGTTGAGGATGCACCGCATGAAGAGCCATGATTGTCATGTTTTCATGCAGAAATTAATTCCAGTTGCTTTCCATGAAATGCTTCCAGAGCACGTGTCCTTGATGGAAGTCAGCCTTCTATTCCAGATCCTATGCTCAACAACACTAAATGTGGCCAAGGTAAAAGAATTGGAAGATAGTGTATCCGTCATCATGTGCAACCTCGAGAAAATTTTTCCTCCTTCCTTTTTCGACTCAATGGAACATCTAATTGTTCACCTTCCACATAAGGCGCGCGTTGGGGGCCCGTGCCATACAGGTGGATGTACCCATTTGAAAGGAAATTAAATAATTAATAGTGTTAAATATATACTTATTATTTGCATTTTAATAAATTGTCATATGAATAGATTCCTACGCGATTTGAAGAAAAAGGTGAAAAACAAAGCACACGTCGAGGCGTCAATTGTAGAGGCTTATATTGTCGAAGAAATCGGACTTTTCTCCTCGCACTACTTCGAACCGCACATTCTGTGCAAGCGAAACAGACCCGGTCGGAACGATGATCTCACGAGCAACGACGATCGAATTGTTCGGTCCATTTTCAATTACCCAGGCCGAGCAAGTGGAGCCTCGAAGAAGAGATGGCTGAGCGGGGAGGAACTTCATGCTATCGAGACATACGTCTTGTGTAATTGTAAATTAGTTGCACCGTACTACGAGTAAGTGTCTTATACAAATGTAATTATGTCATATGAATCATTTCAGTTTCAATTCAAGGGTTGGTTCAAGGCTCGTGTAAGTATCATCGATTTGTTGTAATTACCGCGATATGCTCATGAATTTGTAATCAATTATTTCAATTGCTATATATATCATTAATTGCAGGTGAAACCCGAATTGAATCACACAAATGAGGACTTGTTGAAGTTGCATTATTGGGGGCCACGAGCAGAAGTCACGACATACCCATCTTACTTCGTCAATGGCTTCAATTTCCACACTGAACGTCACAATGTCGGGAAGTCAATAATGAATTGTGGTGTTTGTGTCAAAAGCTCATCATATACAGACACGGATTCTGACTTCTATGGAATTTTGAAAGAGATAATTCAGCTAGATTACCCACTAATTCCGAACATACACATTGTACTGTTTAATTGTCGTTGGGTTGATCCGATCAGAGGCATGAAGATACACCCTCATTATCACGTCGTTGATGTCAAATTCAAAAAGCTCTACCAAAAGAATGAACCATTCATACTGGCACAACAAGCAGTACAAGTATACTACGCGGATTACCGAGCATGAAGAAAGACAAAGTCCACTGGAAAGTTGTTTGCAAAATCAAGGGTCGAAGAGTTACCGATGACTCGCGATGGACCGAGGTCGCCTATCAAATGGATGAAGTCGTACCTAATCCAGATGTCGTAATAGATAACCAAACATTTGAACTGCATGACCCAACGGGAATACAATTGGTCATTGATCATGGAGCAAGGCCATCGCGCTCGCCAGACAGTGAATCCGAAGATGAAGATGAAGATAGCTTTGACGAGGCTGAGTCCGATGAAGAGACTTTTTGAATTTTCCAAAAATTTTCTGTAATTTTTTATCACAGTTATTATTAAAATTGTATTTGATAGATGTATTTTTGATTATCAAGACCGTTGCTATTTGAGGTACAATATTTCAAATATGACGGCTAATTAAAAAAAATGAGGGAAATTTGAATTAGGAACGGTCCAAATATATACTTACCGTTCCTATTTGAGATACAATATTCAAATATGGCGGCTAATAAAAAAATGAGGGAAATTTGAATTAGGAACGGTCCAAATTTATGAGGACCGTTCCTATTTGAGGTACAATATTTCAAATATGGCGGCTAATTAAAAAAAATGAGGGAAATTTAAATTAGGAACGGTACAAATTTATCAGGACCGTTCCTATTTGAGGTACAATATTTCAAATATGGCGGCTAATTTAAAAAATGTGAGAAATTTGAATTAGGAATGGTAGGTGAAAACCTACGACCGTTCCAAACTGTAGCCCAATATTTCGTTTTGGCGCCGAATGAAAAATTGGTGGGAAATTCAACTATTGGAACGGTAAGTTTACACATGACTGTTCCAGATTATAATAGGAACGGTAACTACGTGAGTGCATTAAAACGACATCGTTCTTTATAATAGGAACGGTATTGGGAACACTGTGTCTATTAGGTAACCGTTCCTAGTATTACAACTCCAACCAATTTGTCCGATATCTCAACATCCGCCAGCCGGATCGACACTATTTTTTAACACGTACAAGGTTATGGATATGAATTGATGTCCAACGGTTGGATTTCCAATCAGTAACCTGGATTTGAGGATGCATCTGTTTTTGTTACGATGAATACTGACCGGATAAGATAACTCGAGATCCGCACACCGAAATATTTCAAAACAACATATAATGTATTCTTTTGTGTGGTATATCATATCTAACGGTCTGATTGAAATTTTGACGGTCTGATTATGTCGTGCAGTACAATAATATAGGATGCTAGTTACATCTGTGAAATACTAACAAAAAAATATTTACAAATATACTTCATATTGTGAACGTGTGTCTATTTTTTGAAAATTATTATAGATTTTTATTATCTTTAAACATCCAATTGTATACATTTATTTAATAAAATAAGTGTTCAGAGCGTCTTTTTCTTAATTTATATTTATTATCTAAGAAGATAAAAAAAAAAAAAAAAAAAAAAACAACTGCAATACATATAGGAACGGTAATGTATGAAAATAGGAACGGTAACTAAATGCATGTCTAAAAACGACGTCGTTTCTTTAGCTAGGAACGGGATTGGGAACACTTGTTGTATTATGTGACCGTTCCTATTAGTACAATTCCAAGTACTAAATATTTGGAATTGATATGGGAACGGTAATTTTTTATTTAGGAACGGTCGGTATTGGGAACGGTTATGGGAATGGTTGTATTACTAAGTGACCGTTCCTATTTAGGTCAACATCATCAAAACGACATCGTAGCGTGGCTAATACGACGTCGTTTTCTTTAGTTGGACCGGTAATAGGAACGGTCAGGGAAAAAATGACCGTTCCAAAAAGTTATATAAATTAAACCCTTGGCTGAATTTTTCTCACTTTCTCCTCTCTCACTCTCTCTCTCTCAGAATCTCTCTCTCTGCCCCTTTGCCTCTCTCAATCTCTCTCTCTCAGTACTCCGCCTCCGTCGTCGCCGCCGTACACCACCACCACCACCCTCTCTCTCTGACTCTCGCCACCCCAACCCCACCAGCACTCGCGGCCACCTCCGCCTACGCTTTACCTCCGCCTCCACTACCACCATCGTTGCCGCCTCCGCCTCCACTACCACCACCGCTGCCGCCTCCCGCATCCCGCCTTCGCCTCTGCCTCTATCAGAGGTTTTTCCAAAAACCCTTTTTTTTTCCTGTTTTCGAACCCGGATTACATCAGACGCATGTATAGGCCTGTAATTGTAATTTCTGAAATTTTTGGGCTGTAATTTCTTATATATGTATTTTTTGGATTTTTTTGTAATTTCTGTAAATATTGTGTAGTAATTATAATTTCTGTAAATGTAGGGTTGTAATTGTAATATCTGAAAATATTGAAAATGTACATGTAATCTATAATTTCTGAAATTTTTGAAAATTTTCTGATTATTTTCTGTTATTTGTGTGAATTTTCTGCAATTTTCAACATATTCTGTAATTTGTGGAAATGTAGGGTCTTAGATGTAATGTAACTGTGTTGGAATTTTTGGGAATTTTCTGATTATTTTCTGCAATTTTTATGCAATTTCTATAATTTCTGTGATTTTTTATGTTAAATTCATAATTTCTTGTCAATAATTAGAATAATATAGGATATTTTCAATAATTGGAAATTTAAGATAATTATAGAAAATTTGAAATTATTTCTGTAATTTTGAAGTATTTTCTAATTTTTTTTTAAGTTTTTTAGAAAATTTTCTGTATTTTTAGAAAATTTAAGTTATTTTTATGTATTTTTTGAAAAAAATCTGTCATTTTCTGTAATTTTGTGAAAAATAAAAACTTTAAATTATGTAATTTTTTTTTTAAAATTTTGAGATTTTTAAAAATCTGGAATTTTGAATTTTTTAAAAATCTGGAATTTATAATTTTTTAAAATCTGGAAATTTGAATTATTTAAAATCTGGAATTTTTGAATTTTCTAAAAATCTGGAATTTTGAATTTTTTTAAAAATCTGGAAATTTGAATTTTTGAAATCTGAAAATTTGAATTTTTTAAAAATCTTGTATTTTTTATTTTTCAAAAATCTGGAATTTTTAATTTTTTAAAAATCTGGAAATTTGAATTTTTTAAAATCTGAAATTTTGAATTTTTTAAAAATCTAGAATTTTGAATTTTTTAAAAATCTAGAAGTTTTTAATTTTTTACAAATCTGAAAATTTGAATTTTTCAAAAAATTCAATAATTAAAAATATGATAATTTGAAAGAATCAGTGCAATTTTATGGTAAAATTATGGTATTTAGTATAAATATGTACAGTTGCAGAATTTAGTTTGCATATATATTAAATAAATTAGAAAATTTTCATTATTGAAATAAATTGATACTTACATGTACTTTTTAGATAATGTCTAGTCGGGATTTTCCACCTCCTGGAGGTGGGCGTGGCCTGGGTCTGGTCGTGGCCGCGGTCGCGGCGAACCGGCTATACCGCCGGCCGGTGTTGCTTTCCAGGATGGGGAAGCAGTGTTCCGACCACCACCACCGGCAGAGCAGGCACCCGCACCACCTGCGTCGGATCAGCAGCCCAGTGCGTCTACTGCTGCGCCGGATCAACAACCCGGACCATCCACTACTACACTGGCGGTCAATTCGGCCCGTCCATAGGCTGCCCCACCACCACCACCACCACCGGCCCCACCACTCCCACCACCATCCGCGCGCCTGTACATCACACTCGCCGATGTGAGGTACAATTTATGTTTTTAAATTTTTTTTTGTAATTTAAATTAATATTTTTATGGCATACTAATTATTTTATAATTTCAGTCGTGATCGGAAGATCCACGAGCGCATGTACGCGGTCGTGCGAGGACACTATCCCCATCCTTGGGCAGTTTGCGCAAGGTGTCGCCAGAGCACCAGCATTTCTGGTTTGAGAGTTTGAAGGTAACAACAATTAATTTTTGTTTTTAAATATTTTAACAATCTAAGTTAATATATATTTATATATTTTTTTAATACAGATGACATACTGGTGGGACGCTGACGACGAGTCGATGTTCAAGATCTTCCATGTTTGGGTGGGGAAGTTCCTGAGGAAGAAGTTCGTCCTCGCCAGACAGTCCCTGTAGAAGCCTCTATGGCTGGCGAACGAGGTCTGACGGCAGCTCCTCCTATACTGGGATTCCCCAGAGTTCAAGCAAGAGTGCGAGAAGAACAAGGCAAACAGGAACGCCAACCCAGCCGCATCCACTACTGTGTACCGCGGGGGATCTGTCTCCGTCGGTATGCACAAGCGGAAAATAGTAAGATATCTAATTTTATTTCAATTATTTATTACTATTAAATTAAAATTGTAATAACTGTTTCCCATTTCTTTTTACAGGAGGAGTAGCTCGGCCGGCCACTGAAGCAGATGGAGTTATTCTCCAGATGCTACAAGAAGAAGGCCGACGGCGGCTGGAGCGGGTCGAGTACAGCGAAGGTGGCAGTAAGTTGTAATTAATACATTCTAATTTATTTTTTGAAATATTTGAAAATTTTCTAATTTATTGTAATTATTTTTGCAGGAGATGTTCCAGAAGATGATGGAGGATCATCAGTCTCAGGCCCCGTGCAACCCTTAGGATCCTGCTTCCGAATCAGAGGGCTCGGTGGCGCAGACCGAGCAGCAGATGCGGCTCACTTGCGTCGGGGGCAAGAACAAGGGCCAGGTATTTGGTCTTGGTTCTGAGGCCCTTGGGCTCAGCCAAACCGTTACCTCGCCATCACCACCTCCACCGCCATCGCCACCGCCACCGCCATCGCCCGCGCCAGAGCCAGCGCCTTCGTCAAACGTGGAGGGTCGATTGGGCCGTCTCGAGGAGATGATGGCGGACCTGATGGGCATGGTGAAGGACATGCAGACCAGTCGCTCCGGCACCGGCCCGTCACGGCCTCCTAGAGACCCCACCCATCCAGACATTGACGAGATGGACGAGGCCGATGGGGACGAAGAGTAAATTATGTATTTTTTATTTTAATTTTTGTAATCAAATCGGATAATATTCGTATTTAATATAATTTTTATTTCTAAATTATGCATTTTTTTCATATTTAAGTATTAATTATATAATCAAAATATTATTATTAATTTAATTTATATTTAAATGATAAAAACTATTAATATAAAAAAAAATAATTCATTATCTAGGAACGGTACTTTAGACGGTTCGTAATCACAACTTACCGTTCCTATGCCGATGAAATAACCATTCCAACTGTACACGTCAATCGTTTCTAAAGACGGAACCTACCGTGCCTAATTGTATTCCAAAATCAATCCTTTCGTGGTTAGGCTTTCGTTCTAAAGACAATACCAAAAATCGGTCCAAAATGTTATTCCAAAGTTAGAGTGCAAACACCGTTCCTAAATATCGCGACAAAATATATTCCAGTTACCGGTCCTAATGTCTACAACTAACCGTTCCTATATGTATTCCAGACACCATGCTAAATTTATCTACAACATAAGTGGACTATTCCAAAAAAAATTCTAAAGACCGTTCCTAATTGCGCGATTTAGTTTCGATGCTACCGTTCCTAATGTTTATAAAGTGTTCCAAATGCAAAAAAATTAAAATTATACGTACAAAGGTAATTAGGAACGGTAGAACCAAATGGTGCCAAACACCGTTCCCAAATAGGAACAGTAATCTCGGTACCGTTCCTAATAATTAGGATCGCCTCTTATTGCCACGGATAGCCTACCGTTCCTAATTGCAGTCCAAAAGGTTCAAGTGAAGTATTTACCGTTCAAAATAATAAAAAAAATCGTTCCTGTTACCGTCTCAATTCCCTTTTTTTTTTTTTCTAGTGTTCCCTTTTTCAATGAATGGCGACCTTTCCTTTTCTAAGTCTGTCTTTTCCTCCATCACTTTAAAATACTCACTCGCTACAAGTTAGAACCATAATCCCACTCCCACTTAGCCCGAGAAGAAGAGTTTGCTCCATTTGTGTGATTTCTCAACATCAAGTTATAATTCTTACCAAATTTCTATTACTTTATCTTTATTAATTTATATATTTTGGCAAGCTTTTTCTTTTGTTACTTTTGTAATTCTTTTTATTCATTAAATAGAACAAGTCTTAGTTTCTTTAAATTATTTTATTCAAGTCTTTCCGGACAAATAAACAAGCTTATATATAAATTGTTTATGAAATATATGATTATATAATTGTATGTTTTAATATTTAGGGAATGGATAAAGTTGATGAATTTGAAATGATTATTAAATTTTGAGCCAAAATTGCAACTAATCCTACCTTTCCGGGCAATTTTAAATTTGACCCCATGCTTGATGGAATTTTAAATTTCACCCTGTGTTCTATTAAAAATTGCAAAAGGAGACCAAAACATTGCAAATAAACCCAACATTAACGGACGTTAAAACTAACAGTCTGGAATCTACGTAAAAATCATGCGCACGTGCGTAAAAAAAATGGTCAGGCATTAGTTTTAATACTTGTTAGTGAGAGGGGGCTTTTGTTGCAACGTTTTGGCCTCTTTTTGCAGCTTTTAACGAAATATTGCGTTAAATTCAAAATTTTACAAAGTGCCAGGCCAAGTTTGAAATCGCCCTAAACTACCGAACTAATTCTACAATTTCTTCAAATTTCGATAGTGCCACGCCAAGTTCCGGCTTAGCCACTGCTCTGCGCACTATGGGGCCAATGGGAGGAAGGGATCATACAGGTGCTTGTGGAAAGTTTGTTCACAAGGTTTATATGGGCTCTATCGCATATCCCCTAGGGGATGATTGTCCGGGAACGCCTTAGCACGGAGGAGAGGATACGACAAGCTCACAAAAAATGGAGGAATACGTCTTTTCCTACAGTATGCTGG
Organism: Sesamum alatum; assembly: GCA_034509735.1. NCBI lineage: Eukaryota > Viridiplantae > Streptophyta > Magnoliopsida > Lamiales > Pedaliaceae > Sesamum > Sesamum alatum. The sequence continues at coordinate 29,091,171 of JACGWO010000009.1, forward strand.
TTGCTCTGAACGAATCACAACCGCCGGATTTTCAAAGGTTGTTGCCTGGACGCCCAATCCCTTATTCTCCAGGCCTTCGCTCTCTCCAGTTAGTAGAAGACACATTTGTTTGATGGATTTTACACACCCAATTGGCATTTTGTACCTTTGAATTATAGAGGTTTTTTACAATGCAACCTTAAATTTAAAATATAGCAATTTGCACCCTTCAATTATATACTTATTGGCACCACGCACCCTCCACTCAACTCACTGGAGAATAATAACAATAGGAATATAAAGGATTTTTTTTGTCAATTTAATAGCCTTCCCTCCAAAAAAAATCGAGTAATTGTTTTTTTGGCACTTTACACTCTTAAAATATATCATCCTCCAAGAATCCGCACCGGAAAATAGATTAGGCTGACTATGGCATTTATGAGTTTTTCTTATCATTTATGAAAATGAAATCAAGCATTAAAACATAAGAAAGATATATTATAATGTTTGAAATGAATTATTTTAAATATTCAAGGGTGCAAAATGGCAATTACTCGATTTTTTTTAGGGAAAACTATTAAATTGACAAAAAAAATCTTTCATATTCAGGTTGATATAATTTTCTGGCAAGAAAACTCGCCAGAAATGAGTGAAGGTGCGTGGTGCCAATAAATATATAATTAAAGGGTACAAAGTGCTATTTTATAATTTAAAATTGCGTTGTGCAAAAACTCTATAATTCGAGGATGCAAAATGCCAATTGTCCATTTTACACAAGTTTTTTTAATCTTTTGACACCATCGTCTGCTCCTGTATGTATGAACTTATTGCCTTTGGTTCATTTGGTATAATACCACCACCACGAAAAAATTAATTACTGCTACATTACAAATTACTATAGCTTACAAATCGTAACAAATCAATACAATTTATTAATTCGAAAACTTAAGTACTTACTATGATTAATCAACATCTACCTTGCTTTTACCTATAACTAAAATATTCATAACAGTTTTCGTTGTATCAAATATTTCGATCTAAATTACAAAAATAATAGCTAATTACGATTTCAATTAATTAATATTCATTTTTACTTTTAATCATAAAAATTAACCATAATAAAAGACTATATTTTTTCTACTATACCCCGTTCGTCTTAAATATATATATGTATCTATGTATATATATCCAAAATGAAAATGTTGAAGCGTAATAATTCTTCCCTTCTCTTTCCAAATTCTAACATCCACCGATAAATAATCTAAATTGTTTATACGAATTTACTTTTATCATGTTGATCATTATCGTGATTTATTATTAAATTAAAATTAATTGAATCTCCACAAAAACAAATTTACCTTAATAATATTTCAAACCCGTAACTTTTATTTTGGATCCATCCCTAATTATTTCCAGCCTATCATGTATGGACATGGACACGGCATACAGACACGATACAACAAGAACACGGCAACATAAAATATTTTAAAAAATTAGGACACGACATAGTACTGATACGATTATATATAATAGGGTAAATTATAATTACCTTCCCTGAGATTTGGCATAATTACAAATATTCTCTCGTTGTTTGGAAAATTACAAATACCCTCTTGAGGTTTGTAACCGTCTATCAAATAACCCATTTTCATCTACTTTTATAGGTGAACTGACCAAAATGTCCTTATGTAAACTGAATTATTTTTTATTTAATTCTTAAAAAAATTTGAACTTTTTTGGATTACAATCGCCAGGAGAGATTTTTTAAATTTTTTACACAGAGAAGCAATAATGCAATTTGTCTCGGTTGATTTTTCTATAATTTTTAATAAAAAAAATTCAAGGGCACAATGATCAATTTCAGGCCTTTGGTTAAAAATTACAAAGCTCGGGGGTATTTATAAATTTTCAAATAATGAGGGGATCTTTGTAATTATGTCAAACATTAGGGGAGGTGACTGTAATTTATCCTTTATAATATATTATTTTACATATATTCCAAATTTCTCCAAAATAAAAAATATAATATGAAAAATATTAAAAATAAATATAAAATAAATATGTCTTATATCTAAATTTTAAAACTAAAATACATGAATTCATAAAAAAAATTCAAGGGCACAATGGTCAATTTCAGGCCTTTGGTTAAAAATTACAAAACTCGGGGGTATTTATAAATTTTCAAATAATGAGGAGGTCTTTGTAATTATGTCAAACATTAGGGGAGGTGACTGTAATTTATCCTTTATAATATATTATTTTACATATATTCCAAATTTCTCCAAAATAAAAAATATAATATAAAAAATATTAAAAATAAATATAAAATAAAATATGTCTTATATCTAAATTTTAAACTAAAATACATGAATTCAAAAATATATATAATCAATTTATTTAACAAGTATGCAATAAAAAAATTTTTATAATCATTCAAATCAATTAAATTACCATAACCATCCCTCAATTTTCTAATAATTTTATCTCAATTTTAACTTGAGATAAGTGCATTAATTTTTTCTTTTCTATTCAACCCAAAACTCTTTTTTATTTTTTCTATTCAGTCTCTTTTTTATTTAAAAAAGAGTCTAAATTTTTTTAAAATGATAAAAAAAATCTAAACATATTCAAAACATTTCAAACATGTCAATACACATGTCAAAACTCTTTATTATTAAAACACGGTCCAAATTTTTTACGGTCCAAATTTTTTTGAAATTAAAAAAAAAAAAAAAGAAAAACTAAACATATTCAAAACATATCGAACACGTCAATACGTATATCAAACACCGTGTGCTTTTTTTTTCTTTTTTAGTTTATATTTTCAATCACACTTAGACCATATGCGATGTGTGTTCAAGTCATATCAAGTATCCGACGTGTGTCCGAATTATATTCATCGAATAATTTTTCAAAGTGTCATCGATTATTGTCTCCAACCCAAACTAAAATAATTCTCAAACGTCATAAGTTGTCGATAAAAATAGAAGTCCAATCCGTGAAAGAATAACTTGATTCTCATGAGACCGTAGGCCTATGACGGGATTTCAAAAGTTTTTACTATAAGCATCTCAATTACCACCAAGTAGATACATGACTTATAAACCCCTACTTGGATTATCGGACAGCATGAAGTCTCTTGACAAACCACAACAAGTACATATTAGTTATCCTAAATTGACATTAATGTGAATTTCAAAGTATACGAACGGAAAATACACAGAAGTAGTAAACGAGCAGTTGCTAGCTGCAGTTGTAAGGAACGGAACTCAGATACTGTGGTGTTCATGCCATGTTTTGCAGACGACTCCTCTCACTCAATTCTCCAACTTTCAATCTGCAAAACGTTAGCCATTATAGTATTAACATGCAAACAATTAAACAATAACTGAAGCATCGGAAAATGAAGAAATTAAAAGGAAAAACGTGCTATGACTTACGCGCTTTATACTTTTTCAGTTCCATCACTTATTGAATTCTCTAAAATAGTCTCGTCCTCCTGTCAACTTCCACTATGAAATTGACGGAAAAAACCAAAGTCCTGATCACGTGACTCTTTCCCTCCATTTTGAAATAATAATAATAAGCATGTGATTTGAATAGTGGACTAATCTCGAGAATCCCGTTTCAGCTTACGTGGCAAAAAATACAATTTCATGTGAAGAGAAAACTTGGTGTCTAAGTGCAAAAGATCGTTCAAAACCATATCGCATTAGACAAACACACTTAAGACGATGATGCTCGTTATATCAAAAGTGAACTGACGTAGTAGAGTACAAGTTATCGAAACAACATAGCCCAATAGAAGTTGCCAATGGAAATTAAGAAGCTAAGAAAATAAGACAATAGTTTTAAGGGATAATGCAATTTACCCCCTATAATATAAGAAATGAGCAAAAATCTTTCTGTAAAAAATAATTAGCAAATTACCCCCTTTGATCTTAAAATGAACCAAATTACCCCCTTGTGTTTTCCCTTGATAGGGGGTAATTTGCTTCATTTCTCAAAAACACAGGGAAGTAATTTGCTAATTATTTTTTCATATGGAGATTTTTGCTCATTTCTTATATCACAGGGGGATAAATTGCATTTATCCCATAGTTTTAAGATAAGTTCACGGTTACTTTACCCATTCTGGACACATCGATTTGTAGTATTCCGCTACTTTCTTGCATTCTTGTGCCTCTGTTCCTTTTTCTTGAATGCACCTAACACGCAACATGACTATGAATGACGATTCAAAACATCTACGTCTATAAATTTCATTTTGGTTCTGCATCTAACTTGCGAAAAAAACTACGTACACAATGAAATTAAGATGCAAAATCCATACATTTATAGATGTACGTCCAAGAGAAATGTTTAAATGCACCGTTTCATATTTGTGTCACAAGTGCAAGTACGTTTTGAGAGTGAAGTCACATAGTGTTTATAAACCTGGTCTGAGAAAAAGGCAAGCAGCCCCCATAATATTGCAATGGGCAAATTACTCTCTTATGAAAAAATTAGTAATTTATCTTCCCGTATTTTTTAAAATGAAGCAATTTACCTCCTTAGATAGGGAGATAAATTGCTTTATTTTAAAAAATGCAAAAGAAAAAAATTGCTATGTTTTTTACAGGAGTAATTTGCTCCTTCACAATATCAAAGGAGCATATGTGAAAGCGATAATTACATTTACATTCCCTAACCTATGGTATGTTTGCACAAACCACCCATGCATTTTGAATAATTACACATACACCCACTAGAATATAAGCATCATTTACACAAACCTCCCCTATTTTTTTAAAAAAAATTACACTTACACCCCTCAAAAGTATTGACATCCACTACATGAAAAACGCTCAATAGCAATGAAAAAAACTCAGCATCGAGTAATTAGCGAGTAAAATTTTCGTTGCTAATTTATTATTTAATACAAGAAATTACTTGCTAATGAGTTTAGCAACGAAAATTTACTTACTAACAAATTTAGCAACAAAATGTTTAAAGTATATCTTTAATAGTGTAGATTAGCAACGAGAATTTTACTTGCTAATTAGTTCGACGCTGATTTCAGCAACAAATTTTTTCGTTGCTATTAAGCTATTTTCTTGTAGTGATTATTACACAAACTACCCCTATTTTTTAACTATCAAGGATAGTTTTTATAATTATTTAAAAAATATGGGTGATTTATGTAAATAGACTATAGGTAAATGGCGTAAATGTAATTCTCCTTTGTGAAATAGGGATATACACACTTGTGGTAGTCGTAGTAGCTGTCGTAACAACTGCGCATCTGATTGGACAGATTCTCTTTCTTAAGCTGCAATGATTTGGTGGTCTCAGTCTGCACCTGCATTAAGCATATAATTCATTAACGATATACACATACACTACCTATGTAGTTCACTAATGACCATGATACAGGGAAAATATATATATATATATATATATATATATCAAGACGAAAGGATATAAGACAAATAATTAATTTGGTGGGCTGAGATGTTAATCTTCACAAGAAAACTATATGAAAACCTGCAGAAATCCTCATGCAAAAACACCCATGCATTACTCTTTTCAATTCAATCTACTGAATAATCAAGAAGGGAGATTAGAAAATAGGCTATATACCGCCCTAAACATAGCTAGAATTTGAACAGAAAACATACTACGAATTAAAAGTGCGCTACATCACTTAAATTTTTACAATGAACATTCATAGAACTATATAACAATCTGAATCAGTATTTCACGGAGAAATTATACTTTTAAGATTCAACACTTTTATTACTCCACTCACGGAATTTAAAAAATAGTCTCAAAATTAAGAAAATTTATTATTTTAATCATATACTTCACGGGATTTAAAAAATAGTCCCAAAATTAAAAAAAAAAATTATTATTTTAATCATATGCTTTACAGAATTTTTAAAATAATTTAATAATTAAAAGAACTCGATACATTTAATTTTATAATTCCATAAAATAGAGGATTAAATACGAGTTTAATACAATTTACCCCTTATAATAGTGTAAATGAACAAATTACTTCATTTTGAAAAATACACGGGTAAATTGCTTCACTTTAAAAAATACAAGGGGATAAATTACTATTTATTTTTTCATAGGGATTAATTTGCATATTTACAATATCATATGAAATTGCTTGCATTTTTCCCGATGAAATACGTCGTGATTTCTCAATTTTAGAATCAATCTGAAAACCCTTTAAGCAGATAACTATTGTGTCAAAATTTCCTAGTTCGCATTCATTTAAAAAATCAGGTAACTCATAAGACTAAACGTATTGAACTGTCTAGTATAAAATAAAAAGTGTAATTTTGCGATATTTAATATACCTTAGAAGTGGTGGAGGAGGGAGGTGGGGCGCGGGAGACCTGCGGCGATTGCTGAGGAGGACGAGGAGCTTGCTCTCCTCTAGCTACTTTACCCACATCTCGACCTCTCATCTTGTCGTGAGGCTCCACTATTGATCCCGACATACTTTCACTTGTGCTTTTCCTCGATTATTTCTTTGCTCTGTTACACTTATTACCAGTTTCTGGGTCTAGCAGCTACCTTCTTTCTTCAGTGTCTTCAGAATATTAAGTCGGCAAGAAAGGAAGAAGAGAGGTGGTGATCGGTGGAGGATTCTGTTATTGTCGAGCCATCTGGCCTTGTTTGAAGCATCAACGTGTCGAATGGAAAGGAACGTACGTACTGTGTTATTCTCTGACTGATTGGATGGGTGTTAATTAATTAGTTTTATTTCAGAAATTAAGGTTAAATACAATTTGACCCTTAAATTATTTTTGATGTAACATCCTTAAGTTAATAAATTTAACACTTATTTTTAATTGGACAAATTATCCCTTATGCTTTCAATGATTATATTATTTTTAATATAATTTAGTATTTTGCATATTAGATCATCACAAAATTATCACTAAAATTATTTTCTAACAAAAAGAGAATTTTGAATAAGTGAAAAATCTAAATTAAAAGTGGAGTAATAAGTGAATATATATAATAGATACACATAAAATATAATATCCCAACAACTCATATATACTTTTGAAAAGGAATTGACATTATATATGCTTAACCAAAAGTTAAACACTTTTTTAAAAAATGAATAAATATATTTTATCATATTTTTTAAAAAAAATATATTTAACAAAATAGATATATAATTACTCATTTTTATCTAAAAAAATTAAATAGTTAATAATTTAATTTTATTATGAAAATAAAATCTTCTATATGAAAGTCTTTTGTGTATGTATTGTACCAATTTATTACTTAAATGAGTCTGTAAAATGTAATAATATTGACCTTTTTTAATTTATTAATTATATTTATTTTATCATAATCAAAAAATATTTTTTTCCAATTAAAACAAATTTGATTAAACTTAAAATGCGAAATTGTTAAGAAAAAGAAATCCTTTGAAGTAAATATATATATATATATATATTATAAAGGCAAATTGTCCAAATATTTAGTTATAGGGGTAAATGTTATATACTTAAAAAAAAACTCAGGATTTGGAACAGGCAAATTTTGTCCAAATTGAAATGATTTTTATAAAGAATGTGGAACGAATTTGTCTCAATGACGTCATCGCGGCGTTCACTAAAAGTCTGGCAATTTTTGTAATGAGCAAAGCATTACAAAACTCATTCCAAATTTTTCTTTTTTGAAAATGTTCCAAAAACCATTCTAAAATAGTACACATGTCAAATTTGTAATGGTTTTTGGGCCGACCATATTAAAATTGTGACGGCAACTAAAAATTAATGGTGTCCAATCGAAAGTTGTTACAAAACTCGTTACTAATTTCTATCGATTTTTTTTCTTTTTCAAATTTTTACATCTGCTGCAAAATCGGCGGCTATCAGAAACGAATTTTGTTGCATTGGGAAATCCGTCCCAAATATGGTTATAGACTCTAACGGCTATATTCACACTATAAAAAAATGTGGGATTTTGAGTGGGTTTAGGAACAGTTTTTGAACGGGTTTTAGTAGTTGGACACTATTGGACCGACATTTGGAACGGCCATAGAACAGGAGTTCTTCCGTCATAATAGATGGCGTTCCTAATTATTTGGAACGGATGGATGGTGACCGTTCCTAATTAGTAAAGAATTTTGTACCACTTGTTCATAAATCGTTCCTAAATACGTTTGACTATCTAAAAATGTAAATTATTTTTTGGAACACTTTTGTTTCTATTTTGAACGGTCATTGTAACAATATTTGAGCCTTCCATTGGAATATACTTTGGAACGGTTGTATCTTTTGTTTGGAATACATATTTGGGATGGTTCTTGAATTTATTTTGGAACGGTTCCTACGATATTTAGTCATTAAATTTGGAACAACATTTATTATTCACAAACCGTTAAAAAGCTCGTTCCTAAATTATATATTTACTAAAAGAATATTTTTGTTAATTTTGAAATAATAATATTATAATAATAATTACTTAGTAAATTAATTATTTTGTTTTAATTTGATTAATTAAATAAATATTGAATAATTGAATGCAATTAACATAAAAATGGATAATTAGGGGAAAATTATTATATTAATGTAAAAATTTACATTTACAAATATAAAAAAAATCCAAATCTACACCCCACCCCCCTCATCAGTATGGTCCTGCATCGACTTCATCATACTCATCATGTCGACTATCATCGTCTCCAGCCGAACCATCGGATCCTAAAATAATTTGAAATTGACATAAAATTTTTAAAAAATTACATAATTAAAATTGCATAAATTTTCAAAAATTTACATAAAATTCCCAAAATTACAGCGAGAAAAATTATTTCCAAGTTCCCAAAATTTGCATAAATGAATTCCCAAAATTTGCAGAAAATTACATAAAATTCTCAAAAATTAAGGAAAATTATTATTTTTAAAATTTTATACAATGAATTCTACACTAATTTCATCAAAAATTAACCAACTATTAAAATTACAATTAACCAATTACAATATCAATACTAATTAACCCAATAATTCATATCATAAATGCATTTTTAACATTTCATATCAACACTAATTAACCCAACAATCAGAAAATTGTAAAAACAAAAAAAAAAAAAAAAAAAAAAAAGCTGTAGAAAAATATCAAAAAATTGAAAAAAGAAAAAAATACATTTCTGAAAATTTCAGCATTTTAGAAAATATTTCAGAATATTTTTGAAAATTTTAGAAATATTCTGAAATTTCAGAAAATATTTTAATATTATATTTCCAAGATTTGCAAAAAATGAATTCCCATTTTCAAAAATTGCATAAATGAATTCCCAAAATTTTAAAATTTGCAAAAAATTACATAAAATTCCCAAAATTAAGAAAAATTATTATTTTCATAAATTAGAATTTTCAGAAATTTATACAATGAATTCTAAATAATTTTAGTTTTTTTAAAATTACAAAATTTTCATAAAATCCTAAATTCAGAAAAATTCTGAAAAAATATAGAAAATTTCTGAAAATTTTCAATTTTTTTTAAAATTACATAATTTTAAGAAAATTCTAATAAATTATAGAGAAAATATGAAAAAATATAGAAAATTCTTAAAAATTTCAAAAAAAATCTGAAAAATACCAGCAATATTTCAAAAATATCTCAACATTATTCTAATAATATTTAATTTCATATATTTACAGAAAATCCAAAATATTTACAATATTCTAACAGTATCCAAAAATATTTCATACATTTCAACAATTTTTTACAGAAATCTTTGAATATATATACAATATTTCAATAATAATCCCAAAATATCTACAAATTGCAAAATTCATACATTACAAATTTAACAAAACACATGTAATAAAATTACTAACCTCTCGTTTTGGTGAATGGAGTGCTACTATCGGACGGGGGTGGCGGACAATGGTGAGGAACAACAGAAATGGAGGGTGTGGCGGAAGAGGCGGCAGTGGTGCTGGGAGAGGCGACAAATAGAGAGAAAGAGAGACAGAGAGTTGAAGAGTGACAAAAAATCTGTTAAGTGTCACTTTTATATCAACTATTTGAAACGGTCATTTTTTAGCAGATCGTTCCTATTATCATCTTTTATTGTTCCTTTAGCAAACTGTTCCTACTATCATTTTTTAGTAGACCATTTTTTTAGCAGACCATTCCTAAGTGACAAAAAATTATGTTCGAACTCTTTTTGGAACGGTCAATTTGAAATACCATTCCAAATTTTAATTTTCTCTCCTATTTTTCAAAAGGTGCCAAAATGAAATTATATTGGAACTCTTTTTGGAACGGTCAATTTGAAATAACCGTTCCAAATTTTAATTTTTCCCTCCTATTTTTCAAAAGCCGCCAAAATAAAATTATGTTGGAACTCTTTTTGGAATGGTCATTTTGAAATAACCCTTCCAAATTTTAATTTTTCCCTCCTTATTTTCAAAAGCCGCCAAAGTGAAATTATGTTGGAACTCTTTTTGGAGTGGTCATTTTGAAATAATCATTCCAAATTTTAATTTTTCCTCCTATTTTTCAAAAGACGCCAAAATGAACTTATGTTGGAACTCTTTTTGGAACGGCCATTTTGAAATAACCGTTCCAATTTGAGTTCCAAATAATTATTCATTTTTCAAAAATATAAATAAAAACTAATAAAAACTCGTACCAGACATGTTAATGAGCAAGAAAAGTATACAATATGTGCATTAAGACAACTAAAAACATAAAAAAAAAATAAAATTCATGAGACTGATATATGTTCATTATATGAAATATATTTGTATATTCTAATTTATTAGTATTGTAGAGATGTAACTAGCATCTTATATTATTGTACTGCATCGCTTAATCAGACCGTTAAAATTTTGATCAGACCGTTAGATATGATTAAATAGACAAAACACTATGTTCGATGTAGTTTTGGACATTTTTTGGTATACGGATATTGAGATATCGTATCTGATCGTAATAAGCGAGATTGAAAACGGTGCAGCCTTCAATCAGGCCATGTGATTTTAAATCAGACCGTTAGATATATTCAAATAGACAGAATCTTATATGTGGTTAAGTTTGGAATTAATCCGGCTAGCAGATGTTGAGATATCGTAATCGGAACGTACACTAGATATTTTTTATACACATTTTGAAACGGTTTTTTGGGTAACATTTGGAACGGTTCTATAGAGTTAGGAACAATTATTAAAAATATAATTAGGAAAGGTTTTATAATATATAAGTGTAACGTAGTTGGAACGGGTATTGTGATACAACATTTTCTATCTATTAAAGTCGTATCAAATTGTAACTCACTTTGGAACGGTCCTTGGAACGCATATTATTTTTTAAAAATACCATATTTAGGAACTGGTATTGTAATACATGTACTTATAAGTACTTAAACCGTGTTACAATATTTTATTATTCTATTTTTGACACGGCCGTAGGAACACAACTTGTAACACAAGAATTGAAACGATTTTTAGAACTGTCCGACCGTTCCAAAAATAAAGGATCGAATATAGGAGGAATGTGACGTTAGCAGCGTGATTCCGTTCCTCAATAGTTCCAATGACCGTTCCAATTAGGAACGGTCATTGGAACGGGCATTGGAATGGTCATAAAATCCGTTCCAAATTCCGGATATTTTTGTAGTGTCAGTTTCAATACCCGTCCCAAAAGGCACCCTAAACTATAACGATTATATTTTAATGGATATTTTCCCAAAACCCATGTCAAAGTCCGCCCCAAAAAGTTTTATATATGTGTGTGTATGTGTGATTTTCATTTCATCTCTTCTCACTCTCTTAAATTGTTAAACCACACACACTCTAATTCTCTCTCTGATTTCCAGAATATTAATGAGCGTCATTTTCTCGTGTCGGTTTATGTTTTGAGCTGGTTGATCAGGTAAAACTTTGAACCCGTTTTGTTAATTAAAATGCATTTTGATGATAGTTTTTTGTATTTTTATATAAATGTTAAGTATTATTAGTAGCATATAATAATTAATTTATAGCTCAAAATTTAATTAATTATATATTTTTGCATACATATGTATATAGGGTTAATTACACTTAAACCTCTCTGAAAATGTGAAATTATACTTTCCCCCAAAGAAGATTTAAAATTACATTTACACCTTTTCTGAAAATTTACCATTTATACCCGACCCCTTTCTTAGGATTTTGACAAAAAAATATTGATGCTAGCAACAAAAAAGAACATAATTTTTTATTTTACCCCTAATTTAATATCCCCATGCACAATTTTCTTACTTATAAGGGAAAAAATGTAATGATGTCATATATACATTACATTTATCCCCTTATAAGTTCAAAAGTTCAACAGTTACTTATAAGGGGTTGCAAGTGTACTTTCAAAATTTCTTTGTCGGAAAGTGTAATTTTGAATTTTCAAATGGCATCTAAATGTAATTAACCCTATTATATGTCTATGTGTAGTGATAATCATATTAAGACAACTGAGGAGATCGATAGATGTATGAGAAGAACCTGCTGGGGAGAGTAGGTATTAATTAGGAGCTTGAGGATGGTGTTAAAGCTTATCGAATGGGTCAAGTCCAGCGTCGACATATGGATGATGAGAAGATTGTGCCCGTGTTGGAAGTATAAACCGAAAGGTTCAGACAACAAACGAGGTTAATTTTGACTTATGTATGAAAGGATTTATGTCAAAATATTATAATTAGACTTGTCATGGCGACGAGAGGGTGCAGGAGTACTTTGATGCAGTGATCGCCCCAGTCCAGGAGGAGCAAACCCAGCTGCCAGGAGGCTACTACGCACTAGGGTGATGACCAAACAGATGGATTGGGCCTAGAGAATGGGTTTTGATGCAGCGTCCAACTTTTTTTCGTCATACCACGAGGGTGTGTCTAATAAAGGTCCGAGCTCCTATCTTACTGATGTCGATCCTAGTTAGTGGTATGACGGGGGAACCTTTGATTATGTGTCTGAGTTATTAGACCATTTTTTTCGATGTAGTGCACTCTGCAGACCAGCTGTTGTATAATGGATGTAATGAATCTCAGTTGTCGGTGGAGGCTGGACTGGTCAACATAAAGGCCTAGAACAACATGTCCAAGAGATGTTATGATCAGGTGTCCTAGTGGACTAATCGTCTACTACCACGCAACCACACCCTACCCCCCGATTATTACAACATAAAGAAGTTAATATTTACTTGAAAAATAAGACCCTTAAGTACTATTTTCTTTTGTTGCACAAGAGACATAGCTCGATCAACCGCCTAAGAAGATGGAGCTCTTCTCCAATGCTACAAGAAGAAGGCCAATGAGAACTAGAGCGGCCCGAAGGCAAAAACAGGTGGCAATAAGTACAACAAAAACTCATTCAATTTTTATTCTAATTAAATTGCTCTTCATTTCCTAATTAAGATCTCATTTCTCAGGACCTCTTCTAGAAGATGTTAGAGGACCAACAAGTCCAGACACCCGTTGATGGGCAAGATCCTCCAACTTCTTCAGCAGGCTGCGTTGGCTCCTACTGAGCATGACCTCTGGGTGTCGACAATTGGCGGTTGAAACAAGGACCTTGTCTTCGGTCTGGGTTCGAAAGTCAACACCTCGCCCGCGAGACCATCACAGAGGGCCTCAACACTGACACCGACGTCGATACCGCCACCGACACGCCTAGATACACACACCGTTCAGCTGCAGGATCGAGTTGCGAGGATAGAGGAGATGATGATGCACATGATGACGCATTTACCCATCCCTCCAATGCCTGATCAGTCCCAAACTCCAACAAACAACTTGACCCAAGAGCATGATGCATATGACGACGTTGATGATGGGGAGCCCGATTTAGATTAGGTACCTTTTTCATATATAAAAAAATTGTATTACAATACTCTTTTTGTGAGATCTAGCTATCTCTGGGAAAGAAAGTGGTGGAACTCCCCAAGACGTACGGAAGGAAGCCCCACTTCTGGAGCGTGGTATTCCCTGCAGCGCAGATATCATAGCAAAAGAGCTCCTTGTTGACTTGCCATCTTACAATGACATTACAGACCCTACAATGACATTACAGACCCTACTGAGCACATCTTTAAGTTCGAAACTTTAGCCCTGCTACCAACTGAATAAGTACATTCTTTTGCAGAGTTTAGCTCACTTTTTATGTACCAGTTCGCTAGCAAGAAATACCGAAAAATGGCTATCAGCCTTTTCAGAGCGAAATAGGAGGAAAATGAGACCTTGAGGGCATATTCCAACGTTTCAACAATATTGTCCTGGAAGTTTCAACTGCTCACCAGAAATTGTTTATAAGCCAAATGTTTTTTTAAACGTTTTTTCTCAACTTATTTACATGTTCTCAAATGTTTTTTATTTTGAAAAAAAATAAAAAATTCAACAAAGGTAAAGAAGTATTTTTTTTCGCATATCCGTTTGGAGACTACATAATTATTTTCAATTTGAGGGGGTTATTTGTAATTTTTCAAACAACGGAAGAGACATTTAGAATTATGTCAAACCTCAGAGAGGTAACTATAAAATAAAATAAAACATAACAACAAAACTCTCTAATTGCATCCATAGATCTGATCAAAGAACATGTTTCCACACGACATCGTACACTAGGCGATGAAACAGAAGCGCTACCATTGTAGATGAACTTTCACTTTAGCCAGCTACTTTAACAAATGTGTGATGGAGCAGCCTTCATATCCAAATATTTAATTCACTAGTCGTGGTCAATTATGTAAATACCTGAAAGGGTTATTATTGGAATTTTTTACTTATTAAATAGGGATACAATGATAAATCTAACTTAAATCTTATGAACATGGGCTTAGTGGAGCTAAACTACCACCAAGCCTCTCCAAATACCGGGCCCTTAGGATTTATAGTGGGTCGGCCCAAGGCAAAGGAAACAAGGGAGATGGATTGATTTGAGGGGATGTCAGCCCATCTCCCTCAAAGTAAACATGGTGTTAAGGTTTATGAAGTTATATCTCCTGATAAATGTTGGAACCTCACTTAATATGTGCAATACCTACCTACAAATCTCACTAAAAGAATTCCATCTATACTCATTCCTTTAATAGAACAGGAGACAACATCACATGGGCATGGAGTAAAAAATGTATTTTTTTCTATCAAAAGTGCTTCTACCTAGTTTTTACACTATAATCAAAATTACAACTCCCCACTCTCATGGCTATGTGGTCACTTACCCATTGTAGTACTCCTATCTCAAATCTTCTCCTTCAAAGGAGACAAATCCCTTCCCCAACATGAACTTTATGCAAAGAGTCACTACAAAACAATACGAATTTTGTAACAATCAGGTTGGAACGGCCAAATGTTTGTTCCAACTTGAACAATCATTGTAACCAATTTAGAACGAATATCTTTTGCTGACTTCATGTAGCTGATGAAATGAATTTGGTTTTTTTTGTAACAACAGAAGAGTTACAATGCCGCTCCAAAAGCATTTTAAAGGGTGGTGTACATAAAGGTGTTACAAATTGTAAGTCGTTACACATTTGGAACAATCATTTTACACGACTTACTTTGAATTGTAACGACGACGCGAACTATGAAAAAAACCATTTTAAAATTGTATAAAAAAGTCGTTACACATTTGTAGTATGGCATGTCTGTTACAAAAGCTGGAACAAAATGGAGGCCGTTGCACATTTGCAATTATTTTTGGGACGGTCTTGTTACAATGTAACAACCATGCGAAATATGAAAGTTCCGTTCCATTTTTCATGTAAAATACCGTTACAAATTTCTAATACTACTTAGCCTCCAAAGTTAGAGTAGGTGACCGTGAAGCCAATCTAGTTAGGCTTATGTAACATGTTTTTGACATTCGTGGTGTAAATAAATTCATTATGAATAAAAGTGATGTTCAGTTAAGGAATTTGTACTTTGATTGTGTTCACTTACTGTTCAATACTTATAATTGTTCAATGCACAACCAAAGGCCACAGACCAGAAACGTTAATCCAAGAAGCTGGACTGCGCATAGGTTGGCAGTCATGGAATCAGCTTCTGTGGATCGGCCTGCAATACTCCAAGTTAAAGGACCTCAAGATTGGGTATCGAGGTTCCATTTGAGACTTGCACTAAATGATTGCAGTCGCGTTTCATCGACAAGTGACGAGGATCGTCCATGCAATATTAGTGGATTAGCCAACTCGGTGCCGCTGATTGAGGTGACTCGCGGGAATCGTAATGCAAAACCTTAAGTAGGTTGGTCGATATGACTTGCATTCCCGGTTCCGATAGTACGAGATTGGTCCTCGGACTTGAGGGACTACTGTAGTCACATACACACCATGTTTGTATCTTAGGTTTGGCAAGAGGCTACCAGGTCAAGAGACTTGGTTGCTATAAGCCCTATGCAGTCGAGATGTGTAGTGTGGAAAGTAGGTCCCAAGACAGAATCAGTCTCTTATCAAATGGTTGATAGTAGTGTCTCACTTATACTCTGAGACTCGTTCCCTATAAAATCTGTGGCCACGATGACTGAACAATGGGATAAGATCCCAGTGATGTTTCAGTGGGTGAACGAGAATACGCTTAAGTCAAGGATGGTTACCGACATCTAAAATCCATACCCTAGACTAATATCTGTGAGATAGTAGACGGAAGGACAATGCTCAGACGCATTCGAGACCTAAATGTTCACGCCATGATTTCAACTAGTCTCTAGGGCCATGGACCGTTGTTAGACGGCCACCCATGGTGACGGACGAATTCCTATCATGTGATGATTAGATATTCGCCCAGTTTAGCTGAAGGTGAACCTAAAGAGTCACACACAATTCACCGAAAATGGAGGAATTAATTCCAAGAATCGAACAATTTAATTAGATTAAATTGGTTCTCTTTTGGAGTGTCAAACCTTTAAATATTAATTGGATTAATTAGGCTTGATTCATGAATTAGATTTATAAATTAGAAGGGCTATTTTCGTCTTTAAGAAGAACGAAGATGGAAATATTAAATTTGGGCTTAAGCATTTATTTGATATTTACTACAAGCCCATTAAGAAATTTTTGGACTATTTAAATAGGATTTGAAAGTCTATTCCATAAAGCCCATTAAGGATGGACGGACGAGATCGAATCTTGGGTCTAGATGAGATGAAGGGCTAGGATTAAGTTTCTTAATCAAACCCTAAGTTGACTAGGATTTGACTAGGTCAAAGTCCTAGTTGTGTATGGTGTGCCTCTTTGGAAGAGTTTGAATAGGATTCGGAAAAACACTTCCTTATAAATACTTAAGTACACACACACATACACACACTAATCTTTACAACTCTCTCATCTCACACACACCACTGGCCGCCCCTCTCTCTATCTCTCTCGTCCATCTCTCTCTCTCACCACTTCCAAGAGCTCTCATGTTCTCTCGTCTTTGATAGAATGGAACGCTTGAACAATCAATCACGTTAACTAATAGCGTTTGGTCGATTATTTTTCCTTTTCCTCTTGATCTCTTGCCAGAACGAGGGAATCAAGATCTGGTGAATTGCGTGGACGATTTTGAGGATTCCTACTTTGGGATCTCGGTGGCAAAACGTGAAACAACGCATGTAGCCGAACGAAGAAGTCTACAACGGGTAAGTAACGTGTGTAGCATTTTCGTTCCAAGCCTATGGCCTTCATGAAGTCGAGCATGCTTATTTTCTTTTATTCATGAGATACACTGAACGGTCGGGAGAATCAATGGAACACCCCTTGATCGGTTCTTTAATTTGTTGTTTTATGCATGTTTATTTTACGTTTATGTTTTAATACATCGCGCATCCACACGCACCCTCTCCCGGGACGTTCCACGTTGCGTTACATTCAAACCCGTTCCTATTGGTACGACTTTTCTACAAAAGCAATATCGGGTTACCAAGGTTGTTCCAGTAATGACTTTAGTCTAAAGACTATATTTTAACGGCTATATTGGTCGCTTCAACAGTCGTTCCACCGATAGTTCTAATAATCTTATATATGTGTGTTGCATGTTGTTTTTATTTCATTTCATTTAGAATTGATAAACCATGCTCACTATCAATCTTTCTATGATTTTTGAGCATATACAATTGATTAGCTAGAATTACGTCATTTTATGGTATACTGTTGGTCTCTTTGATTGGTTGACCAAGTAACAACTTAAATCATTTTTTGTTAATTAAAATGCAATTTAACTATTATAGTTTTCTTATTTTTATATTCAAATGTTAATTATTATTAGTGAAAAGTAATAATTAATTTATAGATCGAAATATAATTATATATATGCGCATATGTAGTGATCATCATGTTAAGACAATTGAGGAGATGGATGCATGAGAAGAACCTCTCGAGGAGGGTGAGTCTTCGCCGGAGTTTGAGGATGGTGTTAAAACTTTCACAACATGGGTCAAGTGTCAGCGTGGACATATGGATGGAAACAAGATTGAGTACCTTTATGGGAAGTGCAAAACAAGAGGTTAAAAACACCTGACGAGGTCAATTTGACTTATATATGCGATAGTTTATGCCTGAATATAATAACTAGATTTCACATGGCATGGAGAAGGTGCAGGAGTACTTTGATGTCTATATGAGAGTGGGTTTTTGCTAGAATTTGATGATGGTGTTAAAACTTTCACAGAATAGGAAGAATGTCAGGATGGACATATGGAAGGAGACAAGATTAGGTGTTTGTATGTGAAGTGCAAAAAGAAAAGGTTCAAAATACCTGACGAGCTTAATTTTGACTTATATATGCGAGGGTTTATGCCTGAATATAATAATTGGATTTCACATGGCAAAGAGATGGTGCAGGAGTATTTTGATGCAGTAGCCGCCCCTCCAGTGCAGGAGGAGCAGATCCAACTGTGTAAGAGGAGTGTAGTACGCACTTGGGTGAAGAGCAGCAGATGAATTAGGCAGAGAGGATGGTTTTTATGAAGCCATCCTGAATTTTTTTCGTCTTACCACAAGGGTGTGCGTATGATGGTATGAGGTCTGTAACTATTGATGCCAGTCCTTGTTCGTGGTATGATTGAGGGGCCTATGAAGTCAGAGTATATGTTCCTGATTATGGTGATCCCTGGCCCATCTAATCCGAAGCGTCTATTGATGTGTACTTGGAGCTGTTGATCGAGGAGTTGTTGCAATTGTAGCATGTGGGTGTATGGACGCACGAAAATGCCACAAACCATACATTCTTGATGTGTGCAGCGTAGATGTGGACCATGAATGACCGATCTGCTTACGGGATGGCATTTGGATGGAGTGGTGTTATGGGGTGTCCAGTTTGTATGGATGACACACAGACATTCCTCCTGCAGCACGGTAGGAAGATGTGCTACTTTGACTGCCACAGTCAATTTCTCCCCTAGGATCATCTGTACTCCAGGAACAAGAAAGCATTCACTAAAAATCGAGTGGAAAGGAAGGTTGCACGTCTGAGGCTAACTGGAGAACAGATCTGCAATTGGATTGCAGAGTTTAGTCTTACAGTTGAAGAACCGTTGACATTTCCATCAAGCTACTGTAGCGACCGCAAGTGGATGAAGAAAAGCATCTTGTTAGATCTTCCATAATGGGCAACACATCTAATACGACACAACCTTGATGTCATGCACATTGAGATGAATGTGTTTGGCTACATATTATGATGGACATAACAGGAAAAACGAAGGACAATCTGAATGCACGGAATGTTATGTCATGGGAGCTTGAGGTGGATGAACGAAGACCGAACTATGCCTATAGCAGTATATACCCTAATGAAGGAGCAAAATATAGTTGCAAGGACTGTCCCAAAATGTGTTACACTTAGGAACAGTCCGTGTACATAATAGATTCTGTATTCCGATTAACGTTCCAAATACACTACAACGGCTATATTTTAACGGATATATCCGTGTTCCTATTCCCGTGCCTACACCCATTCCTAATACTAAATCAACAGCTATATTTTATTGATGTGTACCTGGAGCCGTTGATCGAGGAGTTACAAAATTTATGGCATGTGGGTTGTACTGACGCATGACAATGCAACAAACCAGCATTCATGATGCAGGCCGCATTTATGTGGACAGTGAACAACCTACCTGCTTATGGGATGGCACTTGGATAGAGTATCGTCGGTGTTATGGGGTGTCTAGTTTGTATGCAGGACACACGGGCATTATATTTATAGCATGGTAGGAAGGCATTTTATTTTGACTGCCACAGATAGTTTCTCCCATCAAACCATCCGCATAGTAAGAAGCTTTCACTAAAAATTGAGTGGAAAGGAAGATTGCATGTCCGAGGCTGACTAGAGAGTAGATCCGAACCTATGTCAATGCGTTTAGTGTTGTGGTCGAATAACCGTTGAATGAATCGGAAGGCCACTATATCGAGCATATGTGGACAAAGAAAAACATCTTTTGGGAGATTGAATACTGGGGGACGCATCTGATACGACATAATATTGATGCATGCACATTGAAAAGAATGTGTTTTGCAATATATTCAATATTGTGATGGACATAAAGAACAAAACGAAGGACAAAAGCTAACTGGAAAGTTGTTTGCAAAATCAAGGCTCGAAGAGTAATCGATGACTCGCGATGGACCAAGGTCGCCTATCAGATAAATGAAGTCGTACCTACTATAGATGTTGGTACAGACAATCAAACGTACAAACTTCATGATCCAACTGGTATACAGTAAGTCGTTGATCATCTGTGGCACAACATGGAGCAGGTACATCCGGCTCACCAAATGGTGAATCTAATGATGAAGATGACGAAGATAGCTTTGAGTAGTATGAGATCGAAGAAGAGACTTATTGAGTGTGTAGTACTTAGTTATCTTTCCAATGTGTACAGAAAAAACCGTGTTTAAACATTGTATTAATTATAATTTTTTTATAAAATAATGTAACTTTAATTTTTTTAAACATTGTAAAGTACTGCAAAATCAAAGGCAGGAACGGTTTTGTTTTTCCAACTGGGTCGTTCCTAAATTAGTTGCACCACAGTTTCAGTTTGGCGCATCTTGAAAAATAGGTGGAAAATTTGAAACTGGAACGGTCCAAATATATTTCAACCGTTCTAATTACTTCTAGAATAGGTGACCAGAAATCCAATTAGATTGACGGTTTTAGGAACTATTAGTCAATCTTTATTAATACAATATTATCCTGGTGAAGAGAGTAAGTATTCATCTCTGGCATTTGTATTTGTTGTGCTTACTACTAATGTTGAACGGCATTTCAGCGTCATAACAAATGCCCACATACCAATTGGATAACCCATGTAGTTGAGATGCGCATTGGATGGTGGCTATGAAACCAACTTCTAAAGGTTGGTCTGAAACGTTCCAAGTCGAGAACCTCGAGATTGAGCATCGAGTATCCTATTGAAATTTGCACTAAGTATTGCATTCACTAGGTGAATGCCGAGTGTCATCGGCGATAGACGAAGGTCGTCTATGCAATTTTAGTGGGTTAGTTGATAAGGTGGTCGACTGACTGAATTGACTCGCGGGAATCATCATATGGAATCCTTGGAGGCTTAGTCGGTATGATTGGAATTCCTGGTTCCTATAATACCAGATTAGTCCTCGGACTTGAGGAATCAGGACAGTCACGCGCATATGAAGATTGTATCTTGGATCTGGCGAGAGGTGGTCATTCTGTAAGATGGTCATTATAAGCATTGTCCAGTGCAGTCGGAGTATGTAGCGAGGATGGTAAATTCCAAGATAGGATCTGTGCCCCATCAGTATATGACGTTGATGTCTCTTATGCACTCTGAGATAAATTAGACTCTGAAAGCCTATGGCCATAGCAATTGATTGAGTAGGAAAGGGTTCCCTGCGTCGATCGATAGAATAAATACATCTCGAGTATGAAGCATAGTTGCCTAGTCAAGGATGGGAATCGAAGCCCAATTCCATACCCTAGACTAAGGTCGGGAGACGGTCGATAGTAAGACCATACCCGTATGGAACTTGGAGCCTAAATGTTCACGCCATTATTCACCTAGTCTCTAGTGTCATGGACCGTTGCTAGACGGCCACCCATGGTAACGGGCTATTTCTGGTTATTGATTAATCGAAAATAATTGTATTGGACACAAGCCCAAGTCTGGTTGAGGGTGAACCTAAAGAGTCACACATAAATCACTAGAGTGTTATGGAATTAATTTGGAATTAATTCCAGAAGAGGTGAATTAGTTTAATTGGATTAAAGTAATTCTTGGAATGTATAAATGATTAAATCATTTATGCAGAATTATCCATTGGGTGGATGATCCAAAACTAGTTAATTGGATTAATTGAATTTTGGATTTGACCTATTAAATTAATGGGATTAATTTAAAAGAGGCTTGGGCTAATTAATTAGTGGATTGAATTCACTAATAAATTAGTAGATGGGCTTGTCTAATTAATGGATTGGATTCATTAATTAGTAGATATGGGCTAGAGATAACTATTTGGATTAATTATTGTATTAAGCCTAATTAATTAAGTGGATTGGATTCATTTAATTAATTAAGTGCATTTGGGCTTGTGAATTATTTAATTGGATTAAATATTCACTTGGGAATTACCAGTGTTGGATATTTTATTTAATTAGATAATAAATAAGTCCAACAAATTTAGTAATTGGGCTCTAATTAATTTGTAGGACAAATTAAATGAGCTCGGCCCAAATGCACATACCTAGCCCACAATTGACTTTCCCAAAGTCAAGGGTTGACATTCCTTGTAGAGAAAGAGCCAAAAATCATCTACATACAATGAATGTAGGATTGTCCACATTCAATATATGTAATTGAGGAGAGGTTATGGAAGTTTGGAGAGATATGTGGAAGTTGCCTTATGGATTAGATTACTATGTCTTCCTTCCATATCTCACACAATCATTCCATCTCTTGCTACACACAAGACCATGACCGATTTACTCTCTCTCTCTACAGGATTTCGGTCATCTCTCTACATGCTTAGCCAGCTTCTCCTCCTACCTTGTGTTCTTCTTGGTTTAGAACCAAGTGAAGAACAAAGGAAGATCGAAACACACTAATCGATAGTGTGGTTTTAATTTCCTTTTCCATGGATTCATTCCTTGCTAGCACGAAGATGAATCTCACGATTCCGGTATGGTGTGGGCGTATTTAGAGGGTCTCTACATTGGGACCTTGCATGGATGAACGTCAGGAGGAGATCAATGCATGTATCCGATCGGAGTAGAAAATCGAGAAAGGTATTTTACGTTCACGTTCTCGTTTTTCTTCCTTTATTCCATAGCCATGAATGCATGTTTATTATATATGTGTTTATATTACGCGTTTATACACCGATAGCCCAAAAACGTTCAAGGGCACACCCCTTGAACGCGATTTAAATTCCGTTATTTTGCACGTTTTTATCTCCACCGCGCTTTCGCCGCGTTCACAGGCCGATCCGCTTCTCTTGAATTACAGTTTCAAATTTTCAATTAAGCGCCTAATGAAAAAATAGGTGAAAATTTTAAAACTTGGAACGGTCCAAACATATCATAGACCGTTCCAATAGCAGGTCCAAATATTTTATTTAGCGCCTTCTGAAAAATAGGTGAGAAAATCAAATTTTGGAGCAGTTAATTTACTTTAAACCGTCCCATTCCTTACATTTGCATAAACCATTCCAAAGTCAATAGCCAACCGTTCCTATGTTAATATTATAACATACCGTGCCAAAGTCAATAGCCAAGCGTTCCAAATAATGTTCCGGTAATGTCTATTTTACGTTCCTGTTACAATCTCAACATCCGTGAGCCAGTTTAACACCAAAATTAAACACATACAAGATTATGAATAAGATTTCATATCTAACGGTCTGATCTTCAATTTCATGGCCTGATTTAAGGTTGCACCATTTCTCATGATGAAGGGTATAGACCAGATACGATATCTCGATATCCGCCTACCCAAATTGTTAAAAAACTATATATAATGTATTCTTTTGTCTGTTGAATCATATCTAACGGTCTAATTAAAATTTTGAGGGTCTGATTAGGCGATGCAGTACAACAATATAAGATGTTAGTTACATCTGTAAAATACTAACAAATTTAAATATACAAATATGCTTCATATTGTGAACATGTATCAATCTCATGAAAAATATTTTATGTATTCAATTGCCTTAAATCGCACATTGTATAGTTTTCTATGCTCATTAATGTGTTTGGTTACAACACATTATAGGAAGGGTTACAACATACAGTTCAATAAACAACCTACGTTTAGGAATAGTATTGGTAATGCTTTCTATAATAAATCACCGTTCCTATGAGTTTTCAATATAAGTACAAGACATTAAAATGACATCATTTTTAACACAGAACGACGTCATTTATTAAAATTGGGATCAGGTATTGGAACGGTCATAGCTAAATATGACCGTTCCAAAATTGCACTATAAATCGGCCCCTTATAAGAATTTTTTCACTCTTCGATCGCCCTCTCTCTCTCTCCCTCACAAAACCACTGTCTGCCGCCGCCTCTCTCTGCTCTGCCACTGCCTCCGCCGCCGCATCGCTCTACTCCGCCTCTACCTACCCACTGGCGGCAAATTTTCAAGTTTTTTTTTAAAATTTATTTTAATGTTATTTTATGTTTAATTTCTGTAAATGATAAATTTGTGAATTTTTGCTGTAAATTTGTGGTTTATGAATTGTTATGTAATTTTTGTAATGTGGGCATTTGTAATTTATGTTATTTTCTGTAAATTTTGTAATTTGTGAATATTTTCTGAAACTTTTGTAATTTTTTTGTAAGTTTTTGTAATATGTGTAATGTTGCTAATGTTAAGTAATTTCTATGACTTTACGTAATTTGTAATGTTTGTGTAATTTATGAAATTTGTGTAATGTGAGTGTTGTTGATTTATGTAATTTCTATAATTGTGTAATAAATATTGTTGGAATATTTGGATTATTAGAATATTGCGTAAATATCTGTGTTGGAATGTTTTGATGAATTTTCTGAAAATTTCTGAATTTTTTCAAATTTTTCCTGTAATTTTTTAGATTTTTTCTGTAATTTTTAAAAATTATTCAGAATTTTTTATAATTTAGAAGAAATATAGAAAATAGAAAAATATAGGAAATAAGGACATTTTCTGTAAAATTTCAATTTTCTGGAAAAAAATTCTGTAAATTCTATATTTTTCTGAAAATTATTTTCTGTAAAATTTGTATGTTTTTGAAAATAATTTTCTGTAAATTTTGTATTTTTTATAAATAATTTTCTATTATTTTAAAATATTTTTGGTTATTTTTACTAACTTTTCTTGTTTATTTCTATTAAATCTGAATATTTTTTAACAAATTTCTCTTATTGTTAAAAAGGTTGTTATTTTTAAATAATTTTTGTTATTTTTTAAAAATTCTGTTATTTTTAAAAAAAAATTATGTTACATATGTATTAAAAAAAATTCTTATGTACTTATAAGTAGAAAACTTTAGGTATTTAGAATAATTACTAAATTTGGAAAAAGATATATAATTTGGGATTTAGTACATATTATAGGAAAAAAATCAATAATCTACCAATTATTATAAGGATTTAGTATACATTGTAGGATATAATTTTGAAGGACTAGAGTCATGACATAATTATTAAAAAAAATAGATAATTATAATGATCATGAAATTTGGGGGGAAATTATCATTGTAAAAAAATTGTTAATTACATTTTTGTAAAATTCATAAAACTAATATTTTGAAAAAAATTGTACATCATGTCTAGTAGAGATCTGCCTTCTTGAGGAGGTGGACGTACTCGCGACCGTGGTCATGGCAGCGGTCGTGGCCCATTGGTTCCACCATCGGTTGTTGCCGCTTCCCAGGTTGGGGAAGCAGCACTCCAACCACCCCCACCACCATCGTCGGCTGAGTCCTCAGCTACCGCACCGACCATAGATCCGGGCATAAACCCATCTACTCCAGTACCGGCTACATAGGAGGCCAGACCATGTACTACTGCATCGGCGGTAGATCTGACCCGTCCATGGGCTGCACCACCAGTCCCCCCCCACCACCACCCCACCATCCGCGCGTTGGTATATCACCCTCGCCGACGCTAGGTACCATTTTTTTAAATTTTTTGTTAGTTATTTGGATTTTCTTTTCATAAACACTAATTAATATGTAATTTCAGGTTTGAGCTCAAGATACACGAGCGCATCAATGCAGTGGTGCAAGGATATTATCCCCACCCGTGGGGATGTTTGCGCCAGGTGCCGCCGGAGCACCAGCATTTCTGGTTTGAGAGTTTGAAGGTACTTTATTTTAATTTCTATTTAATGGTATAAATTTAATTTTTTTTTGTTACATATTTTAATAATTTCTTTCTTTTGCAGATGATGTACTAGTGGGACTGTGATGATGAATCCATGTTCCGCGTATTCCACAAGTTCATCTGCAAGCGCTTCACTCTCGCCATACCGTCTCTGGTGAAGCCGGTGTGGCTGGGGAACGAGGTATGGCGGCAACTCCAGCTGTACTGGGACAACGAGGAGTTCAAGAATAAGTCCGCCAAGAACAATAAGAACCGGTCGGCCAACCCCGCGACATCATCTACTGTCTACCTTCGGGGTTCTTCCCCAGTCGGCATGCACAAGAGGAAGATGGTAAGTAATTTAATTTTTTTTAAAGCATTTATCAATATTAAATAAAAACTTGACTAATTGTTCCTTTCTTGTACAGGAGGCACAGCTCGGCCGGCTAGTCAAGCAGATGGAGTTATTCTCCAGGTGCTACAAGAAGAAGGCCGATGGCGGCTGGAGCAGGTCGAGAGCGGCAGAGGTGGTGGTAAGTACTTACACTTTAAAATTTATTGTCTTCAATATTTGGCAATAATAACAATATTTTGCTTTGCTTTGCAAGAGACGTTCCAGAAGCTGTTGGAGGATCACCAGCCTCAGCCCACGGCCGAATCAGAAGGCTCAGTGGCGATGACCGAGCAGGATCTGTGGTTGGCAGCGGTCGGGATAAGAACAAGGCCACCATTCCTAAAATCGTTCATCAACACCATTCCAAATAAGGGACAAATTGTGCCTAATTTTATCCCAAAGTTAATGACTATATATCACTGGTGTCACTTCAAATACAAATCCTAAGCCCGTGCCAATAGTGTATTCCAAATAAACATCTACATCGTTCGTACGTTCATTACAAAGTAAGGTTCAACTAGAGTTTCATATACTATTCCAATATCTGTCCCCCGGGTTAAAAAAAAAAAAAAATCGTTCCAGAATGTATTCCAACATGAGTGCAAAAAGGCATCTTTCATACATTAAATTTGATGCAAATAGAGTTGCAACGACCGTTCCAAAATATTCAGTAACATTACGTGTGACTATTCCAAATATTAATTGAGTGTTCCAAATACACAAATTCGATATTCACACAACAAATATAATCAGGAACAATTTTTAGCTTGTGCATCAAAAACAGTTCCAAAATAGGAATGGTCATTGCGTAACCGTTCCTAAATATTGGAAACACCGTTAATTACGACGGGCGGTGTACCGTTTCATTACCATTCCAAATGCCAGTTCAGGTTCATCTTTTGCCCATTCCAAAGTTTAAAAAAAAAAAAAAAAAGCTTCCTTAGCCCATTTTAATTCCCGCAATTTTTATTTTTTAGTTTTTTTGTAGTGATAGGAGGATATGTGATTAGATTTGATGTCTGAGGTTTCCTAATGGGTACGCATCTAACCTTGTATGTTGAGTCGACATGACCGAATTGAGGATGTATGGAATAAATAACCCCGATTGTCACGTTTTCATTCATAAATTGATCTCGGTTACCTTCGGTGAGATGCTTCTTGAGCATGTGTGGAGCAGATTGACGGAGGTGAGTCTTCTATTCTAGGGGTATGCTCGACCTCGCTCGATGTCACCAAGCTAAAGGAGTTGGATGACAGTATAGCCGTCATCATATGCAACTTTGAGAAAATATTTCCTCTGGCTTTCTTCGACTCAATGGAAGGAGATAGACTCCAAACCTCAGATAGCCTATCAGGATTCTTTTCAAAGTTGACGGTGTCAAACAAAATCATGGAAAGAATCATGAGACAAGACTCTAATCTCAGCCCGTACGACGGATTTAGGATTGGAGGGATCGGAAGAGTCCTTAACCAGATAGGACTGAACCAGAGGAAACATCATATCATCTACAAAGTAAGTTTAGGTGAGTTTGCAATTCCTATGGAACTTACTGGTAATGTGATGGAAATGCAGCTTATTCCTAAAGAAGAAATTCTTAAAGAATTAAGTAAACTTAGAGAGGAAGTAGTGGTTACTATGAAATGGATCCACATAGGAGCTATTGAAGTAGTAATAAAATCAACTTTTAAGGAAGGAATTGATTCAGAAATACATTTGTCAATAATGAATAGAAGAATCAATAACTTA
Source organism: Sesamum alatum (assembly GCA_034509735.1). NCBI lineage: Eukaryota > Viridiplantae > Streptophyta > Magnoliopsida > Lamiales > Pedaliaceae > Sesamum > Sesamum alatum. The sequence continues at coordinate 29,119,591 of JACGWO010000009.1, forward strand.
AGAGATGGTTGTCTTGGGACAATGATAGGAAATTTGTATGCAGGAAAATTAATGTTTGATATTCATCCTAGGATAGCATACAACCTAGCAGACCAAGATTTTAGTAGAGTCTTAACCCTTCATTAGGATTTTAAAAGAAAGGATCTTATGAAAGATGAGAATAGACCATATTCTATAACGTATAGAATAGCTTACGCCCTTTCCAACACACATCATTCTGATTTATTTCTTAGGAAAGAGTATATTGAGATTCCTAGAATTTTCAAGGAATTCGCTAAGGTAATGACACCAGATCCTATTAGAATACCTAGAATAGGTGGTGTTGATATCCTGATAAAAGATCACCCGGTTTTAGATCGAACCCTTAGTTCTAAAACTGATTTTAGTAGTAGGATGTCCTTTTCAGAAGATAGGATTATGGCCTATAAAGGAAAAGAACCAGAATTGTTGAAGCCTCGAGCTATTAGGGTTGATAATGTAAAACTTAGATGCCCTGAAGGCTGGAAACAAATCCAAGTTATATTTGACATCACTAACACAGAAAATTGTTTTTCTTGTGATGACTTATACCATCTGCAGCAACCTGTTGTGGGAAAATATGAAGGTATGCTAGAAATAGCAGGCCATGAGATTATTGTTACAGGTATTGCAGGACGAGAAAATGGGATAATGACTCTAGGAATAAGTTTCCTCGAAGATCATAAACCATGGGGAAGAAAAGGTAATGGTATGGAATTCAGTTTAGATGGTTATACCATTAGAATTGAATGACGAGCCCCTTTTCTATATACATATCTGTTGGTATGTTGTATGAACAATATAAGTCAGAATATTTTGCAGCTTATATTGACTCAGGATCAGGGATTTGCACGGCAAAACCCGGTGTGTTCCCTAGTGAAGCTATGGAATCCTTACCCATTATTGCAGGAAGGGACTTTTCACAAAAAATTCTAGTACTCAATAAGGGTATACGAGAAGCAAAAATCATGATTGGAGGAGCTTTTGGAACACCTTGGTTCAAGGGAAAGACGCCTCCTATTTACTTTCATGATACGGGAGCAGATATTTTGCTAGGTAATAATTTCATCCAGACCTTTGCAAAATATGTCCAGGATAACCACAAGAATCTGTTGATTTTTACTACTAACTGTGGTAGTGAGATACAGGTTTTGCAAAGAGAAAAGGCATTTAACAGGATAATGCCCATAAATTTTCGCAGCAAACGTGGTGATGATGCCAAATTGACTCATCCAAAAATGTAGGATAAAAGAAAATTTAGTAAGGCTCTTTTGTCTTTCAGGCAACAGGGTTTCACTGATGCCTCTGAAGAGTATCTTAGGATCTTGAAGGAAGCCATACAAGAGTGTAAGTCATTGGACGTAGATGGAGAAAGTAAAATTTCTCTTGAGAATGTCAAAAGGCTTATCCAGAGGAACTTCAATGAAAATCCTTTGGCATGGTGGGATAAAAACAAGATCGAGGCTACTCTAAAGGTCAAAGAAGAATGCAAGTACGAGTATGTCCGATACAAGCCCATCCAAATGAACATGGAGGATAAGAAAGATATGCAGGAGATCATCAAAGAGCATATCAATCTTAGACTCATTGAGCCTGGAGTCTCTGCCTATAGTAACCCTGGTTTTCTGGTAAGAAATCATGGTGAGATAAAAAGAGGTAAACCCAGGTTAGTTATTAACTATCAAGGCATCAATAGAATATTACAATTTGATGGTTATTACATCCCAAGTAGAGAACACTTAATTGATTGCATTAAAGGTGCTAAAGTGTTTTCTAAGTTTGATTGCAAATCTGGATTCTATCAGATTAAGATGAAAAATGATTCAAAGAAATATACTGCATTTTCCACACCTCATGGACAATATATCTGGAATGTACTTCCAATGGGACTTGCCAATGCACCCCAGATATTTCAAAGAAAGATGGATAATCTTTTCAAAGACTATCTAGAGTTTATGTTTGTTTACATAGACGATATCTTGATTGCATCTAAAAATATACAGGATCATATTAGACATCTTGAAATATTTTCCGATGCATGCCATAAGGAGGGACTAGTGCTCTCCGAAAAGAAAGCCATTATAGCTGTCAATAAAATTGAATTTTTTAGGAATTCTTATTAACGAAACAGGCATTGAGTTGCAGGAACACATTGTAGAAAAAATTCGCAATTTTCCTGACATTCTTAAGGATAAGAAGCAACTTCAAAGCTTCTTGGGAGTTGTCAATTTTGCAGGAATCTTTATAAAAGACCTTGCAAAATACAGAAAGGATTTTTGTTCACTTTTGAAAGAAACAGGTTTGCAATAACTTGCCAAAACTTGCAATCCCACAAGACGAGGATGAGTTGGTAGTATATACGGACGCCAATGATTACAGATGGGCAGCAGTGCTCATGAAAAAGACAACCACGGGTGAAGAACCTTGTAGATACACAGGAGGGTTGTTCACTGAGCAACAAGCCAAGTTATGGCATATCAACGAGAAGGAATTCTTTGCGGTTTGGAAGGCTTTTAAGAAATGGCCTTTGTTCTTACTCGCCAAAGAATTTACATTAAAAGTCGATAATACGAATGTTAAAGCTTTCCTAAAAAATAAACTTGAATCAAAGATTGAGAAAGCGCGTATTATTAGATGGCAAGCAGAATGCCAATATTACTGTTATAATATTGTTGTTATCAAATCTCATGAAAATGTTCTTGCAGATTTCTTAACAAGAGACGGAGGCAGCTGAAGCAGACTCTGTCATCATCAGGCTCAGGCACCTCAGGAAGAACCTTGAGGAGATCGATAAAAGATTTGGACAGCTAACGGTTAAAGCCCAAATAGCTGGCCAAGTTCAACGAGTTGATCTGGACACTGTCCAGACCGCCATCAAGAGTACCAAACTTGCTACAAGCTCGTTATGGGATGACTTACTGGAACCAATTCGAAAGGCATCATCTTCGGTGATAGCCCGAGAATTAAGAGAGCAGGGCTCTAAACCTGTAAAAAGAGAGCAGGGCTCTAAACCTGTAGCGGCAGATTTGAGTACTGCTTGCACAAGGCCATCGCCAGACTCTGGTGAACAGGCAAAAGTTGAGTTACAGGAAGTGCAAACTCCTGATAATTCAAGTTAACCCAGCACCTCTGGGGTAAAAGAGGAAGAGATTAACCTTAGGCCAATGACGGGCACCTCTAAGGTTAATACTAACGAAGCTTTATCTTCTGTTTCCGCTTGGCAGGATTATCAGAGATAATGGGAAAAACTTATTTCCCGTAAAGGCATAAGCCCAGGCAAGACCATCGTAGACACATCCAGAAAATATAACAGAATCTGGATGATCGAAGGGTCTAAACCAGAAGAGGTACGAGAGTGGTATGATTTTGGAGCCCTTGCTTCAGTTCATACTACGTCACCAAGCTTTCCGGAAATCTCAAAGCTTCCGGAATGGATTAGTGGGGCGGTATATGACGCATAGAAAAACAATCTCCACCTTAAACAAGGAGATATTTTGGAGCTCAAGTTCATTTCCATAGCTCCAGAAATCGCAGGAAAGGGGTCTCACCCAGCATTCCATTTTATCAAATTGCAGAGACCAGACATGGTAGCATTCAACAGAGTCAAGGCTGCCACAGGAAAGGCTCCCCTGGTATCTTCCCTTAGTGAAGATGACATATCCACCAGGAGAGCATGGGGTTATTGGGTCTGTCTCACAGAGATGGATAAAGTCAAATATCCATTTAAAATATTTTTCAATAAATTAAATGGATCATTCCTGTTAAACTCCATGACAGGAAAAAGCACCGAGTTTGCAGAAAGCTTGTTTGAAAAGAAAAGAATGCTTATATGGGAAAATAAGCTGCCTGCAACAGAGAACACAAGGAAGAAGGCATGTAATATGATGCACGTAGGACAACTTGCAAAGGACCCTATAGTGTGGTACCAGAAATGCAATTTTCTCTAATTTTATTTTTGACTATGTGAATTTGCAGCTTACTTACTAGTGGGATTTGCGACGATGAATCCATGTTCAAGGTGTTCAAGATGCAGGCTAGTAAGTTCCTGCAAAAGGCTAAAAGCGGTTCGCTGACACCAGAGCTTAACTGGCCTGGCCATTGTGGCTGGCCGATCAGATTTGGTGCCAGCTATTGGAGTAAAGGCGAGCCGAGATTTCAAGATCGTCACATGTAATAGTAAGGCCAATTGGGCGGCCAACCCAACGACAGCAGCTACCGTCTACCACGGAAGATGATCCTCCATTGGGATGCACAAAAGAAAGATGGTAAGTGTCTTTTTTTTCCGTTCTAAAGTTTTTAAAATAATTAATTAGTTAAATATATTTTTCGGTTCTTGGACATGTGGCAAAAGTCGGTCGGCCTGTCAAATAGATGGATGTTCTCCAAATGCTATAAGAAGAAGGAAGACGGGAGCTGGAGCAGCCCGAGGGCAGATCATGTCGCGGTAAGTTTTTATAGAAATGGTTTATATTTTCAATTCTAGTTAATTTATATTTCTGTTACTAATCACTAATTTGTTTCACTGGAGATGTTCCACAAGATGCTGGAGGGCCAACAGGCCCAGGCACCGGCCGGTGCGCAAGATCCTATCTTCTCAAGCCTCGATGGCCATGACCGAGCAGCAGTTGTGGATGTCAGTAGCGAGCGACCGAAAGAGGGGTCGTGTCTTCGGTCTGGGTTCCTAGGCCCACAACACGCTTACTAGACCATCATAACCCAGTTGCTCGCATACGGCGACACAGGCTCCGCCTCCTCCACCACAACCAGGACGCCCAGATCTCAGTCGTCGAGTAACAATAGGATCGAGGAGATGCTGGAGCATATTGTGAGCCGTCCCATCCTCCAGCTGATCTCCGGACCCCTAACGATGATGCGGACACTGCCGATGGGGAGACCGATCTAGATTAGGGATCTTTTTCCTTTTTTTTTCTTTAAGTTGTATATAAATATAATTTTTAAACTATTATTATTTTGTTAATTATATTATTAATATTTACTTGCTTGAAAATGTATTTAAAATATTTCACATAAAATAAATTCAAAAAAAATATTTGTAATTTCAAATTCAAAAAAAATATTATAATAAGAAATATTATAATAATTTAAATGCAAAAAAGAATATTTAGAGGTTGTAAAATATATTTTTAAAAATATATATTATATTTGTAACGATGTTTGTACCGGCTATTAGGATACATTTTACAAGCCGATAACCTGGGGATGATTACAAAAACTATCCCAATTAAATTACACAAGCGTTTAAAGGACCACTACAATAGCCACTCCAAAATGAGCTACAAACCCACTGGGTCGCGTTACAATAATCATTCCTAAACGAGGATAAAAAACTATTCCAAAAGGGGTTATAACAATTATTACAGCATGAGTTACAGAAGTCGTGCATAAAGAGGCATAATAGTCGTTACAATGTGTGTTATAGAGAATGTCACAATATGAGGTACAAACACCGGTATACATAATAGGCCAACAACCGATCCAAACACGTCCCAACGACCATTCCAAAAATGATGAAACTTAAAATTGTTAGTGTTCCAACAACCGTTACAATATGTGGTCCAGATTTTTTAATGGTTGTCATCCCAAAAGAAGTTACAACGTCAATTTCGTTAACCAGTTAAAGATTGTAACGGCTTTTGTCTACCATTACAATTGCTGATCAAAAGTATATGTTCACACAAATTTCGTGTCTGCAAAAAATAATTACACGACAAGAAAAATATGGACCAAACGATATATTTATTTGAATATAAAGTGGTTTACAATCTCTGAATTTAAAGTAACCCCCTGATTCTTCTCTACGAATGTGGATTCAAGGGCTTGAAGCTTGTTCTTGAATCGGATGTGTAATCTCCCTCTTGATTTTTAGAAGGCGATCACGTAGTACTTTGAAATTTTGTATCAAAGTCTTGTAGTTGCAGAGCTTTGTCGTAGGAGAAAGCTTTGGACTTGCTCTTGCTGGATTTCGCTTGTGTTGTATGTCCCTTTTTTGTGAGGTTGAGGCCCCTATTTATAGGCATGAGTCGGGCTTTAGCAGCTTGGGCTCTTCCGCTGGGCTTTATCACCGTGGGCTTTGACATGGACTAGTCTTCTGATGGACTGTATTTCTGAACATGTACTTGGCCCAATTTAGTCAATCCAAAAATAATAATTTTATATTCTAGACCAACCCATAAAATTACATAAGACCCAAATTTAATATAGGTTTATGAATTTAATTTCTTCACGACAAGCCCAAATTTATGATGGACTTCTATCTTGGAATCCAATTATTAGCCGATTTATTTGGGCTTTTAATTGGTAATTTATTCCAAAATTTCATCGTCAACAGATGCCCCCACTTCAAGGCTCGGCGAAAAAACATGCCAATTGTTGTCGGAGACTTGACTTGAAGTCTTGGATTTTTTTTTGTTCATCATTTCTTTCTTCTCCTTTTTTTTTTCGAATGTTAGTCCATTAAAGCCCAATTTAGCTTTCACCAATTTCTCGGACAGCAGCAAACCAAATCTTCATGCCTTGTTTACAATGTAAAAAAAAAAAATGGAATGCAATATTTCCCTTACACGGCTATATACCATGCGTACCCTTTTTTTTTTTTTTTTTGGCAGCAACGTAATCAGATTTAACATTGCAATTCTTATTTCCTTCAGCAATTGCATCATGCCTTCTTCAGCAAAATTTAACACCTTTTGAAAATTAGCACATCCTTGGTTCACGTGCTAGACATTTGAGGGAAAGTTTCCAAATCATGGCTTTGTAATACAAGTATAAAACTATGACCATCAATGAATTTTCTTCACAGAACGTTGATATCTTCTTATTTTGCCTCCGCGAACTGAATCCGGCGTTACTCGGTGCCTTTTAAACAAAAATTGGTATAAACTTATTCATCTTTTCTTACAAAGGCTTCCATGGAATTTTGCTCACAAAGTGTTTATGAATTTGACCGTGGGAGATTCTTTGTATTTTGGCTCATGCTACTTGTTTTTATGTACGCGCACGCATACACTTATTCCTTGGCTCTTAATTTCTTCACACTTCTCTCTTCTTTTTTTTTTTTTTGTAGACATGGACTTCGAAGATCGTACCGAGCCATTCCCAAGCATCGTCATCTGAAGCGGTAAGGACAATCTCAAGGTGAAAAGCACCACCCTATGCGTTCATGAGCCGGCCAATGTCACCCGTCTCTCCAAGTCTCGTTCTTTGTCCAAGTCCATGCATCTTCATGAGTGGTCCGAAGAGGTGATGAAAGACACGCTTGACCCCCGTTCGAATGTTTCTTCTCAAGCCTAGGTATTGTTGCTCAAGTCCTCTCTTCATGACGTCAAGGCCGATACCGAATTCGTTCTTCCGAACCGCCACCTTGCCACCAACGGGATTTTATGGAGGACTCCTCAATCGAGGTATGGTGAAGTATCCTTTTACCCCGGCTATTGGGAGTGGACCGAAGACGTCCTTGGTCACCACGCGACTATTCTTCATGCCGCCAAGATTCACGCAACCGTGCACGCATCTCTTTTCACGTACGTCTGTAACAAGCATGTTCTCCAAGCCTTCCTTGAGCTATGGTGCCCTTCTACGAATACTTTACATGCCGACGTCGGAGAGATATCCATTTCCTTGTGGGACATCCATGGACTTTGTGGGTTACCTGTGCGTGGAGAACTTTACGACGAGGTTGTCCCTTCTTCCAAGGATTTGCTAGGCGATGAAGTGTGTAAGCCCTCCGTTCCACGAAGCTGCAAATACTTGTTCTTGGCATACCACCGTCTTCCTAAAGACACGAACGGAGTGCTTGTTTCTGATTGGGTCAACTTTTGGTTCAAAGGACCTCTTTGCTACGTCGCGCCCCCTTTGCGTTCCTCTCGAAAGAGAGTCAACGAGCCCAAGGTTTCTCGTAATCCTAGTGGTGACGTCGACACTTTGAACCTTCCTCGGAGCAAGGATTATGACGAGCCTTTTACCGCACTGCAGATTCCCGAGGACATACGAGACGAGACCTATGTGGTGGCTTTCCAGTCGTGTTGGCTATGTAGCTTTGTCCTTCCACACGGCAAAGTTGGTAAGGTACGTGCTTCCGTTTTCAAAGTTGCAAGTAGGATGGCTCATGGTGAATGTTTTTCTTTGGCTATCCCCGTCTTGGCGAGCAACTATCGAGGCCTTAGGGACATGTCCACTTCTACAAATTTGTCCGAGTCTTCCGCCGTCTTTCCCATTCATTACGTGTATAGTTGGATTGGACGCTATCTTCAGACTCACTTTCCACCCAAGCTTGAACCTATTGGAGCCCAAATGGTGAAGTACGCGGCGGAGAACATGGCTAGACACTTTGAACTTGCCAAGGCGCGCAACTTGTTTCATGGCATCAATCTTTCGAGGCTTTTGTATGTGCACTTCCATCATCAAGGCCCCACTTTGTTGGTAGATGACGCGAGCTTATCGAACACCTACAAAGACCTCTTCGTCGCTTTGCGCTTTAGCTATTTGACACTTCGGATTGAGGCGAACTCCATCGTCGAAGCTTATGGTCCCCACTGCTTTAGCCGTCAATTTGGTTTTTGCCAAGACGTTCCGGGGCGTTTGAAGAAGGAGATTTTGACTTGTAGCTTGAAGGAACTTGGGCGACTTTGACAATCTTCCACTTTGTCCGGTACTTCATCCAAACTTTTTGTTCCCGGTAGCATTTCTTCATCCTCTCTCGTCACGAAGGAGTATATGGAGTGGTGGACCAAGTGCAATAGGGTTCACCCCGAGAAGAGTACAAGAGTTGTTCTTAAACTCAATCATCCTCCCGGTTTCGAGAAGGAACCCAAAGACAATCGAGCCATTCCCCCCGTCAATATTGATGGGGCGAAGACCGCCAATGCCGCTTCTAAACGAAGACACAAAGTGCTTGTGGACACTCCCCTTGGTGCTTTGTCCGGTGAAAACGACGTGATCTCCGCGTTATCTATCTCGAACGAGCAACTTAGCAATCCTCAACCACTTGAGAAGGTTTTTGACTTAGATGCAATTAGTGTGAATTCTTCATTCTTTGAGGACATTCCCAGTTCTTTCATGCCTTTAGACGAGTTGGCGCTCTACGTAAATATATCACCACACTACTTTCACTATGTTCTCCTTTCTTTTCTTGATCTTTACGTTTATATAACACTCCCCTCTTTTTTTTTTTTATCCTTTCAGCTTGCGGATCTTGAAGGAGGAGTTTCCATGACTCTGGAAGGTAGCATTGGCTCGGTGAACGGGACTAGTGCATCTAACTTGCCCGACGCGAACGCCACTTTGCACGGTGAATTGCAACTTATTCCACGAGATGAGCCTTTTCCCCCCGGAACTTCTAGCAAACGCCCGAAGATTGTGCTACCGGCCATCATGGAGAAGTCCCCCCCCCCCCCCCCCGGCGGAAGATGTCTTGAAGAAGCCAAAGAAGATTTTTGAGGGTCCACCTTCTTCCCATGATTTCTGCCCTCAAGCTATCAAAACAGAGGCGGAATGGGTGTTGTTCAAGTTCTATTAGGAACGCATATGCCAAAAGATCGCGATGACCCCCCTTGAACGACTTCCCGAGGTGAGACAAGTTGTTGATGCTTTGATCAAAGAGATGGCCGTCTACATGAAGGACGCATCCCTTTTAGAGAGTCACTTGAGTGTTTTCTTTGACGGTGCTTCCAATTACACGAGGACCAAGTTGGAATTTACTCAGAAGATCACGCGTGAGGTTTATGAGAAGTCTCTCTCACTTGCCAAAGGTGATCTCTCGACTGCCGAAGCACAAGAGAAGGAGCATGGGGACAAGGTGAAGAGTCTTGAAGCCGAGATCCTCCAAGTCGTTAACCAACAAGGTGTATTGAAGAGACAACCCGAGGAATTGCAATGCAAGGAGGAGTCCATCAACTCATTACTTCATGATGCCAAAGAGAACTTGACCGACTTTCAGAGGGAGGTGGCGACTAAGAAAGAGAAGATCTCAATGCTCGAAAACACCCCTTATCTTTCCGGAAAGGAGATTGAAGTATTGGAGAAGATGGAAGCATTTCTTGAGGAGTCGAAGAAAGATCTAGCAAATTTTAGTTATTTGCTTGAATATTTAGAACTTGATGTTTATCTTTATCCTTTCTTGTCTTTTCATTCACCTCCATGTAGACGAATTCCTTAATGCAATAAAGTACTTCTTTTACATAATCTCTTCTCAAAATTTAGCTTATTGTGTAACATTTGGAGCATTTCTTTTCTCGTTGTCGTTGACCATGGTTGTAATGCACATTGAAGACCAATCGGAACCCGTAAACTTGTTCTTTTTGGGTATGAAATATACCGACTTTTGCATCGCCCTCTTCTCTCCCGATTTTTTTTTTAAGAACGAGAACACGGTCGTGTTCTCTAACACAGCCAAGGCGTGTTACTCTCGGTTTTTATTTTTTTTTTTGCTGGCTAGACTCCCTTTTTTCCGATACGGCCGTGTCTCGGACCCCAGGGCGTGTTCTGCTTCCTCCATGGACACAACCGTGTTTTTTTTTTTTTAACACGGCTAGGGCGTTTGGCCGTCTTCCTTCATTTTTGCTTGATTTTTTCCCTAGAAGAGCACGACTTAGCATGAACGACGTGGCTTAGTATGCTTGACACCGCTAGAATGTACTTCTTCATTGTGGGGAAGAGGCCTTGCTTAAAACAATAACGAATTTGTTTGAATTTATGACTGAACTTAGGAATATATACCCAAGCTGCCTACGTACCCCGTGAAGGGATCAAGTCAAAACGTAGTTCAAAGAAACTTGAATTTTCTTTATTTCTCTCCCTTTTTTTTTTTAACAGGAGGGATGCCGTACACAGTTTATACTCATGCGGGCCAGGAGTAACATGCAGTTTAGGCTCGTATGTCAAGGAGCATGGTCTTCATGGCTAGTAATGCTTCAAGAACTTGCTGTTTATGGGACCAATCCGCAGGCCATCTTTGTCGACCAACTTGTAGGCACCATTCGTGTAGGCTTCTTTCACCACGTAAGGGCCATCCCACTTGGATACGAACTTGTTTCCCATTCGCTGTGTAAGGGTGATTGGTCGCCTTACCGCTAGGACCAAATCTCCGACTTGAAATGTTCGAAGTCGAACTTTCTTATTGAACGCTCTCGTCATGCGGGCTTGATAGCATTGAAGTTGTTGCTGAGCCTCAAGTCTTTTCTCATCCAAGGCTTCTAATTCTTCCAACCTTAGACGAGCATTGTCTTCAGTGGCGAGTCCTTCTTGTATCGCAATGCGGAGCGAAGGTATTTGACTCTCCAAGGGGAGCACGGCTTCAACACCATAGACTAAGGAATATGGAGTAGCTTGAGTAGCGGTCCGATGTGTCGTCCGGTACGCCCATAGTGCTTCGCCTATCCTTTCATGCCAATCCCTCTTCGATTTGGACACCACCTTTTTCAAGACGTTGCAAAGATTTTTGTTGAAAGCTTCCGCCAAGCCATTTGCCGCGGCGTTATACATTGAAGAGTTTGTGCTGCTTGAAGTCGAATTGTGCGCATAGCCTGTCCATCGCCTTGTTGTAGAAAGGTCTTCCGTTGTCGGTGATGATGTACCGAGGCACCCCATACCGGAAGATGATGTTGACGCGGATGAAGTCTACCACAGTTTCCTTCTTCACTTCTTTGAGTGGAACGGCTTCAGCCCATTTTGAAAAGTAGTCGGTAGCTGCAAGAATGTAGATGTGCCCGGCAAACGATTTAGGAGTGATAGGCCCCACGACATCAAGTCCCCATGCGTCAAATGGCCATGAAGCGACCGTAGGATGTAGAGGCTCTGGCGGCTGATGGATGAAGTTGGCGTGCAGTTAACAGGACTTGCATTTTTTCGCGTATTCTAGGCAATCCTTGACCATTGTGGGCCAATAGTAACCCATCCTTTTGATTCTGAAGTGGAGCTTCGGGCCGGATTGATGTGCGCCACATACTCCCGAATGAGCTTCTATCATGGCTTCGATGGTTTCCTCACCGTTCAAGCAACGCTGGTAAGTACCTTTGAAAGATCGTCGATACAAGATGTCCTTGTGCAGGATGAAGCGAGATGATCTTCGTCGCACCTCTGTTTTATGGCGAACATCGTCTAGTAGCTTTCCGTTTTTCAAATACTCCATCAATGGCTTTCTCCAATCTTCATCATCAGTGGTAGCGATCGTGATAGCATAAGAATCCTCCTGATCGGATATAGCAAGTGAAGGAATTACCCATCTATTGCACACAGGGACGTTCGTCGTTTCCCCTTCAGATAAGGCCAAGGTGGTCGCTAGGTTGGCTAGTGCATGCCATTTTGTTATCTTTCCTTAGGATGTGATTCAGGGTCACACTCTCGAATCCTTTGAGCAGATGCGACGCCTGCCGGAAGAAAGGTACCAAGTCGTCTTTCTTGACTTCGTATACGTGGAGGGTTTGGTTGATGATCAACTTTGAGTTTCCGTAGACTTCTATCTCTAAGATCCCCATCTCTAAAGCCATTCGGAGGCTGATGATTAAGGCTTGATACTCAGCAATATTATTAGAGCATAGTTCACTCAAGATAACGGAGTAAGTCAACACTTGGCTCTCTGGTGAAACAAAGACGATGCCTGACCCCGCTCCATCGGATCGCGCTGCCCCATCAAAAAATATTGTCCATGTCGGGAGGATTTCGACAGAAAAGACATCTTCGTCAAAAAAGTCATCGGACATCTCCCATTCAGCTGGCACAGGGTGGTCAGCTAGGAAGTTTGCAAGAGCTTGTCCTTTGACTGCTTTCTAGGGCACATACTCTATCTCGTATTGGTTGAACACGATGGACCATTTTGCCAATCTCCCGGAGAGCACAGGTCTTGACATCACGAACTTGACCGGATCAGCACGAGAGATGAGTCTTATGGAGTACGCCTCGAAATAATGCCTCAATTTCTTGATGGCATAGAATAGTGCCAAGCAGATTTTCTCCACGGGTGAGTACTTTAATTCATTTTCAGTCAAAGTCCTACTTAAGTAGTATAGGGCTTTCTCTTTTCCTTCTTCATTCTCTTGTGCCATGAGCGCGCCCACAGACCTTTCTTGCGCTGCTATGTACAATATAAGCGGCTTCCCGGATGTTGGAGCTCCCAAGACTAACGGATTTAGCAGATGCTTCTTGATGCTTTCAAAGGCGTTTTGACATCCTTCATCCCACTGGAAAGGGGCGTCTTTCTTCATGAGGTGGTTGAAAGGTTGACATCTTCCAGGCAGGTTTGATATGAACCTCCTTATGAACGCAAGATTGCCTTGAAGACTCCGCAGCTCCTTCAAGTTTCTTGGTGGTGGCATTTTCTGAATGGCGTCTACCTTCGCAGGATCGACTTCAATACTACGGTGGCGAACAATGAAGCCAAGGAATTTTCCAGACGTGACGCCGAAGGCACACTTGAGGGGATTCATCTTTAGGTTGTATTTCCTCAAGCGGTTGAATACTACCCGGAGGTCGGCCAAGTGTTCTGCTCTTTTCTTGGTTTTGACGACTAGGTCATTTACATAGCATTCTACCTTGTCGTGCAACATATCGTCAAAGATGTTCTGCATAGCACGTTGGTAAGTAGCGCCTGCATTCTTCAGTCCGAAGGGCATCACCTTGTAGCAATAGATTTCTTTGGGAGTACAGAAGGCTGTGAATTCATCTTTAGGCGACATTCTAATTTGATTGTATCCTGAGGAGCCATCCATGAAAGACAATGCTTCATGTCCTGTAGTCGCATCAACCATGAGTTCAATGATGGGCAATGGGAATTCATCCTTTGGACACGCCTTGTTCAAGTCTCGAAAGTCAACACAAATGCGAATCTGGCCATTCTTCTTCTTGACAGGCACAATGCTAGAAATCCACGTCGGGTATTTGACTTCTCTGATAAACCCAGCGTCGATCAGTTTGTTCACTTCCGTCTCAATGCGAGGAATGAGGTCCGGACGGAGAACTCTTTGCGACTGCTTTACCGATCGCGCTCCATGCTTTATGCCAAGGTGGTGGATAGCAACTTTCGGATCTAAGCTTGGCATCTCTTTGTACGTCCACGCAAAGCCATCTCTATATTCACTTAATGTCTTGAGGTATTGCCCCTCTTCCTCCGAGCTTAGGAGTGTACTGACGAATACGGGGCGCGGCTCCTCGGCTGTGCCAAGATTCAATTCCTTGAGCTCATCGATAGTCGCTTGTCCGCCATCTTCAAGCTGTGGGGGAGCGTTTTGGACTTCATCTTCGGAAGCATCCGAATCGGAACCTTCGTTAATGCTAACATGATTGGAGCGTACGATGACTTCTATCTCTTCATCATTTAGAGCGTCGGATGAATCGTGTGATCCCCTAGCGACATGTTGTTTTATTCTAATTGGTCCCCCTGAAGAGATGATTAGAAGTGAAGTCTTACCTCTTTGGGATTGAGATAGACACAGTGTTTCATCTACGTCATTTTTCTTTAGCTCTTCTATCTCGTCAAGACGACCTTTCTTCTTCTAGTGTTGAGCATGGCCGTCTCCAAGGCGGTCGAACACTGACTCTCGCTGGCGTCGCCTCGTATTGCCGGATGAAGTTCCTCCTGCCTCGCCTAGTAGTTCAAAGACGGAAGTACGCGCCTTAGGAGTACCGAGCCTGTCGAATACCGAGATACGGCTATCATTCGGTCGTTGACTTTCATCGCTCTTGTCATTCACGGAAATATATTGTGCAGTTACGCGCTCGTTTTTCTTTCTTGTATGAATCTTCACAGGTTGATCTGGAGAGAAGCCCAAGCCTTTACGGGGTTGATCTACGCGGTAGCCTTGTCTTCTCAATCTGTGTTGCGCCTCTGTCAACCCGTGGATTTTCTCTCCTGTCAACTCAGGATTTAACTTGTTGAGTCTTGATGGCGCCGAAAAATCATAGCCGGACTTTGCCAAAAGGTGATACGCTTTCGGACCAAATTCCCCCTGCATGTCTTTGTGTTGGTCTTTTGGAAAAGGAGCGTCGCTCGAAATTAGTGGACGTAGGCCAGTAATTGGCATGACTAACTCGTTCTTGATTTCTTGAAAGTCATTGGCCCTTGGCTCTTTGAATTGTCCCCTTCCCTTGAAGAGTAACGGAATATCTTGCTTTGGTTGGTTTTGCTTTCTTCTGCCATTTGACCGAACCACATATCAAAACACCGGCGAGTATGGTGGTTTCTTGAACTTGTGCCTTTCTGCGGTTGGGGCTTCATCAATTATCACCTTACTAACCTCTTCATTGTTGCTTTCAGAGGGCGTAGCCTCGGGGTGTATCTCTTCGATGGAATGACCAATCGAAAATCTCGAGGGTAACACTTCTTGCATGTTGTCGGGATCGAGGTAGAGTTTTGCATCAGCGAAGTATGACTCCGCCTCGGTGAAAGGTTTCATATCAGCATCAACTTTCACGATTTTCCCGTTCTTGATGTATTTGAAGCATTGGTGTAGTGTGGAGGGAACAACTCCATTTTCGTGCAGCCACGGCCTTCCTAGCAACAGGTTGTAGGAGGTTCTTGCATCGATGACGTGGAAAAGAGTGCTTGCTTTTAATTCCCCTACGATGAGGTCGAGCCGAGTCATGCTAATAGCTCGTTGAGTCCCTTGATCAAAGCCCTGGATGGTCAAACGACTACGGGATAAGTCTTCCAAAGTTATGCCCAACTTCTTCATGGTGGACTTCGGCATGATGTTGACAGCAGATCCACCGTCTATGAGTATGCGATTTATTCTTTGTTCTTGTACGAACCCCAAGACGAAGAGCGGTCGGTTGTGCGGCTTTGAGCCAAGCAGTAAGTCCTCGTCCGTGAAGGATATGGTGGTGCAGCAAGAGACCAACGGCTCTTTCCTATCTTTGCTTAGAGAAGCACTCGTGGTCTTGTCCTTCCGCTCAAAAAATGTCCATGGGAAGAACTCTTCTAACGTCACAGGAAGGCGTTGGCGGGTCGTCTTCTCTGACTTGTCTTTCGTCTACGCATGCCACGGGCGTTTGTTCAAGCGCGACTTCCTTGGGAGCGTGGGGTGGAGCTTTTCAACATGTCGTCTTTGTCTTCGTCGACGCGTCACGAGGGTCCATCCTTCGTCATCGTTGGTGGGTTCCTCTTTCTTGTTGACGAACGGAGCTTCAACTTGTATTGGTTCAAGACTCCCAAACTGAAGCAAAGATGATGTCGTTGTGGTGGATTGCTTGACTTTCAACTTTCCTTTCGAAACTTGCGCACCATTTGCTGGAGTGATGCTGGCGACGTTTGCCCCCGCTGTCTCTTCGTCATCCAAGATTATTTTCCTTTCTTTGGCTAGTGCCATGATCTTTTCCTTGACCACGAAGCATTTCTCTATGGGATGACTAACCACTCGGTGATACTTGCAATACTTGGGGTCGTTCACCCTCCCGGCTTCGTCCAGACGCTTTGACTCTGGCAACTTAATCAACTTTCTCTCCAAGAGTTCGTTGAAAATATAGGGCACGTCAGAGTCAGGGAATGGGTATTGCTTCTCTTACAGTTCTTTCAACGTAGGCCGACGTCTGTCGCTCGTCACACGTTGGTCCTCGGATTTCTCCAACTTCTTTTTATCGTTTGAAGAGATCTTGACAGGAGCCGTCTTGATGGCCATAAATTCTTTGACACTTGGTTTGACAAATTTCTCGCCTCTCCTCGAATCTTTCTTATCCTTTCTCTGATCGTCGATCGGGAAGGCGGTTTTGTGGTTGGCAATACTCAACTCCATGTCATGGGCACTTGTAGCCAATTCTTCGAAGTCTCTTGGCTTGATCCCTTGGAGAATGTAGAAAAGCCCCCAGTGCATACCTTGAATGCACATCTCTATAGCCGACGGCTCTGGAAGCTTGTCTTTGCAGTTCAAGCTCAAGGAACGCCAACGGTTGATATAGTCAACAATCGGTTCATCCTTCCATTGTCTTGTATTGGTGAGTTCAATCATGCTCACCGTGTGCCGAGTGTTGTAGAAGCGGTTGAGAAACTCTCTTTCCATCTCCTCCCAACTATCAATTGACTCAGGCTCTAAGTCCACATACCAATCAAAAGCATTACCTTTAAGTGATCGGACGAATTGTTTCACCAAGAGGTCGCCATCGTACCGGTATTGTTGCACGTCTCGATGAAGTGGGCGATATGTTGCTTGGGGTTGCCTTTTCCATCAAATTGCTGCAATTTTGGCGGTTGGTAACCCATTGGCATCCTCAAGGAGTCGACTCGCTTGGTGTATGGCTTCGAGTAGGCGGGCGAGTGTTGTGCAGACCCACCATATTGAGCCTTGATGGTGCTAGCGATCATCTCCTGCAGCTGTTAGACGGACAATGCGGCGATGGAGGTCGCGAAATGACTAGATTTTTGGACGAACTCTTCCTTCGGTGGTTCTTCGTCCATTCGCTTCTCTTTTCCAGCGTGTTTTGAAGCAGACAAATGATTGTGGCTTGATTCCCCAACGTTGGTTGGCTCGAGTTTGTTCATCAACTGAGCAATCTGGAGATCTTTGTCTTCCACAATCTTTTGGAGGTCGGCTATGGCTTGGGCCATTTGAGCGATTTGTTCCTCCATCGTCGTGGCCTCGGTCATCATAGCGGGAGAGTGGCGAAAGGAGTAGACTTCGAGTTGATCTCGGTAGGGCTTGCCGAGTTTGAGCCGTCGGAAGGAATGGTGTCCACGATCTTGCCCTCGGTGGAGGATTGACCGCCGACAGTGAAGTTGATGATGTTCTTCTCACTCAAGGCGACTTGGTTCTTCTTTGGTGCCATTGAATGGTTAGAAGTGATGATTTGAGTTCTCGCGTAGAATGAAGGGATGAGGGACAGAGATTGTCCCACTGGGTGTGCCAGAAATTTGTTCACACAAATTTCGTGTCTGCAAAAAATAATTACACGACAAGAAAAATATGGACCAAACGATATATTGATTTGAATATAAAGTGGTTTACAATCTCTGAATTTAAAGTAACCCCCTGATTCTTCTCTACGAATGTGGATTCAAGGGCTTGAAGCTTGTTCTTGAATCGGATGTGTAATCTCCCTCTTGATTTTTAGAAGGCGATCACGTAGTACTTTGAAATTTTGTATCAAAGTCTTGTAGTTGCAGAGCTTTGTCGTAGGAGAAAGCTTTGGACTTGCTCTTGCTAGATTTCGCTTGTGTTGTATGTCCCTTTTTTGTGAGGTTGAGGCCCCTATTTATAGGCATGAGTCGGGCTTTAGCAGCTTGGGCTCTTCCGCTGGGCTTTATCACCGTGGGCTTTGACATGGACTAGTCTTCTGATGGACTGTATTTCTGAACATATACTTGGCCCAATTTAGTCAATCCAAAAATAATAATTTTATATTCTGGACCAACCCATAAAATTACATATGACCCAAATTTAATATGGGTTTATGAATTTAATTTCTTCACGACAAGCCCAAATTTATTATGGACTATTATCTTGGAACCCAATTACTAGCCGATTTATTTGGGCTTTTAATTGATAATTTATTCCAAAATTTCATCGTCAACAGTATGAACATCTTGTCAAAAGCCGTTACAGAGTACTTGTAACGCCCGTATATGCAACGAAAGTCAAGCCGCTACATAGGTTGTTACAAATTCTAGAAACTATTCCAAATTTATTCTCAACCGTTCCTATAGTCGCTCTGAATTTTTTTTTTAGTGATTATATAATATTACATACCTTTTACTAACATGTTAAAATCTTCTCAAATATAAATACCATATTGTTTGAGCAAAGGCAATATCCTTATCCTTGTGAAACAGCTCAAGAATCCACAAACTTAAAGACTATTTCGCATTACTCTGAAATATGGCTTTCCCATAAGGATGCAATCTTTCAAAATAAATATGTAAATATAACAAAACTTTGGAGGACCTTGAAAACTTTTATAGAGGAAGACAACTCCACACAAACCAACAAACAAAGAAACTCCTCACATCGTCCAAGTCCATTGACAACCACCCCCCAACAGCTAAGACCAATTTCAACATTGGTGGTTCTTCCTTTCAAAATTCAAGTAAATCGGGCTGTGGAGGTATTTTAAAAGAATCTATGGCCAATTTTGCAGCTGCTTTTTCTACTTACATTGGCGCACACAAAAATAATCATAGAAACTTACTCCACTTCTCTTTGTATCTGTGTTTGGCAGGAAGGGGCTAAATTGCAATTTTGGTCCATTAGATAGGATAGTTCTCACTTTTATTCCTTCGTTTTAAGCAGTCAACACTTTTAGACCCAAAATCCTAAAATTTTAAGACAATTGATCCACTGTCGTTAAATATTAACGGCAAAGGGTCATGTGTCGTTAGTCAATGGTTGTTGACCTAACCAATATATGCTCAAGTTTTATTTTAAAAAGGCTAAACACCTGTATTTTAAAAATAGGCTAAAAACTTTCCCTGTTTAAAACAATCCTTTTCTGAACTTAATTTGATTGTAATATCTTTTCTGATCTTATAAAATCACCCTCTTTTTATTTTTGGGGTTATCTTTTTGTGAATTTTTGTTTTGTATTTTGTCTCTCCTAAAAATAATAATTATAGGTATTTAAATTTGCATAATGAACTTTTATATCAATTTCTTATGTAGTTTTAATCTAATATATTTCAATTCAAATTACAAAAAATTAAAAAAAATATATAATTTTCTAGTAATTGATCTTTAAATAAATATATTTAAGAAATAATTATTTATCTTTTTTAAGGAGGAAGAAATATAAAAAAAATCAGAAAAAATAATCTGAAAATAAGACCAAAAGTGAGAATGGCCAAAAGTGTTAAAATTTTAGAGTTTTGAGATTAGAAATGTCGATCCCGTTAAGTAGGGGACCAAAAGTGAGAATGACCTTATTTATTGGGACCAAAAGTGCGATTTAATTTGCCGGCTGGAAGCAGAATCCTCAGAAGCTCCAATTCCTGCTACTACTCGCCTTCTGGAAAACCTTAACTAAAATGGAGACTGTAAAATTACCCTTTAGTTATCCATAGGTCAACCATTGCGCAAATCAACTTACTCAGAGGATGGTTTCGTCGGTTTTTTGCCATTTTGTATATGACACTTGCCCCTTTTTGGAAATCCATTTTGTTAGGGGTGATAAAAAAATTTCAAAATCTTCCAAATCGTCCGAATGAAGCTGAATCGAACTTTTTTTTTATGATTTATTTTTGAAACTGTAATTCTAAATTTTTAATAAAATCACACCGCACTTTTAATTTGATTTTAATTTATAACTAAAAAAAATCATTAGAAATCGAACCGCACAGTTAAATATATAATTAATTTTTTTAATTATATATATAAAATAATTTAATAAATTTAATTAATTCTTTAAAAGAATTTTATATTCAAATCATAAAAGTCCAAAGTTCATATATAATCAAAGGTCCATATTACAAAGTCCATTTTCGTAAAACTTATACTTGGGCTATTTACAAAAAAATATGTTTAGATTTTATAACAAATCAAACCCATTAGGACTTCCCACTTACTTCTCTTTCTCTTTTATTTTTTCTCATCTTTTCTCTATTTTTCTCTCCCCCTTTGCCTCTTCTTTGTTTTCCGCCGTCCCCTATTCTCTATTCTCTCCCCCAATTCCTTAACGGACATATAACATTAATTTGAAAGGATTCTTCATTAGGTTTGAATTTATATGATGGATTAATATTTTTTTGTGATTTATTATTTTTTATTTTATTGCTACAAGTTTTCAATTTCTACTATAGAATTATTTGGTGTATCAAATATCATTGCAGTTACAACTTGACATTCATAATATTTTTAAAGACTTTTAGTTGTATTATATTTTGAACTATTGTATATTTAACTTTAATTATTTCAAAATCTGTTATATATTGTTATTTAAATATTTTATCTATATGGTATTCAATATTTGAGTTTAATTATTTCAATTACATTTTGTTAGTTTCAACGTCTTATTTTTATTATAAGTGGTAAAATGGACAACCATGCGAAACTGCACAAAACCACTTCTTTGATTTTAGTTTCAAAAGTTGCAATTTGAAAACATATTTTATAAAATCATTAATAACAATTGAATTTGGAAATAGCTTTAGAAAGATAGAAATCGTACCGTGATCTCCCCTACATTTTGCACTCTAATGTATATAAGAAAACTAAATAAAAAAGACTCTCAAAATGTAACGCCCTTTTGCTTAAGTAACAAAAAGTTAGCTTGTTTTGATTCTTCAGAAAAACTAAATATAACTTTTTAAAAAATATATTCATAATGTATACGCTATTTTTTTAATTATCTTTTTAAACTAATCCTGGTGCAAGTCTACATTTAACTCAGATTCTGTCCCAAACCCGTCCCGTTCAAGTCTAAATTATTGAATCCGCTTTTCTAGAATGGGTTTTATTTTATGGATCTAACCAAATTCGAAGTGGGTCTTGTCACGAACACATTCCGACATATCTCTAAGGACATATTTACTAATTTGGATGTGATAGATTAATGAATGATATTGTTTGGGATAAATAGTTGTATGATAATATAATATTTTGTTTACTTACTATGATATGTTGTAAGATTATTTAATGTCTTGTTTACTAGCAATATTATTAATTTGTAATTTTAGAAGGATGTGAATTAAATGACCAAAATAGTTGTAGGACAATATAATAATTTGGATCAATTTTTGGATGATATTTATCCTACACTATCACGGGCTCCCAAATCAAATCAAGGGCCCATATTTTTGCAAGTAAACATGGATTTAGGGGTGATTGGGCTATCAATCAAGCCCAATCATATGTAGTAAACATGTCCTAATAATATTTGTAAATATATTTAATTTTGTTTTTATATATTTGTGAAATAAGTTAGATATTACAAATAGTGATCTTAATATTTTTTCAATTGTTAAATATACATACATATTTCAAGAGTTTGAAGTCTCCCAAACTTGTGGTTAAGGAGGACTCCTCTTGAGTAAAGAGTTTGTAGTCTCCTATATTTTGTATTGGGATTGGACTCCTCTTGTGTGCACCTATAAATAGGGTGCTTCTATGGAACCAAAGGTAGATATTCAATTCGATGTATATTCTCTCAAAACCTCACGCAAATAGCTCTCTCCATTCTCTCTTGGAGAATCACCAAAAGTCTTCGAGAGTTTAAGGTGTGTAAATGAGTGGCTTACGCTGGTAGTAATCCATCAAGGCGAGCAAGGCGTGTTCGTAGGTTCCATAATATATGGAGCAAGATCCGACATGGGGAGATCTTGAAGATGTTCGTGTGAATCTTGACGATGTACATGGGGTAACCTACAAGAACGAGAAAGACGATGTGTTCGTGATCCAATCGAGGCATGAGCTTGTAGACGATTCAGATTCAGATACATGGATCGATATATATTTTCCGCTGCTACAGGTTTAATCGATCCACGATTATGTGCTAATGTGAATATTGATCATATAACGTGCACATAGAGATTACATATTCCATGTGAGAATATTTGTTTTATGTACTAACCATTGTTATTTTTTTCCAACAGTGGTATCAGAGCCACTACGGCTTAGTTTCGCTTGATTTGCCTGATTAATCGTGAAAGTTTTTTTTGTATACTTGGTTTTTTTTGAAAACTCATTTTCACCATGAAAGCATGAGTTTTTTCGTTGATTTTTTCACCATATGTAGATCAATTTGTGGAGATCATGTGGTTGAAATTTGGTGAAAATCAGATGAGTGGTTTGTGAGTAAAATCAAACCCTAGTTTTCAGATCTATTTTCTTTAAGCATAAAATCGAACCTGATTAAGTGTTTTTTATTAAATTATTTTTATGCTATATTTTGGAGCATGAAAAGAGGTTCGAAATGGTGTTTGAATCATTGAAAATGGATTTAAAATGAAATTAGATATGAATTTTTTAAATTTTTGTCGGAAAATACACGATCGTCGGAAATTGGCCCGCGGAGTTGCCGGAAACGCGTCGCTGGCGCCGGAGACGTGCTGCCTGGTTGCTGATGTTGCGCCAATTGGGTGCGGATGCCATGATGGCTGACTAGGCGCCAAATGGGCGCTGATTCGGCACCAACTAGGCGTTGATTAGGCGCCAACTAGGTGTAGAGTCTAATGCCTCTTGGTTGGCTTGTGAGCCAAGCCAAACTGAGCCCAGCTGAGCCGAGCCGAGCCTGTTGTTCATGGCTTGCTTATGGTTGGCTCGCGGCTAAGGCTTTGTTTGGCTGCATTTTTTTTTCCAACTTTTTTGAAAATTCGTTTTCTCAAAAAAAAAATAATATACTTTTTTCTGAAAATTTATATTTGATGGGGCGATCTTTCTGGGTTGTTGAAAAGATTATTTTATTTTTTTTCTAACTCTAAATATTTATATTTTCTCCTTTTTTGTGTTGTAGAAAATTGGAGAATGACTTAGAAAATAATGTGTCTTTATTTATTGCAATTTATGACATGTTGATTATTTATTATTGCATTTGTGATTGCAATTTATGCCATTCGATTATTGATTATTGTAATATTTGTGTTTGCAATTTATGCTAATTTTATTATTTATTATTGCAATATTATGTGATTGCAATTTTTTTTTGTGATTGCAATTTATGCTACATATTTTGTGATTCAAATATGCTTATAAGTGCTCCTATTATATTAATGCATGCCTAGATAATTGCGTAATAATATATGTTTATTGCAACATTATTGAATATGTGCAATATGTTTTGTGCTATGAATATATGGACATTAACATTTGGGTGCTCATATATTATGTGAGTATTTTATTATTTATGGAGATAATTTGTGACATGGTGATAATTAATGCGGTATCTTCATTTTTTTTAGATTGATATAGTAGGCTTTGGATGTAATTTTTTTTAGCATAATAGAGAGAAGAGTTGTTTCAAATTAACGAAAAGCTTGCTCAAAAGATATCGAGACTATCGCAGCCAATTTCATTTAGAATAATGGAGAGAAGAGTAAAATACATTAGCTCGCATAGGACCGGCTATATATAGAGGAAAGAAGGATCAGGGGATGGGTTTTCGGAACTTATAGGCGTTTAATCTTGCATTACTAGCAAAACAAGATTGGCACATCATCAAGAATCCCAACCTGCTCCTTACCCGCATCTGGAAAGCTCGCTATTTCCCTGAGATGACTTCCTTAATGCAAAGGAAAAGAAAGGTTATAACTAGAGCTGGCAATATGGGTGGAAACTATGGTTCTAATCCAACCCACCTAATTTTGGATTAGATTGGATTTGACATTTTTTAATATGGGTCTAATATTGATTTTGTTTAAATAAATTTAAATAAATTATGGATTCTATATGGGTCCTAAATGGGTTTTTTATGTTTAATTTTCTATTAGCCAATTAAAATTCATTTTAGTAATGTAGTAGAATTTATGAAAAATATTAGTATAATTATAATCATGAGTTCATTATGGGTTCTGTATGGGTTGGTGATGGGTTTTAGGTGGGTTGGAAATGGGTCTTAAATGGGTTCAATCTCATCACTAACTAATTCTATTTATTCTAACTGCTTTCACATTTTTTATAAGAAACAAATTTACCAAAACATATTAAGTATGTTTTAATTTAACTTAGTTAAACTTTTTTGCACCATGGGTCTTATATGGATTCGTGATGGGTGTTAAATGAGTTCAACAAATGATTTAATTGCTTAGATTCATTGTTGATTTAGTTATACAATATATCACTAATTACTTCTCATTTCTAACTTTTCGAATTCTTTTATGAGAAACAAATTTTCCAAAAATATTTAGTAAAATAATATTTTTAAAATTAATGAGCAACAAAAGAAAAGTGAAGTATTTTATAAAATAGTCAAAACTTGCAATTCATATGTTTCCATGTAAAATTATTTTATTTTTATTTTTATTTTTTTGAATAAATCGACAGTATACAATTATATTATGAATTTCAATAAATACATCAAATAGTAATATCTAAGCATAATTTATAATGAATGAACATGTATGTTCAATATAGAAAGATAATTATTATTATTATGATTGAAAGCCACAATTCAATTTTACAAACAATTATGAAGAAATTGATTGCATATTATTCATTTCATGATTTATTTTGAAAAATGCAGTATTTTTGTATACCTTTTGAGTTTTTTATTTTATAGTTTAACAAATAGATCTTTAATGTACATGGTTACTTTCCAGAAACAATATATAATACGTACAAATTTAGTCGTATTATTTACAAGTTGTATTAAAAATATCATCATCTTATTATTATTATCTAAAATTCTATTTTTTAAATATTAAATATAAAAAATTGGTTACATTGACGTGACCCAATTCATTTTGAGACCCAACCCGATTAGAATCCATTAATTTGGACTCATATTTAACCTACCCCATTTTGGACCCAACCCGCTTAGAACCCATTAATTCGGACTCATATTTAACTTAACCCATTTTGGACCCAATCCATTTGGACCCAACTCAACCCGCCAATTTGACACCCCTAGTTATAATGCATCATTTACGTGGCGAAGCATGGAGGAAGCGAAATAGGTCCTTGCAGCAGGCTTAAAGGAGCGAGTTGGTAATGGTAGGAATGTGAAGGTATGGAAAGACAATTGGCTGCCGAGGACATCCACGTTCAGACCATTTACTCCGCAAGACGGGACGACGCCTGACCGTCGCGTTGCTGAACTGATTAACAGGAAGGAAAGCAATTGGAACTTAGAAGTACTAAATTCTGTGTTCTAATTGCATCCATCCCACTTGGTTGCCTTCCCACACCCAACACGCAAGTGTGGTACTACAGTAAGAGTGGAATTTTCCTTGTTAAATCCGCATACCATGTTGCACGCAGGTTGGTTGATGAGATGGCCACCAAACCGAGGGGTCAAGGGAGCTAGACGGCAGCAGACTGGAGGTCCGTTTGGCAGGCATATGTTCCGAATAAAGTCAAGGTGTTCTTGTGGCGTTTATGCAAAGAGATGGTCTCGACGGCAATGAACCTAGCACGCAAAAGACTAAATTTCGAACCCGTTTGTTTAACTTGTGGTGATCCTCAAGAGAATGCTCAACATGTCTTCATTAGTTGTCCCTTTGCGCGCCAGGTTTGGGCTATATCCAATCTTTCGTGGTCGATTATTTCTTGTTGGGATAAGGGTGAGGAGGAATGGATACGGCATGTCCGAATGAAGGTGGACCATGATATGTTCAACTTCTTTGTTATAGTCTGTTGGATGTCGTGGAGCCGCAGAAATAAGTTTGTCATGGAAAAAGTACTTCAGTAGCCTATGGAAGTTGTACTAGCAGCGCAAGCTTCCCTTCGAGCTTTCCAGAATTCGATTGTGAGTAGGCAGAAGGCTGAGAATCATGAAGCTGTCAGATGGAGCCCTCCCCACCTGGGACTGTAAAACTCAACTTTGATACAGCGATCTTCAAGAGTAAAGAGGGAGCAGGCGCTGGAGTGATTGCTCCAGATGAATTCGGATGTGTTTCGGCCTGGCGTATGACTTGTTTCTCCCAATAAGTAGATGCGGAACAGGGGATGTGTTTCGGCCTGGCGTATGACTTGTTTCTCCCAATAAGTAGATGCGGAACAGGGAGAGGGCGAGGCCGCTGCAGCAAGGACGGCGGTGGAGCTTTGCAACCATTATGGTTGGGAGCAATGCACTCTTGAAGGCGATGGTTTGCAGATAGTCTGGAAACTACAAGCACAAGGCGAAGATCTCTCAGTTGCGAGGACACCCGTTGGGCCCGGAGTGGGAGCGGTTTTAAGGTAAGGACAGATTTCGAATCTGACCAGTGTATGATCAAAGCAGGTGGGGAAATCGCAGCTGGACAGATCTCAAATCCAACTAAATTGATCTACAGATATTTTCAGTCCTCCGCCTTTATCAATTGTAGAGACGAGAGAATCATCTATAAATGGAAAACAAGGTAGGTACTAAATAGACTGACTAAAAATAGCAGAGCATCTTCAAGAAAATCTATATTTGTTTTTTTGCATCTCAAGATCAAGATCTCAAGTCCGCTATACGGCAATTGGATGAACCAAAACCTACCTCCAAAAACACCAGTATGAATCAAAACTACATTTCAAATTCTAGAGGTGGGAATCTGTAATCACCAAAATTAAGCCACACCACCAACCACTAAAAGCTACAAGTAAAAATGGAGGGGAAAAAAAAGGCTAAGAAAAATAGAAAACAAATACTTATTCCCTGAATTAAACTATATATATGTTACAAATCCCTTTTAAAAGGATTGTCAACCTACCTGCTAACTCAGAGTGAGGTGTGGGCTCGAACGACCAACAAAAACAACAAATACAGCCATCAAGAAGATCCATTCAATGTTAAACTGCCAGGGAGAAATCTAATGCCACTATGCTGTTTCAACTTGGAAAGAGCATCCTGTGTCTTACCACGCTTTAGATCCACGTAAGTTGCAGTAAGAATGGCTTGGGAGCTATGAGGTATATCAGATAATGCCTTGATCACAAAAAGGTGAGCCCGCTCAAGGTCTCCTAGCAATGCAAAGTTGGCAGCATAGTTCGCACAAAACATTCCACGAGCCTCTTCAGGACTCAGAAACATGGATCCTTGGGATTCATCGGCCAATGAGACAGCACTGGGAACTGTTGTCCCACCATTTGACTCATCACCGTCTACCACTTTTTCAACTCGCCACTTTTCCCAGTCCTCTTGGCTATATGGAAGCTCAATACTGTTCCCACCAGAAACATACACCATCAAATACTCAGCAGCTTCGTTTGGCTTATTCAGCAGGCATAAGGCCTCTGCCGCATACATGGTTCCCAAAAATACATATATCTTTGAGCAATCGGGAAGTTTCATCAGAGACTTTGCTGCTGATAGGGCTTTCAAGGGATTTCCAAGTGCCAGCTCAACATACGCCAAATCAGCAAGTGCAGCTTGCTTCATCATCTGGTTCTCCTTCATACGAATATGTTCGTACTCTGCAATAGAGTTTTGCAGTGACCCACTCTGATTGTTTCCACCCTTCTGTTCTTTCACTTCACCGTTTGAATTAACTTGACTGGGAACAGAAGTAGCTACATTTGATGCCTTGGGATCCCCAACAGCCAAATTCTTGTGGTTTGTACTCTGAGATGGCGGTGTTTCTCGTGACTCGCTCTCTTCAGAACTAGGATGTAAGCCAGATCTAGAATAATTTGCCTCCGCAGAGTCCAACAAATATAAAGCATTGACAAGACACTGCCGTGCTAGAGACATTGAGAGGTCAGGCTGTTTATCATCAGCTGTAAATAAACTGTCCTTTCCAATACATTCCCCCTGACCAGCGGGTGAACTCCCATATCTCA
The DNA here is from genome assembly GCA_034509735.1 of Sesamum alatum. Lineage (NCBI taxonomy): Eukaryota > Viridiplantae > Streptophyta > Magnoliopsida > Lamiales > Pedaliaceae > Sesamum > Sesamum alatum. The sequence goes on from JACGWO010000009.1 coordinate 29,147,937, forward strand.
GAGCAAGCTGCCTCCACTTTCCTTTTCCAATAACATTCACTTTGATGTCAGGCTTGTCAGATGCAGATGAAATAGACTTTATAAGCCCTTTTTCCAAGGCCATTAGACAGCACTCAGCAATTCGCAGCCACAGAATAGGTTGGTTGTAAAAGATAAGGCTTGCCATCTGGAAACAGCGAGCAGCATGGAAAGGTCTCCCACAGGCCAATGAATGTATACCACAGTTTATATGATATTAGAAGGGATTTGTCCTGCGACAAATTTAGGAGTTTTTCGAGGTTTCTCCTTCCGCACAAGCGAGCTGTTTCTTAGGGCTTTAGAGAAAAATACACCTGAGGTATGATGCTTCCCAAGACGGTAGTAGATGCACCCAAGATTATTATAGTACATGCTAGAGATCCCTAACTCTGTGCTGATACTTGATGCCATCAAAAGCTTGATTGCTTTGCGATGGTTCCCACGAGCATATTCAAGCTGCGACTTCAAATAAAGAGCCATGGGATAATCTTTTCCACGAGCTATGTTCATAGCCATCTTAACTTCGCGCTTGGCTGCTTTAAGGTTCCTGGTGAGGAGCAGAAAACGAACCTTGTAAAGATGTAGCTTAAGCCTCAAATCAGCAGCTGACAAGGACTCCTCCGCTTGGGTCCTGGGAAGATCATTAGGTGCAATGACAGGTCTTTGCAGGTTCTGTCCACTAATATCAAGAGAAGAAAGTAACTGCATTGATTCATCTTCAAGTGCTTCCTCCGATAAAGTTCTACTTAAAGAATTTTCAGAAGAATTTCCAGTAACAACTGAATCAGAGTAAGAAGAATCAGGAACGGTTGAATTGCTAGGAAATGACGCAGATTTTGAAACTAATAAAGATTGCTGCTGGGTTGATGTTCCATTATCTACTTGATTGGCCAAGCTATTGACACAAAAAACCTTCTCCATGTAGCTTATTACATCCTGAAACAAAAAATTCCAAGTGACTCAAATTCAAACGGCAGTAAAAGAGAGTGAAATCCATGTCCAAGAACAACTAACTCAAGTGACATCAGGAAATGAACAAGTGAAAAGCAATACAAGCAGGCAACTGCATAAGTTATGGAAGAAACTATCTCATCGTAATTATAATAAGATAACACATAAGTGCTAGGATAATTGAATTTCAAGAGAATACAAATGCTCACTAGAGAAACTAAACGCAGTTCATACCTAAACTATTACCCCACCAAAAGTAGCTACAAACTAAAAACATACTACATATTTAAGATATCAGTCTTGAATATTTCAATTTCTTATGTACAGTAGCACTATAATTAACCACGCATCTTTGCCTCAAAAGAAGGGTTTACGAATATTAGTTCAACTTCACATATGTTGCCGAACAAAATTCTCCAACTAGCAAAGCCTGGCTCACATACGGTGCTCTATTACATAAAGCACGATTTGATCATAATGTTCTGATCCTTAAAACAGATAGAGAAAAGGAAACTAGTCATGAGAAAGTGCAAATTGTTTGGAGTTGCCCCCTATATCTACCACGACCACTACCACTAATAGCAAACTACTATTCAAAATGCTGCCCCAAGCTAGTTGATACTTGATAAGTCTGGAAATATGTTTCTTTGTTTCCATATAAGTTCAATCCTTCAACTTCATGATTCATTTAGAAGTGTCAACACCATTGGAGCATTAGTAGGAGTATCTAGTCCATTTAAAAATATGAGATACTGGTGGGAGATATATGGGATTAACAAAGATCATTGTAAGGGATATAAGAAATACAAATTAAAGAGGGCTCTTTGCCAGGTTTTGTCAGAATAATTATTGAAGGAATCCTCTTTCCATGTCAGATAAGCTTTATACATGTAAAAAGACCACACATCAGACAAAAATTAAGACAAAATCATTGAAGGTATTGATTTCTGGTTTTAATCACCATGCTGGAGACATTCACAAGGATCTCCTCATGACCCATGAAACTAAAAAGCATAAAAGAAAACGAAATGGCTAGGGCTAGCTGCATTTTCCAGATCAGTTAAAGTATATCGTAACCAGATGGCATATGACAACTTCAAATTAGTTATTAGTCTTCCAAAATTCGAATACAACAGAAGCTTGTCATGAAGATAATGAACTTTCTGAGACTGCAATCAACCACTGAAGTTAACACAAGCATTCTATTAACATACTGCAAATGTTATCCTTTCTAGCATATAGAAAAGAAGTAAAGAACAAAAAGTTTTCAGTAGTAATTGTTGAAAAATCAATTGCTGAGCTCAAAATGGATTTTTTCAACACATTTGTTGCACATACAGTCCATAATTTAATTTTCTTCTTACTACAACATACTTTTTATTTTACCCAAATTACTACATATATATTATTAAAGTATTCTTTTCTTAACGTATACATAGTTTTACTTAATGTACCAAATGTGGCTGGTCCTATGTCTTTTATATTTACTATATTGCCTATCCATATTGTACCGTACCCATACTTGCACGATATTATACATGCAACATAGTGTTGATACAATATGACAGAACTTTGTAATCAGACAACTAACAAATAAAAACTTCCTGGAAACCTTTTAAAGAGAAACCGAAACTTTCATACTTATTAGTTCCAAAACTAGAAAAGTGTCTCCCGACCGGAAGGCAAAAAGGAGACCAAATTTTCTTTGTAATCCAAGAGATCACTTAGTATGATTAATAATAACACAATCAAATCTAGACCAAAAAAATGAATAAAAAGGAGTATAGAACCAACTGAACACAGATATACTTACAGCAAATCTTGATGCATTATCAGAAAGTAAAGCAACATCCAGCAACAAAAGGCATATACGAAGGGCTGTTCCCTGCATATAACAGCGTCAAAATTAAGTTCCATCATGCATCAAATGTGATCTGTGATTAATTCACGAGTGTTACCTCGCCAATAGGTTCAATGCTCTGATACAACATGTCCAAATATGAGAATGATTTTGCATATTCATGAAGATGATACCAGATGACAGCCTGCAGTGAGAGCCATGCATATATGCATAAGAACAAAGACAAAAAATTTCTCAACCTTATGAACCAACAATGCTAGGGTTAAGTGAAACGTACTATGTTGAACATTGCCACCGAGGTGTCAAACTCATCACTGTAAACAACAGAAGAGCTAGGATGCCCCACAGCATTACTTCCCCTCATGCTGGATGTATGTTTGCTTCCATTGTTGCTGGCGACCTCTAACTGTTCCCCAGATGCATGAGCAAGCTCTTCACTTTGTTTCTAAATTGAGGGGAAAAATAAGATCCAGGAAACATAAGAATAGACAAATGAAAATTCAAATACACATTGAGAGCTTTTATATCTACAATGAAACACAACATCAGGGGAGCAAGAGTCCTGCATAAAAATAAGAGCCCAACCCAGTCTTAAAAGGCAGGCTTCAGCCTGGCGCGCGCCATGGCTGCACCAGGCAAAAGCATGCTGGCACTGTTGGAAAATGACGCTGGCCTCGCCTTTTGCACCATATGGTGCACACAATTATAACTATGTCCCCCTAATGTAGATGTGGTTGCTTGTCAACAGGTGTTTATTCTTAAATATCAGACTAAGACTATTAGTCAATACAAAGCTCATCTGGTTCCTAAGGGCTTTACTCAAACATATAATGTGGATTATATTCAAACCTTCTCCAGTTGCTCACCTAAATTCTTTTAGAGAATTGTTCTCCTTCATATTTAATCAGAATTAACCTATGTATCAAATGGACATAAAAATGCTTTCTTATATGGTGATATGCATGAAACTGCATTCATAGAGCAGCCACCAGGATATGCTGCTCAGGAGGAGAATCAGCATATTACGCAGACTGAAGAAAGCAACTTGTGGTCTCAAGCAATGTCCTAGCCATGGTTTGATAAGTTCACTTGCGTTATCAGTGACTTTGGCTTTTTTTGGTGCCAAGCAGATCATTCAATTTTTGTACAAAATGGGGAATCAGGTAAGGTTATCCTGGTGTATGCCTGATAATATCTTGATCTCTAGTAGTGATATTTGAGGCATGGAAAACACCACGGTATACTTACAAAGGCGCATTGTCACCAAGGATTTGGGAAGGCCAAGGTATTTCCTAGGTATTGAAATTGCTCATAACAAGCATGGATTAACTCTATCTCAAGGAAAATATGCCAGCGATCACTGATCTCCTTCAGGAAACAGGTTTGCTTTGCAGTAAAACTATGGAAACTATGGGTTCCAATCCTGATTTCTGGACTGATGATGGAAATTATCTAAAAGACTTGAAAAAATACAGAAGACTTGTTGGCAAGATGATCTATTTCGTTATGGCTACGCCGGATATCTCTTTTGCAGTTGGCCCAATCAATTACTTTATGGATAAACCACGATCTATCCACTTGGATGTTGCTCTTAGGATTTTGAAATACATTAAGTCATGCCCCAGTAAAAGATTACTATTCAAACAACATGGGCACGCCAAGATAGAAACTTCTGATGCAGACTGTGTTGGATGCAAAGATGATAAGAAGTCTACTTCTAGGTATTAGCAAAGTTTCGTGGTTAAAGAATTTGCTTAGAGAACTTGGTTTCACATACAATGACCTTGTACCTATGCATTGTGACAATTAATAAGCTATTCATATTGCTAGTAATCTAATTTTCATGAGGACAAAGCATATTGAGATTGATTGTCATTTCGTTATTGCGACGCTGTCATGAGTAGAAAAATTACACTCCTTTTGTCATGTGGAAGACAATTTACACTCCGTTTACACCTTCAAAGCAAATAGCGGATACTTTCACGAAGGCTTTCAGACCTAAGCAATTTAAGATTTTGTGTAACAAGCTGGGCATGATTAATATATGTGCTCCAACTTGGGGGAGTATTAGAATACTTGTTTGAATCTGTATATATCTTTTTCTTAATTATTTGGGTAGTTATCGTTAGTAAGTTATCACTTTTATGTATTTATCACTTAATAGTTAATTCCATCTCTATTGATTAGAGGTGGAAGAATCAATAATACACACCACAATTTCCTATCTTCCTACAATCTTAATATCCTATGAATGGAAAGAAGCACGCATGAGTTTTGAAACTACACTACATAGCATGGGACCATGTGATGCGAAGCCCCAAAAACCTAGGGGGAGGTTGATGTAAACTACAATTGATGTAAACTGATAGACGAATGGATTACAGGTTGCACCAATTGATGGATCCACACACACACAGGCAGCTATAGTTATCTTTATTTGGATAAATTGTGGCTATCCAAGTTAAGCATATTGTGTGCGCAGCCCATAGAATACTTGCAAATCCTATCCGAGGTTGGACTACTATCTATGCGAACTGATTTCAAATGTCTAGCTGCAACTGAAACTGAAAAAAAATAACATATCACAGAGACAACGACCTATAATTTTGCATCATAAATATCATAAATGGCCTGCTCAGACCTGTGCAGAGACTGAAAATTTTAACTTATTATCCAACACAGAATCCACATCATAAAAGTCAAATGAACAAAAGCGTTGGAAAGAAGAGAGTTAGCTTCTGAATACGAAGTCACTTTTGCCACTTCAAAACAACCAACGGAAACTAATGCAGGAAAAAGAAACAACCCAAGAACATCACATGGATATCAATTAAAAGCACTACATGTTATGCAGTTGAAACTAAGAAGCTCCAAATTGTATACAACATATAACACATATCTGATAAGATGACCATTTCCCAAACTCCACAAACCCAGTCTTTCCGACTTGCTCTAAATCCTCTAAGAAACTCCAGGAGGCAAAATTCAGAAAAACATGCATCTTTCAAGCTAATGCTCAGTAAGGCTTGTTTTAAATGTTTTATGACCATTACAGGCATTCCCAACCAATTCACTTGCCTGGACCATAATTAAGAATTAGGCGACATAACCGTCAGGTGAACACAAAAAGGTCTTGCAGTCCTCGCAAGGATTTCAAAAACAGGGATGGTTGCCATTTTATACTGGAGCACATATCCCACCTATTCTTTTCTAATGACTACTAACAAAATTGATAAAGAGAAGACATAGTAGTCCTGGTTCTAATCTACTAACCATCCATTTCTATCCAGCTTCATCCTAGAACGAAAAAGAAGATATTATTCATCTCAGATACACTCCATTGCAGAAATGGACAGCACTCAGGTTGGCTAAGCACAAGAGAGTGCAACTAGATGAATTACAAAGGGAATTCATGCGCACAGACAGAGAGAGAGAGAGAAGGAAAAGTACCATCTAGTGATCTAGATACAAACCTTGATGTTTTCAAGTGCTTCAATAAGCCTCCTAGGATCTGAACATCCATCTTGACAGCTCTCCACAATGGCTATATTATGGCGAATCTAAAATGTAAAAAACAATAACAAACAAAATGATGATGTGTATCAGTAAGGACCAAACTGAAAAATATGATACTTAAACCTAGCATCCATTTCATGGAATTTCATTTTTTACCACACGTGTTGAGAAACTAAATTCACTCAGCTTGTTCAATCACTTCTACATTATGGATTCAGGACACGGATACTGATTCATATCAATTTCAAGCATATCCAATTTTCACATTTTTTTTCTGGTAATTCAAGGGTTTATCTAGCCAAGTTAAGTAGGGACTAGGCCTTGTCCCAGAGGCTAGTGTTACATGCAAATGGAGAAACAGCACAAGCCAGCAACCACCATCAGATTGAGACATAAGAAGTTATATGGGAAAGAGTAAAAAGTAATGACATGACACAAGAATATCAGGTGAAGAAAGCACAAAGAAGATCATAAGGTAAAATTAATCCTTAAGGAAAGCAACCTAATAACAATCAAGCAAGGAACTCCCAAAAAAACCTAAGATCACTCTATGGCATTTAACAATTTCTAGCAACACAAAGTTAACAAAAAATGATCGGGTATTAAAATGATAATCAAAAACACAAAATACGAATTAGGAAAAGATAGAACAAAACGAGGACAGGGTATTAAAATCCTAGCTGTGGAAGGACATAACAATTGCATAGAGAAAAAATTCAACATTCTTAACACAAAATATTATTAAAAAATAAATCCACAGCTCATAATTATGAGAGTTCCTTCAAAAAATAGCATGGTACAAAATCACCAAAACATCCTGATTTTAAAAGAATAAGTGACATACTCTTAAGTCTTTTAACTTATATTTCAAATCTTTCTCTCCCTGCTATACTCCTACCTATTTCCAGCCCCAGTGTAAGTGATAATGTATAAAACAAGTTGCAAATCCCCATCATGCAACAACTTGCAAATGTATGATTAATCAAATGAAAGACCTGATCGCATCCTACTTTTTAATCTCATGACTGATATATGTAAAAGCCTTTTGTATTTTCTAAAAGTATTTCCATCCATCAAAGTGTAACTATTTCCAACAAAAGAAAGGACAGCATAGTAGGAGAACTAATCAGATTATTCCCTGCAAAAGTAAATCATCGCCAAGGTCAAAAATGACATGAATCACCAGATCTTAGGAACTCCCAAAAAGTTTAAAGATCCATATATCAAGAAGACAACTATAGACTGCCACAACTTAAAAAGTGAACAATCAAAATGCTTTGGAACTTATTGAATTCGGAAGCAGCAAAGAAATAAAATTAAAGAAAAAAGTTCCTTTTTATCCTTAAATCCACTTCAATTTACCAAGCGTTTGCATTATCCAGTCAAGCAACACCTGGTCACTCCAATCCTAATGAAAAAGCATATAAAACTAATAAAATTAGAATTCAACTCAAACACAAGCAGTTAAACAAGAACCACCATAAAACTAGAATATTAAAAAAATCATAAAAGCGTAATCAACCTTTGGATCACCGTCTTTCTTCTCCAATAACTGATTCAAAATTCTCAAACAGTCCACGAACTTCCCAGCCTGAAAGAGCAAAGCAGCCTCCTTAGCAAGCCCCACCGCAACCAAAAGAGCACTATCGTCCTCCCCCGCCACGACCGACGGCGGCCCATCTCTAGTAACAAATGGCAATGACGACGACGCTGAATCCATTGACGCACAGATCGATGAAGTAAAACCCTAGCCTAGCAAAAACCCTCAGTGACAACCCCTAAAAATTCACATGCGAATCCGATTTTAATCCGGGAGTGCGTTAAGACTCGAATGCCCTAAACCCTAGCGGTATGAATGCAGTCTCAGGAGGTTATGACAGAGAGTGGAGATATGTATACAAGTAAATACACATATATTTTGCATGTATATATGTGTAAGTGTGAGTGTATACCAATTGGGGATGAGTCGATTTAGACGAAGGTCTAGAGAGTAGAGAGAGAATTTGGAAATTGGGGGGATAAGAGAGGGGATCGAGAGAGAAAATCTAGAGAGAGAAATGAGGCCTATTGTACCGCTTTTTAATGTGAACCTAAAAGAGAAAAGGGGTTCGGCAGTACATACGAATTACGATTGTGTTTTTATTTTCTCACCAGTTTACCAGTGTATAATTTAGTTTGCGTAGAGCATAAACAATATCTATGATATATCTCTATTATAATTTATAATAATATAAATAAAAGGAAAAATATTCATTGTTTCAATTTTTGAATACTCATATTTAGTTTTTAATTTATTTTTTTCTAAAGAAAAGGTTAAAATAATAATTTTAATATTTTTTAATGATTCATAATTATAATTTTTTTCTCTCAACCCATGGCTTCACATTTCTCTCCAATTTTTTTCTCACAAACTTTTATATTTTTAATAAATTTATAATAATAATTTTTTTTATTTTTCTCTATTAACTCACTTCATATTTCTTTAATCTTATGAACTTCTTCCTTTTTCCTTCCCTCCCAATACGTTGTTTCTTTTCACAATTTTTTTTTTTTCTGTTCATCTTACACCATGATTTTTTTTTATATGTTCATGGGGAACACGTACAGTGACGACTAGTATATATACCCGTGATAAATTATCAATTGATTTAACATATGTCTTTATCCCAATAATATGGGGAAATGCAATTTTGACCCACTAAGCTAGGAGTTATGGCCCTTGGAGGGTTTGAAAACTCGGCGAGATTCTTCGCCAAAAGCACCCAGCAATGACATTTCTTATTGAGACTAAGTGTACTCAGAAAAAGATTGAGCATATTAAAGAATATTTTTACATGTATGGTTTCTTAAATGATTCAGAACGCCACTATCGTGGTTTTAGCTCTATTATGGATTAAATCTCATGATATTGGCTCCAATCCTTCTCAAATATGCATATTGATGTGGATATTCACCAAAAATCAACTCAGTGCAAGTTTTGTTTAAGTGGCTTTTACAGAAACCCAGATACATCGAAAGTTTATCGAATTTATAACCAGTCTCGTTGCCCGTGGCTTTGCTTAGGTGATTTAATGAGATTTAGCTCAAAGAGAGAAAACCAGACACCTACTAAGACTGACATGGTAGATCATAGAATTTCGTCGAGCTTTGGAGGATTGTATGTTGGATGGCTTGGGTTGTTCAAGAGACCGATTTACATGGTGCAACAAAAGGGAAAGTCTGTTTACTGTAAAAGCCAAAATGGATCGAGCCTGTGTTAATCGAAAATGGAATGATTTATTTCTGAATGTGGTAGTCAGTCATCTCCCCGCATTAGCCTCGGATTATAGTCCCATCCTTGTGGAGATGGACCCTATAATAAGAAGAGATATCAGTCGTCAAGGTAAACCCTTTCATTTTGAGGCAATGTGGCCTCAAGCCGATGAGTGCAAGCGGGTTTCTCGAAGAGCGTGGAATTTTGATTTGGACAATCAAGGGATCGAGAGTTGGTCCATAAAGTTTGGATTATGAGGTCTCTCTTAGTACATAGAATAGAAGTATGTTTGACAACACTGAGAAAAGAAAAAAGTTTTTGGAAGAGACGATCAATCTACTGTAGAAGAAAAACTAACGGCCGACAGTCTTAGAGAGATTAGGGAGCATAAAACAAAACTGGAAACTTTTTCTAGAAAATGAGGAAATCATGTAGAAGCAGAGGGGGAAGCGGAGTGGCTAAAACAAGGAGACAAAAAACACGGACTTCTTTCATTTGAAAGCATCAGACTGTAGGAAACAGACCGTAGGGGATGTAAGTCTCCCCTGGAAGTTGTTACTGATATTAATCGGTTTCTTTGCGAATTTAAGCAAGTTAGGGAGCCTCTGGTTGCATGACTAAATGTACCGCAAACACCCTAACAATGGCAAGCACCAATTAGGTCAAGCATTAAGATTAACTGTGATGGAGCAATCTTCCACCAGGAACGAATAACATGTATATGGATAATTGCTAGAGATGCAAGCTCCATTTTTTCTCGACACCAAGTCCATAACTTTCACATTTTTAGCAACTTCCGATCACGCTGAACTTCTGGCAATGAAAAAGGGGGTTGAATTTTCAATTACCTTTGGATGGTTATATATTATCATTGAGAGCAGTTGCCTTCAGTCTATACAACACATGGAATCATCTACAAATGATACTTCTATTCTTATCAGTCCAGTCCGAAGGATTTGTGAACACTCCCACCTATTCCTAATTGCACATTCACGTTTGGTGATGATTCATAGTGTAAGGCATCTGGGCATGCCCCCACCCGCTTATCATAAGTAAAAACTACACTTATGTTTTGCTTTTATGAGTAAAACACATGTGCTATGTTTGGTTTCGTTTTTGGCCCATCTCCGAGATAGACCAAAACACTCTATATGTTTGGGTGTGTTTGTGTTGGGTAGGGGTGTGCAAAAACCGACCGAACAGAAAATTCAGTTTGAACCGAAAACCGAACCGAAAAAATTCGGTTTTTGGTTTTTTTTTTTTTTTTCTTGAAAATTTCGGTTTTCGGTTCGGTTCGATCGAGATGGTTCGGTTCACCGAACTGAAAACCAAATTATTTTTTTTTAATATTAATATTTAATAATTTATTAAACTTAAATTATTAATATTAAATAATAGTAATTAATTTCAATTTGTTTGAATTTTCTTTGAGTCAAACCACTTTCACTTTCACTTTGAGTCTTCGGTTCGGTTGGTTATTGAATTGTTATTTACTTATTTCATATTTTGAAATGGAGTGTTTATAGTTATGAATGGTACGAATGGAATGATATTCGTATGAAATATGAATCGTATCGTGTTAATTGTTACTTTTTTCTTTTATATCTTTATATTTTTAACAGGTATTTTTGGTCGAAATTGAAATTTAAACTAAAAAACTATTTTTTTTAATTATAATTTCGGTTTAAAAAACCGAACTGAAGTTCAAACTTCGGTTCGGTTTTCGGTTATAAAAAATGCCAAACCGAAAATTTCGGTTCTGTTAAAATAACTGAAATGGACAACCCTAGTGTTGGGCCTTGTTTGTGTGTTTTACAATCTTTTTTCATAGTAAAAAAAATTTGTCCACACTTTATGTTGTTTTGTAGTATTTGTATATCATTTGGCAAGCCTACACCAAAAGAAGTAGGAGAGCCACCCCCCATCCCTACCCCCCGTCAACCATCGTCGCCTGGGGAACATCGTGCAAGTGCCCAATGTCTGTTGGTGGTCAGTGCACGTTGTCATGTTGGAGAGCCGATGGCAGCAAGGCGGAGCGAGGCACTTCGTACATGCGGTTTGTCCAGATCCACTGCCTGGGCTGCGATGCACGCCTTGACTGAGAGTCGCACCGCGTCGTACACTACCTTGGATAACACTGTCAGTCTGCCCAGTTTTTTCACACCGCAAGAAAAATTACATAGGCGGCAGGTTGGTTCCCCTCAAGGTCGAGCCCGCTTCATTCGCCCAACGCCGACCTCTCCCAGAGGAAGGGCCACCACCTGTTCACAACAAGAAATGGAGGTGGTTTTTCCGGGATACTATCTGCAGGAGACTTGGAAAGGTTGAGTGAACTAACGTGTTTTACATTTTTGCATATTAAGTATATATTTATTATTTATGAAGTAAGAAAAATAATTTGAGTATGATTTTGCATACAAATATATATTTAATAATATATATATATAATTCAATCCACCTACAAACAGAACAATATATGTATATATATAAATTCATATATAAGAGACATGATTTTACAATAAACAATGAATTTTTTCTTCCAAGATACAAACCAAATATACAACACCCATTTTTACACTACTTTAAGTTATGTCCACAAAAAACCCAAACATACACACTGTTTCTAACACATACTTATTTCTCTTTGTTCCCGCCCCCCCCTCTCTCTCTCTCTCTCTCTCTCTATAAAAAGAAAGACTCCAACAATAAAACCAAACATAAGGATAAAGTTCACTACCATCTCGCAACAACTTCAATCAAATCATTAACTTCAGTGCCGCCTCGATCAGCCTTCAGTCCTCAAGAACGCAAAAGACAACAGACCAAAGCAACACTGCTTCTACTACTTAAATAAATAAATAAACCTCACCTAAGGAACCTCCGCAATCTAATAAATTTCCGCAACAAAAAACCACCGTAACTCTATGCACAAGTTCCTGAACTCCTTCGACTACTCTAATAAAAGACAAAATACACTATAACAAAATAAGATCTGAGAGCGAAATGAGCTTCATATTACGCCTTTTTGATTTCTCAATGAAAGACGAAAAGTTGGAGAGATGCGGAGGTTTAAGTGAATGAAGAAACAAAAATAAAGAAATAGAAAAGAGAGAGAGAGAGAGAGAGAGAGAGAGAGAGAGAGAGAGAGAGAGAGAGAGAGACCCCAACATAGCCTGAGAATGCAATCTAAACATAACAAAATAAGCAAAAATAATAATAATACAAAACACACATAATCAAAGTGGAACAAATCCACCCAAACATTTGGGTTGTTTCAGCCCATCTAGGAGATGGGAAGACTGAAAACAAACATAGTGTTTTTGTTTATGTATTTGGTTGTTCTTGAAGTTCATCTGACATTGCTTAATAATTTATGAAATCTTGTTGTTTTCTTGGAATCTTGAATTGATCTATGGTTCAATTCACTTTAACATTTGATACTCTATGTTCTTTTTTGCGTGTCTTTTTTTTATAGTTTTGGATATTAATGTAGTCGATGTGCATGCATTCTCTCTGAGTAGTTGCTATCGATAAGAATTCACAGTTTCTTAACCGATTGGTTGAGGCTATTTAAGCGTATTAAACCTCTGGTGTATTCTTATGCCAGTGTATGAGTGCTCATGCTTGAATTCTAATCCTGATGGTGTGTTGTACATCATCACTTTGTGAATTTGTTTATAAATTTTCTGAAAAATCAGCTTTTAAGTTGATTAATTGTTACCGAATGCAAGCTCATCATGGTTATGTGTCTTCGATTTGACCTATAATTGTATGGAATAGTTTATAATTTTTATAATACAAAATTATTTAAATTAATTCAACTAATTTATTATTGAAACAATATATTTAAATTTATCAATTCGAATAGAATGTCCAAAAAATTTCTTAACCCGTTACTAATGCGAATAAAATTATTTATTAAAAAATATAATTATTATTTATAAATGAAGCAAAAAAGTTTGTGAATGCTTTTCCATGCAAATATAAATACAATTATATATACAATTTGATCCACCTTAAAATAAAATAATATATATGAATATACATCAAATATAAATACATATAAAAGAGACATGATTTGACAATGAACAGTGAATTTCGTCTCCCAAAAAAACAAAACTAGACATACAACGCCTATTTTACACTATTTTAAGTTGTCTCTAAAAATAAATCCAAAATATATACACTATTTCCAACACATAGGCTTTTGGACTCAACGGATGGAGCAGAGGACAACAAGAAAAAGAGGATAAAAAATTAACAACAATACGGTCTGGCCGTGTTGAGCGACACGTGTTGTAATTAGCCTATTTGATGCTAATTTGTAACAAAAAAAAATGTTCTAAAATATGGTTTCAATTACATGTTAATCCATAGGAGATGTTTAGAAAATGTGGAAAACTGCTTTGTCCCACATCGGAGTATGATGGGAAAAAGGTTGGACTTTGGTGTGTATATAAGGTGTATGTGGGGGTGAGTGTTTTACACTCATATTCTTTTATCCCACATTTGAAGTTTAAGACTATATTAAACTCCTCATATTAAGTTTCAAAGTTCAAGTTATGTTTGAAGTGTTATGTAGACTAAAGTAAACATGGGGTTGCCCAACATGCGCGTCGCCGCCACCTACCCGGCTCCAGCTCCAGCTCCAGTGCGGGCGTTAGGCAAATGTCTTAGTCTTAATATATATCTTTTTGCAGCAAAAGATCATTGAATTTTATTTGGATTAAAATAGAAAATTGTTTGCATTTTTCAGTCTTAAAATCGGTTTTAATGCATTTGAATTTCAGGTTCAAAAACAGATTTTCTAAAAACCAACATCTAATTTTTTCAGCTCTTATTTACCTGATTTAAATGTTGTTTGAATAAGTTTTTAATTCAGATTTAATCCCGATTTTATGGAGATTTAATGCCTACTTTATGGTGTTAAATGGTGGTTATGGTTGCTGATTCTTTCGAAGCCTATAAAAGGCTCTCCACTTCAAGCAATAGATACCACCAAAAATATGAAAACACTTTCAATATCCTACTTCTCTCTCAAGCTCTTGAGCTCTTCCCCCTGCTCCTAGTTTTGCCTCTAGCTTCTAAGGTTTCTAAGTGTTGGTCGAGGTGTTCTACGATACAAGTGCAATACCGTTAGAACGAAAATCGTCTTATCTTGTAAGAAGTTGCGTAGTATCCGGTGCACGTACAGTAGAAAACATATAATTTCTTGGAGGCAAGTAGATTGCTCTGTAATTCGGTTGGTTACATTTTTTGGACTGAGAGTTGTTATGATACGACTCTCACGGTAAGTTTTCTATTTGAGAATTTCCATAAAGCAACATATCTAACTGTGATTTTGTTTATTCGTTGCAATGTGGTTATTTATGTTTGGTTTCAAAACTATTACTAAAAATCTTATTGATATTTTCAAAATGATACTACGATTGTCTGCGATACTTTTTCTAACAATCTTGAAGAAAATTATAGGTTTTGAAAAATCAAATTTTGTTGGAACAAGATCAGTGTTTATCGCTATTTTTTTTTGGAGTTTTAAAACCTCGGATTTGTGTTTTAAAATCTGTGTGATTATTTTCTGCTCTTAGAAATTAATATGGCCGAGCTGATTTTATTGCTATTTCGATCGCCCTAAAAGTCGACTTGTCCGGAATGCCGGATAAGTTTTTGGGCCAATTCTTCAAATGTTGGCAACAACGGATGAAAATATGGTTTACCATAAAGGGGCTTTTGTCGGTGATTCAGGTGACTTGCCCTGAACCAATTAAGACCGATTCCAAAACTGTTGAGATTGCTCAGTGGACTGAGCGAGATCAAATAGGTCAAGGAGCTTTTTGGTCAACAATGTCAAATACGCTCTACGATGTCTATTGTTCCGACTCTTACACTGCAAAATCGCTGTGGGGTGAGTTGGACAGGAAATATAATACTGAAGAGCAAGGGCTCGAAAAGTATTCTGTTTCCAAATTCATGAGGTATCAGATGGTCAAGGGAAAGTCTATAGCTGAACAGACGAACGAGATTATCAATCTTGAGCATGCTCTGTTTGATGTTGAGATGAAGCTTCCTGAGAAGTTTCTGGTCATGTCCATAGTGGACAAACTTCCTAAATCCTGGGAAAGTTTTGGCATGACACTCAAACATCAGAAATGGAGATTGTCTCTAGATGATCTCATGGTCGCTACCAGCATTGAGTAAGAGCATAGAAATCCAACCCATAAGATGCCTGTTGAGCATGAACCATGGGCCAATTTAATATCTGGGAAAAAGAGAGTGAATAACATGAACATGAACTCGAAAACCATCAATAAAGGCAAGGCCATAAAAAACAAGAAACCAAAAAAGTAAGCAAACCCTATTGGAACTGTGGGTAGATTGGACACTGGGCCAAAGATTGGCCCATTTATATTTTTATTATATATAAAAAAAATAATTATACGTGTATCGCCGAAGCAGTACACACTGTAAAAATATGATCGATCGCGAGGTGGGCTCGCAACGGGCCAATTTTTTTAATATTTTATTTGCCGGTCGCAAGCTGAGGCAGTGACCGTTGGAGGAACCCTCGTTCGTTGTCTGGGGTAGTGACCCCCTTTTTTTTATTTTTTTTGTTTTTTTTAATTTAATTTAGTGTAATATCGTTAATTTGTATTTTAATTTACTAATTAAATCTTATTTTATTATTTCAAGCTAATTATAATTAATTTATTACAATATAATAATGTAATCACAATTTTAAAATTCTTTTGCAATAACTAATAAGTTTGAAATTTTACATAAATAAATATAATTACAAAATTTAATATTGTCCGCATATCCCACAATTACGTCTTTGCCGTTGTCACCTAGGTTGTCGTATTTTCGGACTTGTTGGTTCATTTTATTCTTGATCATCATAATCAGCATGAATTTGAAACCGACTTGATGATGCTATAGAGCTCGACTCCATTGGATCACGATATGCACTCCATGATGGAAATTGGATAAGTGAAACATTATGTACTGGTGCATATGTCTGATTGATGCCAAGACCAAGTCAAGTTCAATATTTGTGTAATGACCTTCTGTATGTATTGGCATGTAAGGAGTCGATTGAAATCAATCATCTTGTTGAAGCTGTTCAGGCACGTAGCAGTCTTCAGTAAAAAATTGAGATGTATGCACTGTAGATGACCCAACTATTTCAACCTCAGGTGTATCTTTTTCTACTGTGCGAGTTGATCTTCTATTACGACTTCGCATTTATCTGAGGGACCTGGATGAAACATCATCTTGTGGCAATGAATTTTGAGGGGCCATATCTTGTCCTACTCGTTGATTTGTTGCAATATGAACAACATTTCGGTATATATCCAAATGCATCGCCATTGCTTGATGATATGTGTCTGGTTGAGATCGGGTGTAGTTTCACAACTTATTCGATGCATTTCCATCTGGTCAAACTAAAGTGAACCGAATATATTATAAGTGTGTAATTTTAAACTTGTGGAAAGCAAAAAATATGATTAGAAAGAAGTATGTTTATTAGATAACATACCACCATTTACCACGATGTTGCATGTCCAGGTTGGTACCCGCTTCCAACATGCCTTTGAGCAGATGACGATATAAAACAATGTGTAATGTCATCATACCACTCCTCATATCCATCTTCTACAATTATTCCATTAGATATGGGGGGTCGAAGCACAATGGTCTCATTTCGTCTCTGTCATCGGACAATATATTCGACATGTCGCTGATACCAATCTGTTCCCGCACGTGATGAACGAGAGATACGATGAAGTCCTATGTCGCGGTCATTTTGCACTTCTAGAATATTTTGCCTCATTCTGAATTGGCGAAGAACTCGTTCGGGACAGTGCATCTCCACAATTGCATAGAAAATTAGAGGACATGATGATGTCTACAATTGTGGGTTGCATTCTTATGGCAACTCTCCAATGCATTCCAGCTCATATTGTACGGCTGCCAGCAAAACTGGAATACATAAAATTTGGTAAATTCGAGTTTAATTAATGATAGTATAAATGTGTAAATTATTAAAATACCTGATCATGAGACATGCAATCCAATACTTCTCTCACGGCTGGAATGGTCCGGTGCACTATTGATGTAAACCTCAGTTTGTCGTTACAATAGGCACCATATGATGGCAATGGGAGGACACGATTTTCATCAATAACATAGTTATCCATCTTAACATAATATTTTGTTACAATGGGTCTCAATGGACTGATACGAGACCATCCCCAAATCTGTTAACAGTAAATGAGTGATTAATAATAAGATTTGAGGATGTTGTTCAAATGTACAAATATAAATATAATAACTCAATCTTACTTGTAGCAATTGTAGTGCGCATGCAATAACCTCTTTTCCTTTTAAACTTGCATTGCATAGTTCTCGATATAAAAATGCAAGTACGACACTACCCCAACTATATGATCGAATTGTGTGCGTCGCCTCTATTTTTTGGAGATATAGTAGAGGGATTCGGTTGCCGGATGAGTCAGGACACATCACCCCCATCAGTAGTAATGCGAACGCACGTGCATATGTTTTATTGTTCTATACTTTTGTTTGAGCAAGTATTTCTTGATATACGTGCGAACTCAATCAATATCCCATCTTTGAAGTACGTAAAATATTATGATACAAATCAAGGCAAGCTCGATGTAGACATGATTTTCAAAAAATAAAGAACATTTGATAGGTGTTGTGAATGATTACTCAATACGACATGCACGTCGCGAGTATTTTGTTCTAGAGAGAACCCCCATGAAATGGAAAGTCGTATGCAAACATAGCACCTAGGTACTCATAGATAGCTTGGATGAATATTTACTTACGCATATTCATTAATCAAATTTTTTTTGATAAAATATTTTTTTTCTTTTGTAGAAATGTGGTGTAGCTGGTACCTCCGAGGAATAGATAAAGCTAAGCTTGGATGTTGGGTGATCACAAAATATGGAGGTGACCACACGTGTGTTATATCTGAACTATCTTTTGAGCATTGCAATTTAGATAGAGGTTTTGTTGCGTTTTTGTTATTCGGACAAGTGAAATGCGACCCTGCATATGGAATAAAGAATGTCATCCAGACTGTGAAGGACCAATTAGGTTTTGACATATCATATGCAAAGGCATGATACAGTTTGAAGATCGCCCGTGAGACTGTTTATAGGATATGGGAGAGCTCTGCTCGAAAACTCCCCAGTTACCTTGGTGCACTTCAGAAATGGAACGATGGAACAACAGTTGAATGAGAGCACAAACCATTCCAGCGCTCAACTGGTGCGTATGTGATCAAATATGTATGTTGGGCTTTCAAACCATGCATCAAAGGATTCTAATATTGTCGCAAAGTCATAAGTGTATCAGGGCTGTATCTTAGATATGGTGAGAGATGGCTAAGAAGCACTTGAGTAGTCATAAGCCATGTCTAGTGCAGCTCCGGTGCACAAAGTGACAGTAGTTTCTAAGAAAGGATTTGTCTCCTGTCAAAAGGTATTGACAGTTGAGTCTCACATATGCTCTGTGTCTTGTCCCTAAAATCTGTGTCCACGGTAACTGAACAGAAGGGAAGGTTTCCCTTACGGCGTTTGGTAAAGCACAGACCGACACTTAGGTCCAAAATGGGTACCTGCATTTTTCGTGCCCTAGATCCTAAGTGGTGAGACCGAAGACAGTAGGACAAGTGTACTGTTAGAGCCTAAATGTTCATCCTCGAATATTCACCTAGTCTCTAGTGTCATGGACCGTTGCTAGATGGCCACCCATGGTAACGGGCGGATTCTAGGAATCCGACCAAGTCTAGCTGAAAGGTGAACCTAAAGAGTCACACACAATCCGCACACAACAAGTATTTAATTTAGAATTAAATATTGGAGAAATGGAATGATTAAATTGGATTTAATCGAGTCCTTAATTTTCTTGGAGAGAATTAATTCCTTTTATTAGATAAAAGGGATTAATCTAATAAATTAGATTTATTAGAAAATTAATTTAATGGGCCTAGAATAAATATTTATATTTATTATATTTATTTACTGCCCTTTGGAATATTTAATAGGTTTTAAATATTCCATTAAATTAAATTAATGGTTGAGATTAAAAGGAGAGATGGATGGCTAGGATTAATTTGACTAGGTCAAATTACTACTTTGACTAGGACTTTGACTAGGTCAAAATCCTAGTCAAATTAGTCTTCTAGAGTTGGAGTTTGAAGAGGATTAAACTCCTCCTCTATATATAGTTCTATCCACTCACCATAAGAGAGATGATGAATCTCCAACACACACACACACACTCTCGTCTCCCTCTCCTCTCGTCCGCCACTCTCTCTCTCTCTCTCTCTCTCTCTCTCTCTCTCTCTCTCTCTCTCTCTCTTTTCAAGAGTTGTTCTTTTGTGTTAACAATTGAACAAAAGGAGGATTAATCCCGTTAAGTAATAACGTGTGATTGATCCGTCCTCTCCAAATAATATACACTTGTTCGTTCGCTAACACGGCGTACAAGATACGTGGGCGGATTGCATGTCACAATTTGGAGGATCTCACATAAGAGATTTGGTGCAAATCGGGGAACAACGCGAGTACCGGTTAGAAGACGAAAACGACAATCGGTAGGTCTCTTTTACATTTTCGTCTCCTTTTTCCTTTTCAAATCCTATGGCCTCCATGATTGCTTGTATGTTTTTAATTCATGAGATACACCGAACACCCGGGAACTTCAAGGGCACACCCCTTGACCGTGTTTTTATTTTACGTATAAAGCATGTTTAACTTCTGTAATTTAAATTTATAGCACGCTTCCGCATTCGCACTATTTCCCGGGACGATCCACACGCCTATCACAGGCTTTCAGTGGTATCAGAGCCCGATTCGGTGTATAGGCCTAGGGTTTTGTGTGCGTTATGAGCATGAAAAACGTGTTTAGCATGTTTTTAATTAATTCTTGTTATTTTTTATTATTAAAGCATGTCGTTTTTCTTGCTTTCAATTCGTATGATTTTGGTATGTTGGGATTTTTCTGTTTTTCTTGGGAAACGGGGGCAAAAGTCGAACGAAACGAAGAAAACGCAGCACGTGGCCGTGCGCACAGTCAAGGCAGACGCGCAGGCAGAGGAGCCTACGCGTGGCCGCCTGCGCCAGGCGCGCATGGCTGCGCGCAGTCAGGCCAGCCGGGTGGCGGGGCCGGGCGACAGGCGCTGGCCTGTGGCCGGGCGCGCGCGCGCCAGGCCAACAGGCTAGGGTTCCTGCGCACCCGGACGCGCGCGCATGAGGCGGCGCCTCCAGGCGCGCACGCACGCAGATGGAGGAGTCTGCGAGCGCGCGTGACTGTGTGCTGGAAGTGTCGCGCGCGCGCGCACGCAAACAATGGTGTCTACGCACGCGCGCCCTGCAGGCACAGGGCTGGCGGCCGGCAGACTGGCGCACGCAGGCAGAGGCGCCTGCGCGCGGCAGCCTGCCGGCGCGCGGCCCTGCAGGAAATTGCCGACCAGGCGCGCGGGCCCGATCAGGCAGAGCCTGCACGCGCGCAAGGGCAGCAGGCTAGGCCTGCTATCCCGCACGCGCCGGCCTGGCAGCAGCCGGTTGCCGTCGTCATGTTTTTCGTTATTTTTAGTTTTTTAATTTTTAATTAATTTTTAAAATTCGTTTTGTTTAATTTTGCTTATTTTCTAAAGAACATTATTTTGGGAGGTTAAGTTTATTGGATTTGGAATCCCGGGGATAACTTACCTAGAAATAATGAGGAAGGGTATTCTTGAAACGGGAAAAATATTATTGCCAACGGTTGTACCATATTTTTCATACGTGACGCATTTATTTTATCTTGGATTAATGTGATTGGTAATCATGGAATGTTAGCATGTATTTTATGTGATTGGATCATGTGATTATATGCGTTGGATGAAAATGGATGATCACGAGCCCTAGACCGAATGTATGGTTTAATTTTATGTTGGGCCTGTGTGCCTCTTTTTCTGCTTTCTCCTTCTCCCCTTCTAGTTGCCTTGGAATAATAAGGCATTCTTTCTCCCTCCTTATGTACTCCCCCCAGGTTTTCGCTGGGGTTTCTATTTTTTTATATGTAATGAGAGTAGAATAGGAGTGAGGTTTTAATTTTATGTATGGTGGAGAAGAAGGAAGTTCCCATGGAGAGCCCAGAAAGGAGGATCCAAGGCATTTTCATGAAGATGAAAGAGAAAAAGAGACCAAGGCCCATCAGAATGATGATTGGGTTACTATTAATGTAATAGTGTAGGACTAACCCTAGATTGACCATAGATCCACTGCGGGCTCAGTGGATCACATAGGATTCGGGCTTGTGATCATCCAATAGGGGCGTACTAGGCTTTAATTTTGCATGTGGTTATTATGATGGATGAATGGTGTTTTATTTATCATATAACTGCTATGGGATGCAATTTATTTATTTACGCATTAAGGATGAATGTGTTAATATTTATTTATGAGATCTCGGTTATTTACTACTCTCACTTGGTTGGATCAATGTCCAAATATTAGACCCTATACAAAATGGACATGGACTCTAGGAGTTTGTCCATGCCTTCCAGTCCATGGCATAGTGAGGAAGCTGATTTAGGTCGATAGCGTGGTCTCACGAGTCGTTGCACGTCTATCGTACTTAAAAGAAGCTGCACTATGGCATGAACGAAAAGTAGACCACTGTTACTTGTCTCACGAGTCGTGGAGGTAGCAGTGGGTCTATGGCTCGGTTGATTGGGTCGGGTCTAACGCCCGATTAGCATGATTCGCTTAGAGTCCTCGGGATCATGTGAAAGGGTGAGACAATAATTTTGGGAATCTCATGGAACGAGAATGGTATGGTATACCTCCCACAGAATTTTTCCCATGCGAATCGTAAAAGTGGGGTATGGGAAAATTCACTGTGGATCCCAAGCCAACTAGGAAAGGGTTTCCCGAAAACAACGTTTGAGAGTATCGTGTTTTCGTATAAATAGTGGGAGCATTAAAATGACTAAAGACCAAGCATTTAATTATTTATCAAACCACCGTCCTTTAAATTCTGCTGATCGCGAACTCTGTTTTTAAATGTAGATTTAAAATGTCTAAGAACCCTTTATCAACCATTCTTGAGATAAACAAATTCAATGGAACCAATTACAACGACTGATTGCGCAATCTCAGGATAGTTCTGGATTACGAGAACCAAGGCTACGTCATGGACGAGCCTCTCCCTAGGACCTTGCCGGAAGGATCCACGCCAGAAAGAACGTGAGACGTTCGAGACTTGGCATAAGGATAACCGGAAGGTCCGTAGCGCCATACTTGCTTCGATGACGAATGAGATTCAGAAGCAATATGAAAGGCTAGACGATGTCCATTCCATTATGGCTCGCCTTAAGGATTGCTATGCAATCCCGGACCGGTATACTAGGTATGTCGCGACCAAGGCGTTCTTTGGAACCAAAAATGATAGAAGGATCCTCTGTACAAGAGCACGGAGTTTAAAATGCTTACCCTGGTGGAAAAGCTCGAGGACCTAAAGGCAGGCCTCGATAATGAAACGTACATAGATGTGATCCTTCAGTCTCTCTCACTCTCATTCGACCAATTTATTGTTAACTATAACATGAACGCACTTGAGAAGGGCATTCATGAGTTGATCAATATGTTGGTGCAATACGAGGCAACGACCAAAAGTCCACGCCTTCGGTATTGTTTGGAGGTGCTTCAACTTCTAAGACGAAAGGCAAGGGTTCCGAACGTTGGAAAAAGGAAGAAGGGGAAGGGAAAAGCCGTCAAAGCAGCTACAAACACTAAGAGTGTTCCCATTGCCAAAGAGGAGAAAGCCAAAGGAAAGAGGAAGGTTGTCTCCAAGCAACAGTCGAGGGCATATGACATATGTATCGATTGCCGTGAGAAAGGGCATTGTAAGAGGGAGTGCCCCAAACTCCTCTCAAACCAAAATAGATAATAACGGGAACGCACGACTGTGGCACGCTAGGCTAGGTCACATATCCCAAGAAAGGATGAAAAGATTGGTAAACTCAAAGAACCTAAAGGTAGGGGACTTGAGTGAGCTACTAACTTGTGAATCCTGTCTAAGAGGAAAAATGACCAAGAAGCCCTTTGTAGGACAAAGCAGGCTTGCCACAGGTCTGTTGGACTTGGTCCATACAGACGTATGTGGACCACTAAGGACGCAGGCCCGAGGTGGATTCTCCTACTTCACAACCTTTATCGATGATCATTCACGGTATGGTTATGTTTACCTGATGAGGTACAAGTCTGAAGCTCTTGAGAGGTTTAAATAATTCAGACTTGAAGTGGAGAATCAAACCAACTGCAAAATTAAAGTCCTACGGTCAGACCGAGGGGGAGAATACCTTAGTACTGAGTTCCTTAATTATCTAAAAGAAAATGGTATAATATCTGAATGGACACCTCCCAGGACACCACAGTTGAATGGTGTCTCTAAAAGGAGAAATCGAACCCTGTTGGACATGGTTCGATCCATGATAAGTTTTACCAAATTGCCCTTGTCCTTTTGGGGCTACGCATTGAAAACGGCGGCCAAGTTGTTAAATTTGGCGCCAACCAGTGTATTGACCAAACGCCATATGAAATATGGCACGGCAAGCCTGCGTCCTACAACTACTTGAAAGTGTGGGGTAGCCCCGCAAACGTCAAGAGGTTAGTGGGAGATAAGCTAGAATCCAGGTCTAGCTTATGCAGGTTCGTTGGATACCCTAAAGAAACTGCAGGTTATTACTTTTATGACCCCTTGGAACAAAAGGTATTTGTTTCAAGGAACGCGGTGTTCACGGAACAAGGTTTTCCAGAGGATATTCAACCTAATGAACTGATCCTTGAGGAATCAAGTGATGGAAACCAATCATCAGAGGTAGCCGTGGATTCCTCACTTAGAGGTTCAAGATAGATACCCGAAGGGCTGACCAACCTCGAGAAGTCCAGCATGCTAGGTATGAAGGACAGCCTCAGGAAAGGGCAGCCCCGGTACATGAACCGCCAGCTCCTATACAGTCAACGCCCACAGTCACCACTGACGTTCCCATTCTCCGTAGGTCAACTAGAGAGTCCAAACCTCCAGTGAGATATGGCTTTCTAAATACCACCGGTCTACTGGATAACGATCCTAAGACATACGGGGAAGCGATGTCTGACATCGACTCTGGGAAATGGCTTGAGGCCATGAAAACCAAAATGGACTCCATGAGCGAGAACTAAGTCTGGAGACTTGTAGACCCACCGAAAGGTGTTAAGCCAGTTGGCTGTAAGTGGGTCTATAAGCGCAAACTTGGCGTTGATGGAGAAGTCACCACTTTTAAGGCTAGGCTAGTAGCTAAAGGGTACACTCAACGACCGGGGGTCGATTTTGAGGACACCTACTCACCAGTAGCCATGGCTAAATCTATTCGGATCCTGCTCGCCATAGCAGCATGGTATGACTATGAGATATGGCAGATGGACGTGAAAACGGCCTTCCTCAATGGTTTCGTTGAGGAAGAGATCTACATGGATCAGCCGAAGGGTTTCACGGTCACTGGAGAAGAATAGAAGGTCTGTCGTCTCCAAAAGTCCATCTATGGCCTCAAACAAGCACTCCCGAAGCTGGAACATTCGCTTTGATGAAGTAATACGGGGTTATGACTTCATCAAAAACGAATCCGACCCTTGTGTATACAAGAAGGTCAGTGGGAGCTCTATAGTGTTCCTAGTGCTTTATGTGGATGACATTCTACTCATAGACAATGATGTTAGAATGTTGGGTGACACAAAAGCATGGTTATCAACCTAGTTTTCCATGAAGGATTTGGGTGAAGCCTCCTACATCCTAGGCATCCAGATTGTCAGGGACAGATCTAAAAGGATGTTAGGGCTTACCCAAAACTCGTATATGGAGAAAGTCCTAAAGGGATATCGGATGGACAACTCCAAACGAGGATTCCTTCCCATGAGGCATGGGATCAAGTCATCCAAGAAACAGTCCCCCAGACTGATGAGGAACTCGAAAGGATGAAAGTCATCCCCTATGCTTCTGCCGTAGGTAGCATCCAATATGCGGTCCAGGGCCTAACATTGCTTACACTTTGAGCGTAACAAGCAGATCTCAGTCTTGTGCAGGAGATGCACATTGGAATGCTGTTAAGGGCATCCTTAAGTACCTGAGGAGGACTAAGGAAATGTTCTTAGTCTATGGCAATGGAGAACTGATCCTGGAAGGCTTTAGCGACGCTACCTTCTAGGCTGATGACGATGATGCGCAGTCTCAATCAGGTTATGTATTCAGGCTCAATTGAGGAGTAGTGTCTTGGAAAAGTTCCCAGCAAGCAACCACTGCTGATTCCACCACTGAGGTCGAATACATAGCAATTTCAGAAGCTGCCAAGGAAGCGGCCTGGATGAGAAACTACATCCAAGAGTTGGGTGTGGTGCCTAGCATCGCCGAGCCCGTTGTCATCTTTTGTGATAACAATGGTGCAATAGCGCAAGCAAAGGAACCGAGATCTCATCACCGTTCCAAACACATTCTTAGACGCTACCATCTTCTAAGAGAAATGGTAGGAAGAGGTGACGTTCGGATGGACCGAGTCAACTCAGTAGACAACACAGCAGATCCGCTGACAAAGCCTTGTCGCAGAGCGCTCATACGCAACATCTTGAGAAGATGGGGATTAGACATATGGGCGATTGGCTTTTAAGGTCAAGTGGGAGATTTGTTAGAATAGGTGACCATGTAGTCAATCTTGGCAGGCAAAAATGTAACCTATGTCTAGACAATTTCAGGGATTTGATAAATTATTAATGAATAAAGAAGTGATATTCATTTGGCATTACTTTGTTTGTATTCACTTTATTTGCTTTATACATATCTATTTACTATGCAAACAAAGCCCACGGACTGAAAACGTATTTCGAGGACTGGGACTACGCTTGGAGATAGGTCCATGAAATTAGTCCCTCCGAATTAGTTCGGAAATCTCCAAGTCAAGGAATCTCGAAAATGGGTACCGAGATTCCCCTTGAGACTTGCACTAAGCATCTGCTGTCGTATTTCATCGACGAGTGACGAAGGTCGTTTAAGCAGTGTTAGTGGGTTAGCCTGCTAGGGAGCAGCTAACTAAGGAGACTCGCGGGAACCGTCTTACGGAGGACCTTGAGTAGGGTCGGCCAGGTATGACGTGTGTTCCCGATTCCAACAGTACAGGTCAAGTCCTTCGACTTGAGGAACTGTTGAGTTTACCTGTGTATCAGGGCTGTATCTTAGATATGGTGAGAGATTGCCAAGAAGCACTTGAGTAGTCATAAGCCATGTCTAGTGCAGCTCCGGTGCACAGAGTGACAGTAGTTTCCAAGAAAGGATCTGTCTCCTGTCAAAAGGTATTGACAGTTGAGTCTCACATATGCTCTGTGTCTTGTCCCTAAAATCTGTGGCCACAATAACTGAACAGAAGGGAAGGTTTCCCTTGCGGCTTTTTGGTAAAGGACAGACCGACACTTAGGTCCAAAATGGGTACCTGCATTTTCCGTGCCCTAGACCCTAAGTGGTGAGACCGTAGATGGAAGGACAAGTGAACTGTTAGAGCCTAAATGTTCATCCCCGAATATTCACCTAGTCTCTTGTGTCATGGACCGTTGCTAGATGGCCACCCATGGTAACGGGCGGATTCTAGGAATCCGACCAAGTCTAGCTGAAAGGTGAACCTAAAGAGTCACACACAATCCGCACACATTAAGTATTTAATTTAGAATTAAATATTTGGAGAAATGGAATGATTAAATTGGATTTAATTGGGTCCTTAATTTTCTTGGAAAGAATTAATTCCTTTTATTAGATAAAAGGGATTAATCTAATAAATTAGATTTATTAGAAAATTAATTTAATGGGCCTAGAATAAATATTTATATTTATAATATTTATTTATTGTCCTTTGGAATATTTAAATAGGTTTTAAATATTCCATTAAATTAAATTAATGGTTGAGATTAAAAGGCGAGATGGATTGTAGGATTAGTTTGACTAGGTCAAATTATTCTTCTAGAGTTGGAGTTTGAAAAGGATTAAACTCCTCCTCTATATATAGTCCTAGCCCATCACCATAAGAGAGATGATGAATCTCCAACACACACACAACACACACTCTCCTCTCCCTCTCCTCTCGTCCGCCACTCTCTCTCTCTCTCTCTCTCTCTCTCTCTCTCTCTCTCTCTTTCCAAGAGTTGTTCTTTTTGTGTTAACAATTGAACAAAAGGAGGATTAATCCCGTTAAGTAATAACGTGTGATTGATCCGTCCTCTCCAAATAATATACACTTGTTCGTTCGCTAACACGGCGTACAAGATACGTGGGCCGATTGCGTGTCACAATTTGGAGGATCTCACATAAGAGATTTGGTGCAAATCGGGGAACAACGCGAGTACCGGTTAGAAGACGAAAACGACAATCGGTAGGTCTCTTTTACATTTTCGTCTCCTTTTTCCTTTTCAAATCCTATGGCCTCCATGATTGCTTGTATGTTTTTAATTCATGAGATACACCGAACACCCGGGAACTTCAAGGGCACACCCCTTGACCGTGTTTTTATTTTACATATAAAGCATGTTTTAACTTCTGTAATTTAAATTTATAGCACGCTTCCGCATTCGCACTATTTCCCGGGACGATCCACACGCCTATCACAGACTTTCAAGATCATCTCGTGAAACAATTTGTTCGATCTTTGAAAGGGAATGCATTTGAATAGTACGCTGACTTGGAAGCCAACTTAATTGATAGTTGGGGGCAATTGGAACAAGAGTTCCTCAACCGCTTTTGCAGCACCAGAAGAACAGTCAGCATGATCAAGCTCACAAACTCGCACCAATGGAAGGAAGAATTCGTCATTGATTATATCAATCGCTGGAGAAATTTGAGCCTCAGTTGCAAAGATACTTTGTCTGAAACTTCTGCAATTGAGATATGCATCCAAGGAATGCATTGGGGACTTTGCTACATACTTCAAGGAATCAAACCAAAACTTTTGGACAATTAGCCACCCGTGCACATGCCATTGAGATAAGCATGAATATTGACGAACAATAACACTTGAGCGTTGGCACTGATGAAGATGGACAAGAAAAAGATGTCACATCATACTGAAAACCATAATTACGCTCCTCGATAAGAGCCTAAACTGTCAATTACGCTCCCTGATAAAAGCCTAGACTGTCATAATGCTCCTAGATATGAGGTTAAACTATCAAAACCCCCAACTGAAATTCCTTCAAGCACTCCTTGATACGAGTATAAACTATCTACCATATTCTAATTCAAGTGAAGACTCCTTGATACGAGTATAAACAATCTACAAATTCAAATGAAGACTCCTTGATACGAGTATAAACTATCTACCATTTTCAAATTCAAATGAAGACTCCGTGATATGAGTATAAACTATCTACAAATTTAAAATTCTTTGCCATGAGTATAAACTGTCTGTAAATTCAAATAAAGACTCCTTGATACGAGTATAAACTATCTACCATATTCAAATTCAAATGAAGACTCCTTGATATGAGTATAAACTGTCCACAAATTCAAGACTCCTTGATACGAGTATAAACTATCTACCATATTCAAATTCAAATGAAGACTCCTTGATATGAGTATAAACTATCCACAAATTCAAGACTCCTTGATACGAGTATAAACTATCTACCAAGTTCAAAAAGTCAAATGCAGACTCCTTGATACAAGTATAAATTATCTATCAAATTCAAAAAGGTTAAATGAGGCTCCTTGATATGAGTATAAACTATCTACAAAATCAAAATTGAAGCCTCCTTGATACGAGTCTAAACTATCTACATATTTTTATGATTGAACTACGTTATGACTTGATCCTCTCAACGGGGTACGTAGGTAGCTTGAAATTTATTTTTCAAGTGCAGTCGCATGTCAAAAAAAAATAAAGAAGAAGAAGAAGAAGAAGGTGGAGGAAATAAAATCTCATGCGAAGAAACAATTTCGAGATCTGTTCACTCTTTCGCTTTGTTGCAATGCGTGAACAAGTCTCGAAGGGGCATTTGTAGGCGAGCAAAATTTATTGTCAATTATTTTTTGACATGTGCTATATATTTTTCCATCAATTTTATATTTTATAAAATGAAATATTTATTGATAGATAAATTATATATTGGCATATATGGAATTGAAGTATTTAAGGCAATCTAAATCTTGTCTTGACAATAACGGAACCAAATACCACTGATTTGGTAAGTCTAAATCACATCTTGTGATTAGGGAAATAAATGTCAAATAAATCATGAAGGGCCAATCAAATCGTGCCACGTCATCAAGTAAATATGGCAAAGTCTTTCACCCTACAACTATAAATGGAGGTGATTTTCTAGCAATTGAGGACACACACAAATAATTGAAAAGCACAAGCAAGAGAGCATTCAAGAAGCTTCAAAATCCTCTCAAGCACAAAACAAGGAGAATCCACGGCGTTCAAGCAAAGTTCAAGGCGTTCGTCATGAAAATCATCCAAATCCAACGTTTAATTCGAGAACAAGTCGAAGGACCCGCGGATTAACGTTATCAAAGCACAAATCCACCTTGGCGGAAGATCAAAGCTTCAATTCCACCAAGAAATACAATGAGTTCAAGTCAAGTCTTTCAAAATTATAGCGTTTAATTCGGGAATAAGTCAAAGACCCCCAATTAACGTTATTGAAGATCCAAGTCAACGTCGAAGAAGATCAAAACATCAAGTTCCTCTTTCGAAGTTGCCGAAATTGAAGATTGTGAAGAATCAGAGGCTTAAATTAGAGATTTCGCACCCACAAGATATTTGATTAAATTCAAAATTATTTGTAATATTTTTCTTGTTTCAATAAATTCAAAAACACGAAATTTGCGTTACAGTTGGCACATAGTACTCTTGCGTTGGCTTCTCTAGCATCATTAACATCCTCTGATGTTTCCCTGGTAGCTCTATCTTTACCAAATATTGTTAGCTTCATATGAGCTCCGAGACATTAAACGCAGTGGAAATTAAAAGTTTAATTACAAAATAATATTATAATTTGCGATCAAACGCCCGTCTCGTTGCTATTACAATGGGATCTCATGCATAAAAGAATGTCAATTGAATGATTAAGACAAACCAACCTTTCTTGCTCTCAGGTTTATGTTGATTACTTGAACTTTCTTAAGAACGGCCTTACCTTAAAAATGGTGGAACGTCAAAATGGAACCATTTTTTTTTATTGTTGTTCACGATAGGAACAGAAGTGTCTTCCCTCTAAAGCTAGTCCACACCACCTATAATGGAATCACCCTCAAACCTATGCTAGTAGGTATTGGAGATTAAGGTAGACCAACTATTGATCTATGGAGAAATCAAGGGAATTCTTCTCTTTTGGAGATGAAAAATGAACATAAGACCAAAGTTAAAGTGAAAGCTAAACTTTCTAGTTTTGAAGGAAAAATAGTCTAGAGCTAGAGAGCAAAATAGATAGCAAGAGTTTTTGCATCTTTATATATAAAGTGGTATTTAAATTTCTTGCCTTCTACCCTTTTAATAGGCAATTCTTTGCACTAGATACAATGAATTAGACAAACCTTTTGTCTTGCTCTTAGATAACACTTGTCTTCTTTATAAACAAGTTCTAGAATGACTCATCTATTCTCCTTCAACACTTGTCTTCTTTATAGACAAGCTCTAGCATGACTCATATTTTCTTCTTCATCTAAAGATGAAAATAAGCCATGTCTATGTTCAATGAATCTTTTCTTGTAGGCTTGGGCTAAAGTCTTAGCTTTATCTTAATTCTCAATTAGACTAAGTCCAATATTAATTAATTATCAATTAATTAAGTTCAATTATTTAGCTCATGATATTTAATTCTTTAATTAATTATAAACCCAAATCAATGAATCTAATTAATTGATTTTCAAGCCCACATAGATTAATCTTAATTAATCTATCACAAGTCTTACTTGATCAAATTAATGCTTGTGAATTTAGACTCAAAATTAAATAATCATTTCAATCAATTAATTTAACTCTTTAAATTAATTGATTTATTCTCCATAACTAATTCTATAAATTCCAACAATTCCATCATGGATTTGTGTGCGACCCTTTAGATTCACTACTCATCTAGCCTTGGGTTTGTATCACATGTACAATTTAATTAGCAACTTACTTGCATTAGATTAATTGGATCTTATCATAATTAATCACCCTCAATTAACTCCTTAATTGGAGGGTACCCGTCACCATGGGTGGCCATCTAGCAATGTTCCATGGCACTAGAGAATAGGTAAATTATTGCATGAACTTGTGAGCTACGTGTACCATGCAAATACGGTCCCTCTGCCACTAACCTCCCGATCAAAGTCTAGGGCATGGAATTAGTTACCGGTTCCCATATCGACTTTTGATGTCTGTGTATCAACTCTATAAGTTATGATTCCAATATACCAATATAGGAAAAACTCTTTCTCCTATTTGATCAACAGCCATGGCCATGGGCTTCAAGGAACGTACACTGTAGAGAACATATGAGGTTCGTTATCATCTCATGATAAGTAGCAGATCCTATCTTGTAACTCACCAACCTCCATGCATGCTTCAGCTATGTCTGAAACATGACCGTATAGTAATCCAGGATGAAACCTGACACCACGTTGGACATGATCAAGTCGTAGTCGTCCTATGCACAAGGTTACTGTGGAACCTCACGTCTAAGGACTAGTTAGTGCACTATCGTAGCCTACAAGTTCTAGTCATACTGATCATGCCATATAGGGCTTCCATATGACAACTCATGCGAGTTAATTCAGTGAACTTGATGACTCCTTATCAAGCACCCACTAAAGTGCGCAGACGTCATACGTCTTTATCTATAAAACTCGACATTCATCATATAAACGCATCACTTCGTGCAAGTTTTTAAGGAATGGTCGATGCCCTGTCTTGACCGATTCATCAACTTGGAATATTTTAGATCAAACCATAGAGGTTGGTTTCATGGCCGCCATCATATGCACGAGCCAACCCCGTGGAATAATTGATCTAAGGGCTTCAACCAAATGCACATAAAAATATAATATTTAAATCATATGATGAAGATGACCAAAGCACATTTCTTAAATTAACATATTATTGAAAAAGATTGCCCAGAATAGTTTACAAAGAACCAATTAATTGGCTTGACGGTCACCTATTCTAACAAATATTTCACGCCCCCCAGGGAAGTACAACCATGTTTTGAATCACATGGATTATGAAGTGAGATCAACCATTCACAAAAAAAAAAAAAAAAAAACTTAGAAATTATTATTTTTTAGTGTCATCACAGTGATGAACCATAGATTTAGAAGAACGAAGAAATTAGCAATGTTTAAATTTGATTTAATTTGCCTTCACATAAAAATATTTTTCTCATCCATGGTTCTTCATGTTCTTACTCTCGTTCCATCCAAATCCACTTTTAGACATCATACTTATCAATGATGAGTATTGTTTTTTCCATACATGGATTTTGAGTTGATATAGGGCTCCGTTCGAATGTTGGAGTTTGGAAAAGCATTCAATATGTGGCCATTGAGTTAGAGTAGATATCATTGCAAATTCCATTTTTGCATTTCCAACCACTAGTAATTATTGACTTAACTGCTTTCACAAGCACCTCCATCTACCTAGCGGGCCAACTACGCTTGCTACCATATTTTTCCTTGGGTGCACCACGCCGATGAATCTTGTTGTTACCCTCATCGTCCGGCCGATTCATTAGTAATACACCAGTGACACTGCTTTTTGCACCTTTCAATTACAAATGAAGGATTAGACCAAATAGGTTAAGCCGGTATAATATATTAGACAAGTTTGTTGTTGTATTTACTAAGCTACATATTGAAAACACATAAGAAGATGCTTAACACAAATATGCGTGGGAGGAAAATAGTTATTTAATAATTTGGACAATCCAAACATAATACACATTAGGCAAGGGGAAAAACCAATACAACATTCATAATTACTATTCTCAAATCTGCACAAGGATACTGAAAAAGATACCAACAAATAGTGAACAAATTCATATTACAACAATGTAAACATGTCTAACAAAGACTCTAACATTACATCAATTGCAAATACTAGTTCTTGGTTATGTCATACAACATCGGAAATGCTACCATCAAGCATTAAAATTCAACCACCCGTTGTATAGCCGTTGCCAATTTGACCAAGCCGGGTTTGTATCAATAGTTGAAACAAATTCAACATTTGAGTTAGGGACGGGTTCATTCATTTCAGGAATTTCAAGTTCAATCAGATAATTTGGTATCTCAATACAAATGAAATTGTGCAGTATGCAGCATGCCATGATAATTCTATTTTGCACTTTGATAGGATAAAAGGACTGACTTCTCAATATACACCAACGCACTTTTAACAACCCAAACATACACTCGATAACATTCCTAGCAGAAGAGTGCTTCAAATTGAACAGGTCTTCTTTATTCTGAGGTCCGGTGATGCTGCGTTCCCATTCCCTCAAGTGATATATATATATATGGGTTCAAGAACCCGTCTCCATTGGTATAGACTATTGTCACAGTTACCTAAGAAAACAGGCAAAAAGATGAATGTAAAATGGGTTTCTTTTTAATATCCAAACTTTGAGGTTAAGCAACAAGAACTTTTCAATTCAAATAATTACCTATTGGTACTCTTAAGCCGTTTGGACGATTAATGGCATCATGTAAAACTCTACTATCAACATCTTCCCTCCTAAGCACTTAGTACGTAAAGGAACTGCATGTTCATGTTACAAAAACCTAAGACATTAACAGCAATGTGACCTTTCCTTGTACGATAACGTCCTTTTTCGGATCTTGGAATACTAACATCAATGTATATTCCATCAAGTACACCCAAACAACCCTAAACGAAGGTGACGTACACATGTTATTACGATGATCAAGTTCCTAAGGTTAAAGTAGGCTTGATGTTTACAATTAAGTAAGTTACCTTAAACCATCTCCATCCTGAGTCAATGCAATTATCACCAATAGGAATGGGGTGGGCGAGGAATGTCCCATGCATTTTAAGTACAACATTTAGGACCCGATGACAACATTTACTAATTGTACGTCCAGAACGAATGAAATCATGTTTGACTACCCAATTCTTCTTGTGATGAGAGATCATGCTTAGAAAAATAGCTACCTGTTCACTTACAATTGCACTTTGACTATCCGACAACATCGAAAAATGTTCTAACAAATAACAAAACCATCCAAATGCGTTACAATTCATACACAGATTTTTGAGACATGGCTCATCATTGTTGACAATAAGCCTACGCAAAAGATTTACTTGATCTGGAATTCTACTATTTAGACTGTAACGACGAGGCATTAGACGTCTACTATTTCGATGCACCCGTTTCAAATGTTGATGGACATACACAAAAATGGTAAGGGTAACGACTATCTCAATCATAATCTGTTGGATAGCAATTAGAGCGATAATTCTTCTTGGGAAACCATCCTAATGAAAAACCAAATTACAACAAATTAAATTTACACTAAGCATATGCAATACAAATTATAAAAGATAAAGCAACTGGTCCGTAAAAGTGATGCTTGAAAAAGGTTTAGACCACTGGTATTTTGGCTAGATCAATATTCCAATCCATTCTGTAAAGGCTTGTATTTTAGAATTAAATCAATAATCATCTCTAGTGCAACTAAACAAATCGAAGATCAACAAACTGTTCCAAATACAATATAATAAAAAGCTAAAAATCTTAATTACATATCAAAGTATGTACGCAATATGTTTCTCAATTATAGTAGGGTATCGTATTCTATAAAGGACTGTATTTGAAGATCAAATCATAATCATGTTTGGTGCAACTAATTAAAAACGAAGATTAATAACATATTGCTAGCAAAATTACCAGCATCTTTTTAGGAAATTATATATATTAAACCATAAAAAAATAAATGACATATCAAAGTATTTGTGCGATGTATTAATCATTTAGTAGTAGCAAAAAAAAAATAAGGGCCTCAATTTTAGAAAATAAATCATAAACATCTTGAGGTTTACCCAGAAATAGGGGTGGCAAAGGGGCGGGTCTCGGTGGACCCGGGACCCGCCCTGCCAACTCCAGGAAGGACCTGGGACCCGCCCCGTCAACTCCAGGAAGGACCCGGGACCTGCCCCGGTTATTTTTCAACCCGGGACCCGACCCAACCCGCCCCGGTACAAAACCCGTTGGGGCGGGTCTAACTCAGTAGACCTGATTTGTTTAATTTTTTTTTTATTTCTTCTACAAATTAAAAACATAAAATTTAATATATCAATTACAAATAAAACTAATTGTTCATAATTTAACTCAAATTCAAGTCGAAAAAGAATTTCAAGTACAAATAAAATTGTTCATAATAGAACAACTCAAACAATTCATATTGAATTATTGATTATATATTAGGGGTAAAATGCATTTTACCCCCCTGTATTTTCGTAAATGTTTAAAATACCCCTCTGTGAAAAAAAACCACTAAAAAACCCCCCTGTGATCTCCAAAATAGTGCAACACACCCCCTTCGACCCGCGGGTGTGTTACACGCGCCAGTCTTGGGACTGGGGGTTCAAATTTGCCAATAAATTAATTTACATCTTTATTTATGAACCGTTAGATCTTACTTGTTATACATCTAATGGTTGAAACTTAAAGAACATAAATGAATGGTTAGATCTCATCATATTTGAATCAAAGGTTCAGATTTAATACACAAATCAATCGTTTATATTTCACTTAATTTAAATTAACGGCCCAGATTCATACACAAATATTTGTTATATTTTTTTTATTAAAATATAAATAAAATATTAAATATATTAAAAATATATATTTTAAAAAACTGCTTCTTTTTTCCTCACCGCCACCTCTTTGCCATCATCGTCCTCCTCCGCGCGCGCCGCCCCCTCGCTGTCGCTGCCGCCACCGGCCGCCCTCTCCTCCTCTGTGTGCCCCCCTTCCCCCCCTCGCCCAGCCCCGCCCCCTCCCCTCCTCGCCTAGCGCCGCCACTCGCAGCCCCGCCCGCTCTCCCTTGGACGCGGCCTCGCCTCCGCGCGTGCAACCTTGCCCCCTCTCCCTTCGGCGCGCAGCCCTTCTCTCTTCCATCTGCCTCCTCCGCGCCGGCACGACAGCACTCCTCCCTTTCTATATATATATACACACACACACATAAAGTATAATATATATTTATATATAAATAAAGTATATTTAATTTTAAAATATAGGTTTGTAATATTAACAAGATCTGAACCGTCCATTATAAAAGATGGGATCTAATGGTGTATGAATAGGGTTAAAAATAATATTTCATAATTATAAAATAAAAAAATAGAAAAAGGCGCATGTGATGCACACAATGCATGGAGGGGGTGTTTTGCCCTATTTTGGAGATCACGGGGGGGGGGGGGGGGTTAGTGGGTTTTTTTTTTCACAAGGGGGTATTTTAAACATTTGTGAAAACACAGGGGGATAAATTGCATTTTACCCTATACATTAGTACCAACTTTTTCGTCTTCCTCATCGTTAAGTATTGTGAGATAATTTTTCAATTCATCAACTATTGAAAAAGTACCTGGCAATAAATAAATTAAATGATACAATATTTTGTTAGTATTTATTCTATCATAATAAAATAAAAGAATATATATATATATATATTTCTAAACGGGGCGGGTCCTTAAGGACCCGGGACCTGTCCCGGACCCGCTACCCGCCCTATTCAGCGCGGGTCCGGGGCGGGTTTTGTCGGGTCCGGATTGCCACCCCTACCCAGAAACAAACTAAGATTAACATTCCATTGCCAACAAAATTACCATCATATTATTCGAAAAATATGTCTAAAAAATGCTTAAAAAATTAAGTATGTGTGGAATGTAATATTTAATGGTTTAATTGCATTTACTACCCCGTATATTAGAGGGGTGGCAAAATAAGGACTCTACATATAGGGGTGGCAAATATGCCCTGGAATTATTTTTTTTTCAATTGCAGGACTCCGGCCACTGGATTTTTAAAAGTGGCCGGAATTTGTTGATGTGAACAGAAATTAGTGCTTTTTGTTGGAGAAAAAGCTGTCTGGACATGTTTTTAAAGACACCATGCCACATAAGCGCTGACATAGGAAAAATTGTATAAAATAAATTTTAAATTTATATTATGTATATAATTATAAATTATAAAAATAAAATTATTATATAATACAAATTTAAAAAGAAAATTAACCCCCCCCCCCCCCCCATGTAGAAGAGAGATAAAAATAAAATATCCAGACTATAAAAGAACACCAAATAAAGAAGTGATTTTCTATTTTTTTCCATGTCGTTGCTTATGTGGCAAGGGATTTTCTAAGTGCTTATGTGGCAGAAAAAAAATACGAAAATATCATAGTTGGCAATTAATTTTTTTATTACAATTTCATGTCAGCAAAAGCCCCAAAAAAAGCCCTAATTTTTATCCACGTCAACAAGTTTTGGTCACTTTCAAAATTCGGTGGCCGGAGTCCTGAACTTGCCAAAAAAACTTTGATTCCAAGGCATATATTCCACTCCTATATTTAGGGTCCTTATTTTTCCACTCCCCACCCCTAATATACGAGACAATAAATGCAATTAAGTCAATATTCAATTATACCAGGCCAAAAGTTTTAAAAGCACATTATTTCGAGGTTGCAGAAGTCACCTGACCTAGATCATTGAAAATTTTAAGGGTCGATATACTACTTGCAGTGCGGGGAGGAACAAAAAACTCTAACCTGCCGCAAAATTCGAAGAGAAAACACATTAAACCATTGTATAAAATTAAAAAATGGAGAACAACTAGGAAATAGGAACAAGAGATTTCAACAAGTCTGGTTCCCCTTATTTTAAAAAACTCCAATGATAAAACACAACATTTGGTTATGGAAAGTAAAGAAAAAATTACCGGAGAGCTTACAAGTTCAATAGACAATAGAAGCAATGATGCATGAAAGAAGAATAAACTAGTCAAAAAGGTTGTGGTCAGGTGCGTTAAATGCACTTGACACATTAGGTGGTAAATAAAGCAAATACTAAGGGCAAGTAAAACATTTTTCAATCAATAATTGAGGCCAAGGATTGCAACAAAAAACAATCACAAACTCGGCAGGCCTCTTGTGCTTATAATCCAGAGGTTGAGTTCGAGATTACAATCACCACAAATTTTGGGTCCAATAACGGTCCATCCAGCTAATACCAGGTTAGCCAAAAAACCTGTAAACATTATACTAAATAGGACTGACGAGGATATGAACACTAATATGCTAGAGTGATGGTACAAATTCATCAAATTCTCCTCTCAATTTGATCTTTTTCTTTCGTAAATCCCCTGCCTCTTTTCTTCCTTTTCAGCCATTCACCCCCACAATCCATCTCCAAAACTGTATATATACTAGAAGGCGTAAAGACCATTCGGCCCCCCAACCGCCCACTACCCCAACTATCCTGGTGGATGTAACCGCCGTTAGGGGTAATTCGGTAATTTTCGTATCACACTTTCGGGAAATTACCTCTCGGTCCTTTGATTAAATTCCTGCACCATCATAGAGTAAACATGGCTTTTAGATATAAGAATAATGACAACCACCACCGTAATATAATAAGGAGAACAACTCATCCAATTCATAAATCCACAAAGTTTGCCTTAGTCAAACCATACTCTCAAGAACAAAAAGGAAAAAAAATCATATTGTCAAGTGCCGGATTCCTTTGGACATAAATTCATCCAAACCCCAGGAAAGAAAAAAACAACATTCAACCCAGGAAACAAAAAAAACAACATCCGAACCCACCAGGCAACAAACTCATATCACAACCTTCACTTTGTTTCGAGTTGCTTTTAGACATGTCTTAGAAAGTTTCGAAAAATGAGTTTGTGTTTGAAAAGTTTGAAGTAGGTATTGAGAGATGTTACGATTGTTTATTAATATTTTAGAAAAAGTGTCAAAACTGTTGAAAATGAATAATAATATAGTTAGTATTATTTTTAAATATAACAAAAAAATACTATCAGATAATGTCTTATAGTGATTGATAGCGTTTGAAATAATTTTGATAATATTTTAAAGGGGAAAAAAGTTAATATGCCAATATATACGTTAATAGTATTTTGTAATATTTTATATAATTATAATAATAAAGACTACAACAAAAGGGAGTATGATAGATTTTGAGTTGATTTTAATTTTTTTTTTGTCCGTGTATACTATATTATCATTGAAGATGGACCTTTTAGCGTTCTCAAGTTTTAATTGTCATTTATTTATTTTTGAATAATTTTATATTTAATATAATTCTACCACTTTTTTTACTCTCTCTTATTGACTTTTAATTTCTCGTTCTTCTCAACTTCCGTGTACTTTTAACTCTTTATAAGTTCATTCATTTTTTTCTTTTACTTTTTTAATTTATTCTATTAATTTTTTTTTCAAAATAATAATTAATTTTAAACTTTTTAATTAATCATGTATATTAGTTTAAGTGTGTCACACATGCTAGTAATGAGAATTTTGGAGTTTGCTCTCGGAAAAAGAAGAAGAAACACTACAAAAACATTGTTTTCTCGCTACACTGTAAATGACCACGGGTTAAAATCATGGTGAATGGATACTATTAACCACGGTTAAACAAAACCTACGTAAAAACTTAAAAACTTAAACAAAACACATTAGACTATTATATAAAATTCAAGAATGGAGCTGGGGAATAGAAAGAGATGATTTTAGCAAGTTTGGATTCTCCTCGTTTATAAAACAGTTCCAATGATAAAATACAACATTTGGTTAGGAGAAGGTAAAGGAAAAATCGCCGGAGAATGTACCAGTTTAGGAGACAATAGAAATAATAATGTGTGAAAGAAGAAAAAACTAGTCAATAAGGTTGTGTCGGGTGCATTAATTTCACATGACACAATAGGTGGTAAATTAAGCAAATATTAAAGGCAATTAGGATATTTTCCAATCAACAGTTGAGGCCAAGGATGGCAGCAAAAAAATATCACAAACTCGATGGGCCTCTTGTGCTTATAATCCAGAGCTTGAGTTCGAGATTACAATCACACAGATTTTGGGTCCAACAACGGGCCAACCTAGCTAATACCAGGCTAGCCAAAAACTAGTAAACAACCTCCTAAACAGGATTGATGAGGATATCAAAACTAATATGCTAGAGTAAATATGACCTTTAGATAAAATAACAACGACAACAACCACCATAAATTAAGGAGAATGACTCTCCATAATTCATATATCTACAAAATTTTCCTTAGGGTTTGTTTGGTTAAAAAATGGGTAGAGAAGTTGAAATAAAAATGAATGTATAAAAATAAGTTTGGTATTTGGTTACGGAGAATAGATGGAGGAATATAAAACTGGATGTATATGAAATCCTTCTGGTGTTCAATTTTGTTTCCGTCCGAAATTCGGAGGAAAAGTGAACGTATAAGGCCAAAAAGACAAAATACTACATATTTTGTTGTTATTTACTTTATTACCCAATGCATAATTTTTCTCTGACTTTTTTTTTTTTCATTCTCGATGATAATACCGGTACATAATTTTTGAAAAAAGATAACCAAATTACCAACAAAAACGCCAAAGACAATTTCTTATTTGATGACATTGGTATTAATTTTTATTTTATTTCAATTGAATAGTTTAGAATAAATGGACAATACCCATTTTTATGAATATTTTTATTGATAAAAAAATATTCTTGTTCTTGTTTGACGATAAAAAATATTCTTGTTCTTATTTGATAAATATTTTTATTAATACGGTTTTTAACTTTTGATATACTAAAAATTATTTTAGTATAAAATTAATTTATTTATTTTCTAATACAAAATAAAGAGAAATGGTTAATCAGTAAAATTACAAAGATTAGTCTTTTCTTTTCAATCAATTTTCCTCGTACAAAACAAGGAGAAGTATTTGAAATTTACTCCCCTTTAGATCATACCAAACAATTTGAAGGAAAATTATTATTTTTTCTCTCCCGCTCCCCCTTTCACTTTCCCTCCTCCATTCACTTGAACCAAATGAATCCTTAGTTAAACCATATTCTCAAGAACAAAAACGGAAAAAAAAAAATCATATTGTCAAGTGCCAGATTCCTTTGTACATAAATCCATTCAAACCCACCATGCAACAAACTCATATCAACCTTCACTTTGTT
Organism: Sesamum alatum; assembly: GCA_034509735.1. Lineage (NCBI taxonomy): Eukaryota > Viridiplantae > Streptophyta > Magnoliopsida > Lamiales > Pedaliaceae > Sesamum > Sesamum alatum. The sequence goes on from JACGWO010000009.1 coordinate 29,189,835, forward strand.
TTGAGTTGCTTTTAGACATGTTTTAGAAACTTTTAGAAAATGAGTTTGTGTTCGAAAAGTTTGAAGTAGGTATTTTTGAAAAAAAAATTGTAAAAATTGTTGAAAATGGATAATAATGTATTTAGTATTATTTTTAAATATAACAAATAATACCATCAAATAATACTTATAGTGATTGAAAGTGTTTAAAATATATTTGATAATATTTTAAAGGCGAAAAAACTTTGATATGCCAATTTATACCTTAATAGTGGGTGTTTTGAAATAATAATAATAATAATAAAGAATATAAGAAAAGGGAGTATGATAGATTTTGAGTTAATTTTAATTCTTTTTTGTCTGTTTATACTATATTAGTATTGAAGATGGACCTTTTAGCGTTCTCAAGTTTTGACTGTCGTTTATTTGTTTTTGAATAATTTTATATTTAATATAATTCTACCACCTTTTTCACTTTGCCTTATTGACTTTCAATTTTGCTCTTCTCAACTTCCATGTATTTTTAACTTTTTATAAATTCATTCATTTTTTTCTTTTACATTTCTAATTTATTTTTAATTAGTCATGCACATTAATTTTAGTGTTACACACATGCTAGTAATAAAAATTTTGGATTTTTCTCTCGGACGGAAAAAAAGAAAAAACACTACAAAAATATTGATTTTCGCTACATTATAAATGACAAGGGGTTAAAAAATTATGGTATATGAATACTATGTCAAATAAAATCAATGCAAAAATTTAAACATTTACCATGATTAACCAATATTTGTCATGATTTTTAGCCATAATTAAAATATTTATAATTTGACCACATCTGTAGAAACAACGGCTAATAATAATTATTAATTTTTAATTAATTTATATTCATCATAATTTTTTTATCGTAGTAATTAATATAGCAAAAAATTATATTTTTTTCTACTGAAATGAGAATTTTGGATTGATCTCAAACAACACAAAACCCCTCACGCATCACCGGACCTGGCAAAGGGCTTGTTTTCTTCTCTCCTTTTCTGTTTTCTTTTCTTTTTCTGGATTGTTTTAATTTGGGGGGTTAAATAAAATGAAATAAAATCCCTTTTCCTTCTGCTTCGTCTCTAAGGAAACAATAGACAACCACTCTCTCTGTCTCTCTCTAACGCCCACAAGCACACGCAGGTCGTACCGATGCACGAACCTGAACTCCATGATCTATCGGATGATGCTGATTACGCAGCGTCGATTCAGCAGGTAATATATTTCACGATCACATGTTGCTCACTTGATCTTTGCTTAACTCAAGCGTTCTTCCCTAAATAGTCGGTCATTTGACTATTAATGCAGGAGTTGGATTGAAATATTGTTTTACAGTATGTAGATTTATGTAATTTATGTTGGAATCCCACTAGCCTTTATTCCCTTATATTCAGTTGAAATGTGTGGGTTATTATTAGGGCTCCGCAAGGATGACTCGGAATGACAGCCGTAAGAGCTCACCAAGCGAGCCGGAGGGTGCGGAGATCGTGTACTCCAAGGAAAACGTGGCAATTCATCCAACTCAGTATGCATCTGAGAGAATTAGCGGTCGATTGAAGTTGATTAAGCAAGGGAATTCTCTCTTCATGGTACTGGTTTTATCTTTATTTATTTGGAGAAAACAAGAAAATGTTCCTGTTCTTGATTTCAAGTTCTTGAACCTCTGTTGTGATCATTGTAGGATAAATTCGCTCTGTTGGTTTAGAAATATAGACTCTTGTTTCTAGCTTACATATTCTTATGGAAGAGTTGCTGGCTTAATGTAATTTAAATGTCGTTACTGCTTAATTTCAGTGTGAGGAATTGAAAGCAAAAGAGTAGTGACAGAAGTTTGATGGACAACATCAGCCAGTGATGGAAAATGAATGTTCTAGCATTTGACTAAGCTTATTTAAAAGATTTAATAAGCTCCGACGTTTCATAAAATGTTGTTGATGAAGTGTTGGGATAAATAAGAGTTATGGATCTATAAGTTGCTACTAATGATGATATTATTACTTATGTGGTAAAAAATGTAGCTGGTTAAATTTTAAGAATGAGCACAAACTGCCTGCATATTTTGATTGAGCTTATAAGATCTTAATATCTTCATTTGGGATCCACTTCGAAACATTTTACTTCACTCTTTAGCACAATATATAAGTTTTCAGACATTTTATAACTATAAGATATGTTAAGAGCTTATAAGCCATCTAAATATCTTCTTAGTCATGGATTTTTTTGTAAAATCATATATTAAATGCTACGTCTTATTCTAATGAGAAGTGGAGGATAGCATTGACTTCAAAGAATGAGATTAGGGTTTTGAGATCTGACAACGGAATTACATGGGAAGTTACTAAAAGACAAAGTGAAATTAACTAGTGTATTCTAAATTATGTTTTTGAATTACAGACAAAGTGAAACAGGCTTTTATGGATAGCCACTGTATTCTAAATTATGACTTTAAATTGCATGCATTTGTTCAATGTAGACATGGATTCCTTACAAAGGGCAAAGCTCGAATGCGAGGTTATCTGAAAAAGGTTAGGCTGCAATTACTATAATTTTCTCTTATTTGATGAAACTTTTGAATTTCCTAAATACGTAAATTGATTGCCTATTTTTCCACTGTTTGGTGCAGATAAGAATCTTTATACTATTAGGGCTGTGCCATTTTCAGATATTCGGTCAATACGTAGACACACCCCAACACTCGGTTGGCAATATATAATTGTAGTTATGTCTTCAGGTGAGCTAGTGATATATCTGATTCTTCAATTTTAATAACCTCCTTTAACTAAACAGCATTGACTTATCTTATCCCATGTTGATTGTTAACCATAAACACCTCATTGACTTGAAGGTAAGTTGTTGGTTTCTGTGGACACTGACTATTTCTAACTGAAAGAAGTAGAGCATGGATTTTATGACTTGTGACTGAACAGCAAGAATTGTAAGTGTTATAGGTGTCATGACAGGTGGTAGGAGCTATTCCAATTCTGTTGTTATAAATGGTCCTAATTAGGATCTCACTCATTTTTGAAGCAATAGGATTTGGTCTATGGAAACTTGAGTAGCTTCAAATGGGCCTTAAAAATCCACTGTAAAGCAATAAAGCAGATCAAGTGAATTTTGTCGGTCAGTGCACAGCGTAATAGTTCCAAGTATCTTCTTGGCTACATTGAAACTGGACGCATGTAGTATAGAAAAAAAGTACTATAATGTTAAACAGACCTGCTGAAAAAAGGATAGGCCGTTGCAAGTGATTGAAAACAATCTGAATTTCTAAATGATGTTCTGTGAATTTTATTTGTGTTGCATTTGACACGGAAAGTTTAACATGTTGGCATCATTGTTCTCCAAGTTGGTCTTTGGGTCTTACCTATTTCTGCTTTCCTATCAATTTTCAGAAATAATACAATAAAAGTTGTTATTTTCCTTCATTTCCCTGAGTGTAATATCTTTTGATATTCTCCTTTGGCCATACCCTGGTTTTAGCTAAAGCATACTTCAAATCAGTATGTTTGTTTAGTTGGAGTCATCTGAATTATCTGTTCCATTTGTCAGTTTTTCATGAAGCATATCGTAGTATAATAAAAGATTAGTATATCTTGAGCTGATGAATTGCAAGAATTCATAACCATCTTCTTTAAGCCCCAAACATCAGCAGAATCTGTGTTTCATGACTTTCTTTGGCATTTTTTTTTATTGTCTGCATTATGGGAAATTCTGCTTTTCCATCTTATGCTGTTAGAACTTGTGTTGTAGATTTGTGCACATATCAGTACTATATACTATAATTTGTTCAATTTAGCATGGTTCTTGTCATGCCACAAACCTCAGGATCAAAAAAACCATCTTACTCCCTGGAACAATTCCTGAAGCTGCTAACCCTTTCCATATAATTCAACGTGGACTCTAGCAAAGAGAGTTCCACACCATATTTCATGAGTGAATCTATAAAATTTGAACTAGAAGTTATATCATCAATGAGCTAAAAAGCACCATGATAAACCAATGATGAATACCACACCATTAAAATCTCATGAATTGCCAAAAGGTTACCAAATATATTTTACGCCTCAAATTGCTAAAAATCTAGGCTAAACTTACTTCTAATATAAATGCATCCTATCAATACTTTTGTTGACATAAATTGACTAAGGTTGAATTCATTTCATAAACTTTTTATATTTATCAAGCAACTATGCTGCAATATTTGGAAAATGCTAGTTGAGTCATGAGCTTGGGTCCCAGTAAATAACCAATAAGCAACTAACTGGATCAAGCTAGCACGAAACCTCATTTCCAAAATTTTAGATCCAAAAGTACAAACCGTAGATAACATGAACAAAATCAAATTTTCTTGATTAATTAAATACTCCCTCCATGCTGATATGTTCAACTTAGTTTTGACCCAATATAGAGTTTTAGATGAGAGTTAAAAAAGTAGCGGTTTGGGGTACTTCAACATTAGCCTTAAAAGTAGTAATTTTTTTTTTCTTAAAAGTAGTACTTGAAAGTTAATGATGTCACATCATGAATTTAATTGGAAGGGAAGTTTTGAATTTTTCTTTTTCTACTTTAGGTCTTATTTTGGTGCATCTGAAAAAGAAATGAGAGGTATGGATTTGGAGTAGAGGAAGTATGAGCTTGCTTGATCCATTCAAAAGTCATAATTTCCAACCGTACAGGAGTTTGTACAACTAGAGAAGTGAAATGTCATTCACCACAACTCCTAATACTTAGAATAAAAATTTGCTCGTTAGAGTATCGTAAATCTTTATTCATCTCCATAGACATAGAGATCTGTGTTTTCTTTCTTGGAGACCTTGTGGCCCTATAGATCCATGGTATAAAACAAATTCTTTCCTGCTTCATAGCCTGGTTTTGTTTCTAGTAAGTGTTTAATATGCCTCCAGATGCCGGAAATACTATTATTTTGGTTTGCTTTCTATCTTCTCGCGGAATCTGGTGTCCTCTCATCCATTCCTTCACCTTTTTAATTTTCCTGCAGTGTTCTGTCTACCATTCTTACTCCTGCATTCCAGTTGTCTCTCTTCTCCTCTTTACTTGAATGTAAAATAACTTCTTGAATAGGGTGGTTTAGGTTATTAAGCTTCTTAACCAATAGGTGAGGAGTTAAAAGTTTAAACTAGATTGTAATAAAATCCCACTTTATCATATCATTCCATAAGCATCACATAATTTTACTCTTAACTATTGGATTCTTCTATGTCGAATACTGTTATATTTACTGACAGCCTAACATATACAAAATTTATTGCACAACTATGTCTGAGAAAAAAGTGTCTCGTGCAGGTGTTGTTCTCATGGTTTTCTCTCATTTAATTTCTTTTCCCATTTTGGAAAAATATTTCACCGACTTTTATTCACGCCCTGCACTCTTTCCAGGACTAGCTTTTCCTCCACTTTATTTCTACAATGGAGGAGTCCGAGAATTTCTTGCTACTGTCAAGCAGAACATTCTTCTTGTGAGGTATGTTTTTGGCAAGTGCAAGTCTTCCTTGCTTGTATAACTTCTGTTACGTAATGAACTTGCTTTCTCTATAATAAAGCAATAAAGCTGCTATTCAGCTGACTTACATGCCAAAGACGAGTAGTGTTACTCATTACTACCTTGAAATGGGGGTGATGAGAATTGGTTTAGGTTTTATTGTTATAAATGTATTTTGTGACTATTGATAGCCTTTGCATGATATACAATTTGACTTAATGGGGACCTAAAATACAGGGCTACTTATTTACTAATCTGTTCTCTTTTGATCATTCTTCATCTTTGAAAGAACTATCTGGCACCCTACATTGAAAAATAATGAAAGAATGAGCAACCTTTATGTTAGTGAACAGTTTTAAGTGTTAGATTAAATATGTTCATTATCATGCTCTCTCTTGTTTAAGGAATAATTTTAGAAGTCTTGGTTTGCATTTCTAAGGATATGCTGTCTATAGACATCATGTGGACAACGGCTGCTCCTTCTAGAAAGTGTTTCAACAATTAACTCTTGTTTTTGCTCTTTTCATTTCTTGCAATTGCAGGCATTGTAATGTCCACCTTGCTGCATGTCTTTTTTCTTGCATTGACCTATTACAGGAAGTTTTTCCTTGTAATTCCTGATTGATTTTGGTTAACTGGAAATTCAGAATAACAAAGTTGATAGTGTTGAATACTGATCTATGTAATGTGCTCTAGATAATTATTATTGAAGCAAAATGAAATATGTGTTATCTTAGAACGAATTTGAATATAAATTTGTTGTTTGACAGCATGATGAGCTAAGATCTTTAATTCTAGCTGATTAGTGTCATTGATATTTTGTTATATGAAATATGTTAAGTTATGAATTTCTTTGCAAAATGAAGAAAAATAATATGAAATGCAGATAGTTGTATCAAGTATATAACTTATTTAACTAGTTTATTATATGGAATGGAAGAAAGCACGAATTAGAGAAGTATTGTAAAAAATGTGGTTTCATGTTTCGGTGTCTGAGAAATCAGCTACAATTAACCTGCATACTTTTCTTCTATGTACTGTTTCCAAAATTCTTAAATGATTTAGAAGTGATGCCCATAAATTGTGTTGAGTCTTACGATCAAGTTTCATATTAGTTTCTCTAGGTCACTTAGGAACGAATGAGAAGGGAGTATTAAACATATGCTATCTAGGATTTGGGTGTTTAAAGGACTTTAATGGTATCTTGCATGGACAAGTAGGCTTTAATGCTATTTCCACCTTGAAATTGTTGATAAAAAAAGTGGACAACCTTTTCTTAACAAAAGTAATTTTCTTGCAATGTGGTAATCAACAGCCAACCAAAAGGTCAGAGTTTATTTCAATTGATATAATTTTCTCTATACTTCTTACTGATTTCATATTTTCAGGTCCGCGGAAGATGCCAATGTATTTCTTGTGAATGATTTTGAAAATCCTCTCCAGGTGTGTGGAAGATCTAGTCCCTTTAATTGGCATATAGTGAAAATTAATAATTCAGTGTGACTTAAGTCGGATTATGAAATTGTTTCTTTGAACTGTCTGCCTGTTAAGGATAACTGATTGCTTTGAACAGGCTGATCTACCTTGAGTAACTCTTATTCTTTACTTTATACAGCGGACCCTGTCTTCCTTGGAGCTTCCTATGGCTGTTCCTGTTGCAAATGTTCCTTCTACTGCAGCTATTGGATCTTCCTCTAGTGCTGATCAAGAGAGGGGTGAATCAGATAAAAGCTCCAGTAATTCTCAGCAAAATGGCAGGCAGGGGCAGAAACACCATGATCCTGCTCGGGATATTTCAATTCAAGTATTGGAGAAATTCTCACTTGTTACCAGATTTGCTCGTGAAACAACTTCCCAACTCTTTAGGGATGGCTTTATTGATGGGTTTACTCCTAGTGAAGGGAGAAAACATGGTCAGGTTTCACCTGCGCGTCATCACATCACACCATCAAATGATCCTCCTAAAGTTCCCGATGAGGTTTCTGTAGCACCTGATCCAGTAGAGGTAATACTTTCTTCCCTCTCTCGCTTTCCTTTTCATAGATCTGTGTCTACACTATTGTTTGCCTGTCATCTCTTGACAATAAATGAGGATTAATTTGAAAAACATATTTGGTTTGTTGTGATTGTAAACGGTTCCTGAAATTGACATGGGGGTTAAAAATAATACATAATTTTATGCATGGGCGGGAACTAGTGGGCACAACCACCTTTGGGAAATATCATGGGCCTTGGCAAGTCTAGCAATCGGTTCTGGAGAGGGATAATTTTCCTGTGATACTGTGTGTCAGGTAGGATGTGAAGAACTCATTGCAAGTTTGTCCTGAACGGAATATGTGTTGGTTGAAAACTTCTATTACCGGACTCTCTGATTTAGGGCTTTTGTCCCTTTTCGCACAGAAAAGTTTACATAGGAAACTATTTGTTGGTGAAGCAGCAGCCACCAATGTTGGAATTTTTGAGCTTATCAATTGTAAAGAGGTATAATAAAAGGCGATTGGATTATTTTAAGAGTCTCAGCTCTTCTTTATCTTGTTGATGCCACCCTGTTCTAATCAGCAAATAGTCCACTTCTATTTGGTAGAATTGGTTACAATATGAGCTAGGGAATTTCTAGTCAATCTACTTTGTCTTTTATGTACCAGTATAGGCTTGCTGATCTGATTTTCTGTCTCTGATTCTCCTCACTGACAATTGATGCATGTTGATTGACGCATTAGACATTTGATATGTGTTAATGCTGCATTCTACTGTTAAATGCCAGAGCACATAGCTTAAATATAGGACAACAGCCTCAGTAGCATACTGTGCAGTTCGATGGGATAATATTGGGGCCCCTTGAACTATTGAACCTGGTACATATTTCTCCATGGTCCAGTTGTACATGAATAGTTATGCAGGGCACAAATTTTTGCATCTGTTTTATGTTTGCATGCGGACTAATTTACTACTATGCAGAATTGGGTGGCAAGAAAAAGTAGATTCTACAGAATTAGGTTTCAAGTGCAAGTAAATTATACAGAATTTGTTACCCAGCTCAACCATAATGATTCTTGTTCAAATCAACTCTTCGATTTTAAATTTTAACAAATTTTGGATGTCCTTTACGCCAATGGTATTGTTTGGCCGTTTCCTTGCAACCTCCAAACCCGTGCAAAAAGTATAATATGATGGGCAGTTAAAATAACATTCTAACTTTTTTATTCTTGATCTACTTAATTCTCTTTGCAAGGTGATTGAATGGTGTAACTGCAATTCACCACTAATTTACTACTAATTTCTGCTTGTACATTTAGAAGATAAATTCAATTTTGGGATAAGGTGATTGAATGGTGTAACTGCAATTATCTTCCTACTTTGACATAAATAATTTCTTCATTATGGTTCCTTGTTTTGTAGTCCTTGTATAGTACGTCAGAAGTGTCCTATATATTGTGGCCTGTGAATTTATTGTTGCTTTCGCTTTAAAGATTTGGAAGCAATGAATCAACTAAAAGAGAGGTGAAAATTACCATTGTGCTTTTGGTATAAAGCACCCTATTTTACAACTTAATGGTGGAATGAAACAGAATATTAATGATATCAGTGCAAACAAGATTTGGCAACAGTGTTTTTATTGTCGGTCGTTGAAGGTATTCCTATACCGAGCACAAAGCTAGTCGTCTCTTTAAAGTTAAAGATGGTTAAACATAATGAAAGGATAGTGGTAATTTTATAGACCAAGGCATGAAAGGTGTATCTTTTCAAATAGTAGAGATAATAAGCTAGACATTTGTTCTGGTACCAGGCTAGTATGTCTTTACCAAGTCTATTTTAATTGTAAATCATCAAAAGAATTTTGGGATATTTGCATATCTTTCCTCAGTAGCGTCAAGCTGTTCTTATTTTATTACGATATCTGTAATGGAACAAAATAACTTTTAATTGTGAAATCATGAAAAAGCATTTTTAGAAATTTATATCTTGCCCTTACAAGTCTTGCATGTTTATAATTTTTTATTAGTAATACGTTTCGTTTTCTTGTCTTTGATGAATTTATTTTGCTCTTAGGCTACATGTGTTAAAATTTAATAAAACTTCTTGTTCCCTTCGCAGTTTGATAAATTATCACTAGTATGGGGAAAACCACGTCAGCCCCCATTACGGCAAGAAGAGGTAAGTGTTTTTGCCTGACTGATAAGCATTAAATGCTCTTCTCTGATGTCAGTAGTACTAAAATCGGATATTCCTCTGTTCTCCCCATTACCATGTCGTTTGGTTCATCATTTTCATTGTTATTATTGATTGCACATTTTTGAAGAGTTAGAGACGACTTAAATTGGTTGTTATCAGCAGTCACGGAACAAGTAGTTATGGGCTACGATAATAAGTACCTCTAAGCTTTTACTCTTTGTATGTACCAAACTTCTTTGTGTTTCATTTTGGAGTCCTGGTAAGAAGGTGAAGTAATATTTTCAGTCAGTGGTGAAGATGGGATTTGTTGGTTTGGGGGTAGTGGCACCTGGCAAGTTCATGCAGTCCTTAATTGCTGGGGAGAAGTGCCACAAGTGATAATGTTGGTACTTGGTACTTATTTTTTGTCTTTCAGTATGTCCTTTTACTTTTACTCAGCATTAGACATTAGAGCCAGATAATGCATATATTGTATTATATTAATACTGTTATTTTATATTATAATACAACTGTAGAAGTATGAATAACTTGCGCTATTTTAAGTTCTCTAATATTTTTTGATAGACTAAAATAAAGAAGTATGGAGTAATTTAGATTAGTAATATTTTTCATGAAAAATATAGGGATAAAAGAAAAAGTATCTTAAAGCGAATTGTATATAAAATCTAAAAGTTATATATGGGAGAAGCTGAAAGTTATGTAGAAGGCAAGAGCTACAAAGTGAACATTGTCGGTCTTTTTACATGAAATAGAAGTTCATATACTCAATGGTACATAAGAGAAGATTATAATGGAAGATAGGAAGTCTAATTATTTGTGCAAAATTAATTATGATATTATTATATAATGTGTATTTTTTCCTATCAGAAATAGGCGTAGAACCACACACAGTGATCACCACCTGGTTTTCATGAGATAGTGCTAGACGTGTGTAAACAATTTAATCTAAGTGTTGATCAGAGTGATGCAAAATACTCTTATTTTACCACAATTTTCATTAATAATAAAATTTGTATAAAAATTTCCTGTAGTTCCTCGTTTAGTATATGTAATCAGAAAATTTGCGAGGATCACAGAACTTGGTGTTGCAAACATTTGTTTAGGGATGATGTTCAATACTTTTCTCTTTCAAAGAATTATCAAGTTTAGTTGTCTTCCACAAACTAGCCAACCAAAGTGTTGAAGTGCTTGTGAAAAGGAATGTAGATGTCAATCAGTTGTTTCAACACTTCCTTTATTATAGAATCCCAAATTTTTCAATATTATGGATAATCTTGGAGCTCTGGTTGATGTAAGAAAGATGCTACTGGATTAATAGGATGGAAGGGTTTAGAAGTACACTAGACCTTTTTGTCTTCTAGACAAGATCGTCACAGTCATGGCGGGAGTCTTGAAACTACTTTGAAATCGTGATAACTTTAAAGAAATGGTTGGGGCTTTGTTCACTAGCAAGAATGCAAGACCAAACCAGTCAAAAGAGTCTAGTCAGATAAACCTTCTCCTCTTATAAAAGAGATAGGATCCTCAGAAATATAAACCAACTAAAGATTCCCGTGGCCCTCAAGCCTCACAATCACGATCTAAGGAACAAAATCTTTTTGTTGGTTCTTAAGAAATTATGCTGATTGGTTGGATGAGCAACCAGACGACATGATACCCCAACCAATCCACCCATGGGATGAAAATGATTGCAAAGAAATTTTACATCTTCCAATGTGTTTATGAACCAACAAATAGAATGGATATTTTAAGTCAAGGGCCTCGATTCTTTCTTATTCTGATTCCAACACTGTTTTCAGATTTAAGCAAATACTAAGATTTGCTGCTGGAATGGATCTTGTTACAGGTGAGTGCACTGCATCTCATCTGAATGTAGGAGGAACTTTGTAATTGAGAGAAAGATAAGTAGGAGAGGAAGCAAATACTAAAGAAGACTATTGTTTAGACCTTTGGTCAAATACATAGTTGGTGTCCCCCTTTTTTTTTTTAATACTTATTTATAAACTTAGCTTTCCGTACATCCCATACAAGAGAACTAACTTTTAGCCCACCTAACAGGCGGCACAAATATCTTGGTCCAATAACAACAGCTGGACATGCTTTTGACACTTTAAGCAGTAACTAAAGCACACTTACTGATACATAGGATAACAGTTTGAAGCAGACTTATTATACTTCTAGGATAATAAGCTAAGGGTTCGTTGGTTCAAGTGAGAGGAAAGGGGAAGTGAAAGGGGGAGGGGAAGTGAAAAGGCAAGGTGGAGGGAAAGTGAAAGAATCATAGTTTTCCTTTAAATTGTTTGGTATGCTTGAACGGGGAGTAAATCTCAAATACTAACCTTTGTTTGGTAGGAGGAAAATAGATTGAGAAGAAAAGACTATTTTTTGTAATTTTACTGATTAACCCATTATCTTCATTTTGTATTAGAAAATAAACAAATTAATATTATACTAAAATAATTTTACTATATCGAAAATTAAAAATCTTATTATTAAAATTATTCATCGAACAAGGACAAAAATCTCTTTTATTAATAAAATATTCATCAAAATGAGTATGGTTCATTTATTCTAAAGTATTCAGTTTACAATAAAATAAAAACTACTACCAATTAACAATATTAAAATTCTGAAGAAAAAAACGCAAAAGTAAAGCATGCTTACCTGTTTGTTGACTTCGATGTGGTTGTTTAGCCTGTGATTTGATTATCTTTTCTCAAAGATTATGTATGTGTATTATTAGTCGAAAGAAAACAAGAACTGGAGGGAAATTATATATATGGGTAGTAGGGTAAATAAAAATAAAAAATGTTTTTTTTTTCTTTTTGGCCTTATACTTTCACTTTTCCGCCCAATTTTGGACGGAAACAAAATTAGACTCGGGAGGGATTCCAAATACATCTAGTTTTACTTCTCCCCATCTATTCCTTCTAACCAAACATCAAACTTTTTCTTTTACATCCCTTTTTACCTCCACTTTTCTTACACGCACTTTTCGCCCCAACGAAACAGACCCTAAAGTACGCTGGCTAGAGCAGACTTGCTTGTTCTGGACAATAATTTAGAGGAAGTTACAAATCAGCTTGCATCCTTGAGGGAGTAACCAGATTTGCGTCTGGGGTGTTCATCCAAGTCTTCTAGGTTAGAAGAGTCAAGGGAGTAACAAGAGTTCTCCCACCAACACTAAGGGTTGGTTTGCATTGCTGATTGTGCCTTGATAAGGATGAAAAATCATAGTGTTCTGGGCATTCTCCTTTCAGCACTCTCTTTCTGCAACAGATACTAATCTCCTCCTAAGTGTATGAGACAACCAAATAAGGATCAGTCATAGTAATATTTCTGGAGTGAAGGGGGCAATTGTTCTTCCTTTGATGTATTTTACATCCAAGGTGTCCATAATTAACTAATCTGCTTAATGATAAGTTGATTCTGCTAAACGACCCATTTGAAAACTCAGCATCTTTTGAAATGCTGACTTGTTAATCTCAAACTAGAGAAGATATCCAATTGATTGGAATTTTTCAATTCCTTTCACTTTCTTGAAAGTTGAATGGCTATGCTGTTATAGCAGGCTTAATTTTGTTCAACTTTTGTATTCGACTAATATTGCAGCACAAACGTGAGAACGTCAGGTAGATGTGGGTACCTGCCATTTCGGATACGGATCCACGATAAGAGTGCCGTTTTGTTTTGGGATATCATTATACTATATGCTTGGAGAACATTTGGAAGATGTAGTAGTTAGTACCCTAGTAGAGGAACACGAAACTTAGTATCCTCAGAGAATAGCAGGATGCTGTAAAAATAGAAAAGAACATACGAACAAGTGATTGAAAGTTTAACCTTTTTGGATTTATTTATATCCTTTGAAGGGGCAAGGATATGAAGAACTCGGGATTTGTACGGAGTAGATGTGCACTTCTGAAGAGATTCTATGTAGTAATCTGCACAACAATACTTGACAATGAGTTCCTCATGGATGGTAAAGCATCGAGAGAGGAATAGTTCTTGGGCTGGATATATGGAATGGAATGCGACTTGTCTGGGAGATCACCTGAGGTTGGACTGACCTTTCATCGCAAAGCTGTTTGATGATGGTTGAACCCAATGATTATGTATCTTTCCCTGGCAGGTAATATTCTCCTAGTTGATAAGCGACTGCTAATTATTGGGAGAACTGAAGCTTTATGGTGTAGCTAATTAGTTCAGTTGAAGAGTTGTCATATTAGCCACTTCAAACAAGCAAGAGAGAGGGACAAAGAGAGGAAGACAAAAGGACAAAGGGAAGTTGGGAAGATATTAAAGATTGTGCATTCACTGGAGTTGGAGATAACTAATGTATTTCCACCTTTTCACTAATTAAAAGGAAAAAGAAAAGAAAATTGATCAAAACCCATGGTGAATGGTGAAGGGCCATACTCCAGGCCAAAACTAAATTTAGTTCTCTGTATGTAATGATGTTGGCCCCTGGAAACCATCTATCAGAGGTAATATAGGTATATGGTATGGCGATGCATTCTTGGAAACTGCATATGAAGAGATATAATTGGTGTACTGTATAGTAATGTGCTTTCTTTCCTTTAAATGTAATTATTACATAATTTTTCTTCCGTGGCTCTCTTTCTCTCATTCTCGTTTTTTCTCATGCATGGATGCACAAGATTGCTTGAATGGTTGACACTTCATTGTATGCCACCTTTGAACAAGGCTGGGGACTTACTCTAGAGCTTCCCTGAATGCATAAAAATTTAATATACCTAATTGGGCTCCAAAATAGAGAAACAAATAAAGAATAAATTGCCACTTCTTTGCCATATATCTTTTAAGTACCAAAATCTTATAAATTGGAAAAACACCAGGGGTTCGGTATCCCCTTAAGTGACTTGTTATACTTTCTTTTCATGATTGACCAGGGAATCCATCATCTGTTGCTTGACTTGAATTATTTTTTATTTAATTACTCTAAATATGAGTGCTTATACTGTTTATTGTTATTCCATCTGGTTGGAATTTTACTTGCAGTGGGCTACCTTCTTGGATGCTGAGGGGCGAGTAATGGATTCAAAAGCATTAAAAAAACGAATCTTCTATGGGGGTGTGGAACACAACCTACGGAAGGAGGTGTGCATATTTGAAGGAGATTACTACTTTGATGCATGACCATTTTGTTGAACAATATGAATTTGACTTGTTTGCTTTCTCTCCTGGTACTGGAAGTTGATTATTTATTATTTGTAGGTTTGGACATTCTTGTTAGGATACCATGCGTATGACTCAACGTATGCTGAGAGAGAATACCTCATGTCAGTAAAGAAGGCTGAGTATGAAACAATAAAAAGGCAGTGGCAGGTTTGTTGTTGATTACAGTTGATTCTGACACTTTTCCAAGTTTTTGTTCTGGAATTAGTAATGTAAGTCCATTATTGCTGGCTATGTTCATGTGCATCTTTCTTAAAGAGAGAAATTTCTTGGAGCAATGTCTCTTCTTTGGACAGGAGCTAGTGACGTTACTTACTGCTAGACTGTTATGTGAAGAATTTGTTCTGGCCTAATGTTTTGGCATGCTGTTAAGCTAAACTCAAAGACACTGCTCAGTTAAGAATAAGACTCCA
The DNA here is from genome assembly GCA_034509735.1 of Sesamum alatum. Classification (NCBI taxonomy): domain Eukaryota; kingdom Viridiplantae; phylum Streptophyta; class Magnoliopsida; order Lamiales; family Pedaliaceae; genus Sesamum; species Sesamum alatum. Next base: position 29,205,138 of record JACGWO010000009.1, read on the forward strand.
AAGCACAGCTTTATTATTTGCTTGTCAAGCAATGGCACTAGTTGAGGTCATTGGTGCTCACTCTTAACAATTATTTGATCAATTCTGTTACGTAGAGCTAAATCAAATCTTGGAGGCGATTGTTGGGATTAAATTGTTTGTGTCATGAAAACTAAGCAATGTACCAGAAAAATGTAAAGACGGCTGATATATAGGAAATTAACCACGCCTCTTATGTGGTGGCTTAAAGCAGAGTTTGAGAGTAATTTCTCTGAAGGTCAACATCTGATTGGATAAAAAATATCCAGGAGACAGGATCCTAATGCTTCAGCAAGAGAAGTGTCATATCTGAGAAAAAAAGCCATTGCATTCTCTTCTGAAATTTGTCCATTTAATTTCAATGTGGTAAAATATTTCCAAGAAGAATTCAACTTGATTTATGGGACCTAGTTCACGAATATAATGTTATTGTTTGCTCAGAGCATCTCTCCGGAGCAGGCGAGAAGATTTACAAAATTCAGAGAGAGGAAAGGCCTTATTGACAAGGACGTGGTAAGGTCAATTAACACATTTTCTTATTCACGTATATGTTTTATAAACTTGCCATATAGCAGTGTTTGATTGAACAACACCCTTCATTTGCTCTTCATTTCAAGGTGAGGACTGACAGGTCGCTCTCATTCTATGATGGGGATGACAATCCTAATGTGTATCTCTTGCGTGATATACTCTTGACATACTCATTTTACAACTTCGATCTTGGGTATTGTCAGGTAGTTAACTTCTATTGTGTTGTTAACATTGCAACTTCCTATGAAAGATCTTTGCAGCATAGTTGTTACCCATTGTTTTCTGCTGCTTGAGACAGCATTTGTACTTTTGACTTTCAGGGCATGAGTGATCTTCTGTCGCCAATCTTGTATGTGATGAGAGATGAATCACAATCCTTTTGGTGCTTTGTCTCACTTATGGAGCGTCTTGGACCTAATTTCAATCGTGACCAAAGTGGGATGCACACTCAACTTTTTGCATTATCAAAGGTCATAATTTTTTCCTGCTCTTGTCTTTCTCTCTCCCCCCCTCTGACTTGTGTGTTTGGGTAGATTCCATGGATGTGCCACATCAGCATGTTTAGCCTTGACTGACCTGTTTAGCATTCTTAGTACCTATACTTGGTTACCTTTGCAAATGGGACAGAATCTGATTGTTAGGGGGGTAAAGTCTTGGTTTATAAACAGGATGATTGGTGTAACAGAGGAGTGGTTGGTTACACAATTTCCAAGGACCTCTTTTCATGGAGAATGCCATATTTCATGCACACGCTGTCTCCACAGTTAGTATCCCGTGCCTTGGCACGGGAGGATTATGTTTTTTAAAAATGCAAGTAAACAAATAATATAAATAAATTAAATTTTAAAATATAAAGTTAAGTAATCAGTGAGTAATTAAAATTAATCTCTTCAGATTAAAGATTACATAGGTATTTCTTAGACTCAATGAATCAAATTAAATAGTTATTAAGTGTGACATCGTGAATTAGAGTTTAGTAAGGCTGCCCAAGTTTATGTATACACTTGATTCTTCTCTATTGGAAAGCCATGGCAATATTCTTGATCAATAATTGTTTTAATGCATTCCCTTAGTACCTAGTAAAGTAAATTAACAAAGTCAGAATTCAGTGGCAAAAAATGTTAGAGAAATTACTATTAATTTATAAATCAAAATGTACAATAGACATTGTACTTACCTATGAATTGTAGATTATTGGCATTATCTTTGATATGAGATACATCCATGTGGATATAGATTTCACCAGCAATTTTCAGACCTCTTTAAAATTTTGAAAATTCTTACATTCACCAAATAGAAAATATAAGTGTAGGCAGAAATGTGAAAATGGAATGAGATTCTCCATGTTTCTGTATCACAACATCTTCCACCCTTTTACTTTATTTTTATGTTAATTCTGCATGTCCACTATTTATAATGTTACAACTTCTTAACCTTTTGAGTAATTTTGATCTGAATGGGAATAGCAGTGAAGTTTAGATAAAAGTGGCTTATCTTTATCAGTAAGGCCTTGTTCATTTGTGGGGATTGCGCTGGATATCATGAGATATCCAGCCCAATTTCTTGTTTACTTGCATTTAGGTTGGCCCGAGTGATATCACTTGGGTCCGTGATTAATCATGATGAAAAGATGATTTAAATCCCACCGGCTTGGTGGGATTTATTATCCCACCAGGCTCACTTGAGGGGGATTGCACGTGATTTTGCACGTCCTTAGATATGAAAATATTTGGTCCGAAATAACTTTAATCTTTCGGATATTTACAAAATTACCTGATTTCTTTCTCTAACTTGTATTCCAAATTTAGTTTTATCCCAAACTTTATCAATACAAGTAAATAAAGTATTAGTGAGGCAATTTGATATCATACGATATTTTATCCATCGTTAATCTATCCCAACTTAATCCCATCCCTCAAAGTAAACGAGGTCTAAATAAAATTTTAAAAATCATTTATTTTCCTAACTGATGATCATGAAGTGATTATCCCATTAATAATTAGATTTTTTTTTGATAAATAATAATAATTATGCAAAATAAAATTAGTTTAGGTGGATAGTCTGCACATACGTGATGCTTAGGTGGATGGTCAACGTTTCTATTTTATTATATATAGATTTGTCTATTTCAAGGAAGAGATAGTGTTTAAATACTTATCTCATTACCTTCTGCTTAAATTCAATGAGATCTAAAAAATCTTATTTTGCCAATTTTTTTTGTTATACTTGGAAAGAAACCCCCTCACATGTTATTGAGAATACTTTCACTTAGTCTAAATGCAATTTTACCATAAATCTAACATTTAAATTTTAGAGATTTAAGTTAATTTGGTTTTGAGTTATTTCTGATAAGTAAAGGGTGACCTGAAAGAAAATGATCAATTTCTGTTGTTTCATAGAAGTCAAACATGCCATTCTTTAAGGGATGGTGGGAGTTTGAGTTTTCTCTGGAACTTAAGGTATGCTAAGATCAAATTTACTGTGTTTAGTTAAGGTAACAAATTATTGTGGGAGAATAGCTTCCAGGTCCTTGTGAGTTCTATTTTTCGCCTATGTCAGAACTGATGAGTTGTGTGCACAAGATTTTCTGGTTTTTGTCTGGTTCCTTTTTTGTGAACTTTGTCATGTTTTGGGTTTCTAATCCTAGATAGAGCATATATATGATGATGTGGTATCACTAATTCTCCTAATGTCAAATAGTTGTGTATCTTTCCTTCCACTAAACTCCTTGCTAGTCTTACTTTGCTCTGTATGGCTTCTTAGTGTTATTCAGTTCCTAGTGGCATTCTATTAAATAAATTGACTGTTTTTTCTGAACATATCTAATCAATATTTGCTTTTATTTTTTTTTAATCTATGCAGCTGGTTGAGTTGTTAGACAAGCCATTGCATCACTACTTTGAGCGGAATGATTGCTTGAACTATTTCTTCTGTTTTCGCTGGATTCTGATACAGTTTAAGAGGCAAGTGTCATTGCAATTTTCATTATTTTTTATTTATTCAATTAACAAATCCGTTTCATTCATTTTATATTCACTTAGGCATCTGCCTAGTAATAATGTTCATCTGATCATCCCCAACATGCTCTCACTGTTGTTGGTAATTGATACATAAGAATTGTTCCTCTAGAGCAGCTTCAACGGTTAAGCTATTTGACCTGTGACACTTAAATACAGACCTGAGGCATTTATTTGAGTGGATGTTCTGAATGCTCATTAAGATTACTGTATTTGTTTGAGTTGCATGATCGAACTTCTTAGTCTGAGATTGTTGGAGATCGAGTAGCACATTTTCTAAAATAAGCCAAAAGATATAATTAAGAAACGGATGAATTAAGACTACCACATCGTGTTCTTCAGTCGTTCTATGGATGCCAGTCTCACGTTTTTGCGTCTTTTGCAGGGAATTTGAATATGATAAAACAATGCGGTTGTGGGAAGTCATGTGGACTCACCATCTGAGTGAGCATCTGCACCTTTATGTTTGTGTTGCGATCCTCAAGAGACATCGTAGTAAGATAATGGGGGAACAGATGGATTTTGACACACTCCTAAAATTTATCAATGAATTGAGTGGTCAAATTGATCTCGATGGTACCCTAAGAGAAGCTGAAGCACTTTGTATATGTGCCGGTGAGAATGGTGCAGCTTGTATCCCTCCTGGAACTCCACCTTCGCTCCCTATCGAGGATGGTCTAGTGTACCCTCAACTGGAGGATGATATACTATAGATGATTCTTAAATGGATAATGAAGACTTGTGGATTCGGTTGGCAATGATCTTTTCGACATTGTAAATATGGTTTCAAACTATTCGTGCATATTCTATTCAGTGGCATTTGTTGTTTGAATGGCACCTTATCTGCTACTTTCTGCTGTATTCTTCTTACGGATTAATTTCACTTTGAAAGATGAACTACGTTCTAAAACAACGTAATCGCTACAAAGGTCATGAGATGAGGCTAATCAACATTGCTGGATTGCATTGCTACGGTGAATCACGTCTGGACGCAGGCAGTCTGATAGATTTTGGAAATCTATCTCAATACCAATAGATTATGAAAGTGGAGATAAAAAAGTCGTCTTGTTTATATCAACATTAAATTGAATGAGAGTTATTGGACTTGAAGTATATAGTTTGTTTCATCTATTTTTACACCTGGGTGAAGAAGAAACTTGCAGGAATGCTCTGTTATATATGTGCTCAAATTCATTAAGTTTTAGATCACGGTATCCAGCTTCAGTAACACTTGAAGAGGGTTAATGGCGCTTTTCAGTCGGAAAACTATCTGCATGGCTGCAGTTAAACTATGAACATGACTGAAGTTGTAATTTTTAGGTCATATCTATGATTAAAAACTTTCCACGTCTGAAAGTTCCGAACCAAACTTGCAAATCACTATATAATCGGCATTGAAGTTGATTTGTGAAGGGTGGGGGGATCAGCAAATGCAGGTGATAAATTACGATTGCCGTTCTTGTATGAAGTCATGGCGAGTATGGGATTTCCAGCGAATAGTTGCACAGCTTATCAAATGTAGTCTGCAAACTGTTGGTTTATTATGGTTGTTAATGGCGAATCAGGTGGATTTTTGAAGTAGACAAGGGGACCGAGGCAGGCGACCCAACAGCACCAACGTTAGAGTTTCTTCCTAGGGGACTGGATTATATTTGTGAGGTTTAGGATGAAAGGAGGATTGCATGTTTCTCTTTCGGTATGCTGATGATATTATCATTTTCCTCGAGGCCTAAGAGGAGAGTCTGAATGGATTTTAATGATTTTTATGCATGAATTACGCAGGAACTACTTTAAGCATAAATTATGCCGCAACTGAAACATATCATGCACGATAACACCAAAACGTAGGAGAAGGGTATGCCAAATATGCACATTTCCGCACTCTGGTTGACTCAACTGAATTTGAAATACTTCAAAATGTTATCTCTCCTGAAAATATTATCTGTAAAGTTGTGTTGTGGAAAAAGTCACTGTTGTGAAAGCGAAATTTCGGTACGACCGTGGTGCAATCATAGAAACCGTTCGCTTCTCAAGTTTAACACAACTACTCTCTAACACGTGCACTTGTGGCAGAGAGTTGGAATAACAGACTAAAATTACTCTCAGAATGTAGAAAGAAACAAAAGAAGAGAGGAGAGTGCTTGATTCTCAAGTGTATTCAAAATGAAGAATGACAAGCCTATTTATAGTGCAGAGCACTTGGCTTTAGAGGAGATTATCAGCTAGATTTTCTCAAGCAATTACACAATCTGGCTTAATCAAATAAAAAAAAAATATAGGATAGAGTTTGACTTGGTTATAATCGAATAAGGCAATCTCAACTTGATAAGTTTAGTCAAAAGAGCAGGATTTTAGTAGTCATTCCCTACATTCCGCCACGAACGACTAACTAGTAAGAGAATAACATTTCTGAGTAAAGAAAGAAATATACTTAAACATTAATATCTTTTGATTGCCACAATCGAATAGGGCAATCTCAACTTGATAAGTTTAGTTAAAAGAGCTGGATTCTCGTAGTCATTCCCTACATTCCCCCATGAATGGATAACTAGTAAGAGAATAATATTTTGGAGTGAAGAAAGAAATATACTTAAGCATTAATGTCTTTAAGCAGTTCTTATATAACTAAAAGAAAATATTACAACAAATCTCTTTTGTCAAACATGATATATTCTAAATGTTGTGGATCTGCCACAAAGCTTTAATGTAACTTCTAATTAAAGAAAAGGTTGTACGGACACATGACAGCTCTCTGCTTGGATTTCCAAAATATCTTCTCTTCAACTTTAAGAGCAAATTTACACATCAATTCATGCATCAAAATGCAAGAATCGACCTCCCCACATCCATGCCCATTTCACAAGTTTACTCATGCCTCCACGACAATTTTCATAAATCAAGTGAAAATAGAGAATGTCGATGCAGAAACAAAATTAAGCCATTTCACGCACTTAATTTCTCGAAGAGGGATACGATACACATAATTCACACATCCATCAATCAAAAGAAACACTAGCTGAATCACATTTCCAACACACACTTATTTTGATACGTGCAAGAAAAAGAATAAGAATAGTGATAGTATATGCTCATCATATATCCAAACAAACAACATAAACAAACATAATTAACTTACAGTTACAATCATACGCAGACAACTATTAATTACCAAGATCCTTCGGATGCTTGCGGTAGAACTCATCTGCATCGATCTCCTCTATAACCCATGCTTTACCATGTTGTGGCCGTTATTGCATTTACCAGGTGATTCTCTTTAGCTCTCCAGAGAGAGGAAAATGTGTGTGTGTTTTTAGGGAGGACTATAGTGGTAGGAACAACCATTACAGAATAGATTTTCGCTTTCAGATTGAAAATATAATATGTAAAGTTGTGTCGTGGAAAAAGCCACTGCCATAAAAGTGAAATTTTGATACGACCGTGGTGCAATCGTAGAAACTGTTCGCTTCCCAAGGTTAATACAACTACTCTCTAACACGTGCACTAGTGGCAGAGACTTGGAATAACAGACTAGAATTACACTCAGAATATAGAACGAAACAAAAAAGGAGAGGAGAGTGCTTGATTCTCAAGTGTATTCAAAATGAAGAATGACAAGCCTATTTATAGTACAAAACACTTGGCTTTAGAGGAGATTATCAGCCAGATTTTCTGAAGCAATTACACAATCTGGCTTAATCAAATCAAATAAAAATATAGGATAGAGTTTGGCTTGGTCAGATAGGGCAATCTCAAATTGATAAGTTTAGTCAAAAGAGCTAGATTCTAGTAGTCATTCCCTACAGTCTCCCGATGAACTATTTGTCCTCAAGGTTCACAAAGTTTCAAGTGTTACTCTAACGGTAGCCACACTTTAGACGTCCACCAATGTTAACCCTTTGCTAGTAAGTGACTAACCAAAATTACGACCGGCCCAATAACCCATAATAGCAGCTATTGGTTCTTTCACCATCTGAGGGCTCCTAAGTGGACAAATGGTTTTGTGCTATCTCTAAAAATTGGCCCGATATAAATACCAGTTGATTTCGTTAGATAACATATGCAATATTGAGATTTAACTCTGTAGTCCCGTTTATCACTCTAATTAAGGCCCGATATATATTGGTGCAGTGTGATATCCTACGTGATAATCTGGTCTTGTATTTGATTGAATAGATTATAAACATAATAATATGTATAAGAATGGTATAAAAATAACTTTTTTAAAGTTAATTCCATTTGAACCGCGCAGAACATAAATTGTTATAAAAGATATAAATGCTTTCATCATTTATTAAATAACATATTTTAAAATAATACTTATACAATCTTTGTTATTATTATTTTTTGTTCAATTCATATAAGCGAAAATACCTAATCTTATTTAATTTTCATATAATGTCACTGCCTATCATCGTACAAAGTTGTGGGTTGACAAGTTCATCTACCTCGTAAAAAATTTTAAGATCATGCTCTCTATGATTGTTTGAAAACTGAGAGAAGAAAAGAGTCGTCAAAAGATATTAGTGTATTTTATCTTCTTGTGTAAAGTTTACGGATATTTTAGCCCAAACAAAAAATTACCACAAATGTCTTTATCACTTGGGTATCGTATCCCACGTCCAAATGGGATCTTATGAGGATCCATAAAACCAGGCCTTATGCTTATACCGGGTTCTAATTAATTCAACCAAATAAGTGATTATACATAATAGTGAATCCTGTAATGCATAATTACACCAACCAAATAAGTGAATTCTAACTTAAGTATTTCCCTATCATGCATAGTTACACCAACCCAATAACAATTAGGCTGTTGAGAGTTTCGACTGAGTACTAGCTCAACAATCCTAGTAAATTGTGTTGTAGCCAATCCATCATCTAGGATCATGGACCTATACTTAACTTCACCTCATACCTTTGACCATCTGACATGGGATAGTAGATCATATCTCAAACTCAAATTGTTATACCATCAGCGATCTCAACCCAGATCAAAAACCAATTCATCTCACCTAAATTTAGTTGGTTTGTGTCTTTGGGGCACCACAAGTGTTCGAGATGGGAAAGACCTACATTTTGGTGGGCTTGAACTAAAACCATAGGCTCGTGGGCTTCCGTCCTCCATCCAACTGGCCATCACGATTATCGATATTGTGTGGGCTATATGTGGTAATTAGGGATAATTATACCTACACCTCTCATTTATTGCCTCTTTCAACAAATCACTCATATTTTTTAAAAATTACAAAAATTAACTCTGACAATCTTTAAACCCCAAAAATGCCCCTTGTTGAAAGGTCAAAGTCTAATATAATTCTTCAAGTAAGAAATGCGCTTATGGGTGTTTCTATAATTACCACAAGATGAAAGGGGGTATCAAAGTAATATTTATGGTGATAAGAAATATAACTCTATATATATTTTTTATTATTTATACAAAATTTTAATTTAAGTTATAATTATTTTATTACCTTTTTTTTTAATAGAATGTCTATATAACATTAGATGTTTTAAAAATTGAAATATTAAAATATTCAATTAATATATTAATAAAAATTAGTTACTAGATTATAAATTTAAATTAAAAAAGAATTGGGGAAGATAGGGATAATTTTTTTTAAAAAAAAAATTAATAATCTAAGATATCTTTATAATAAATAAATGATTTAATTTATCAATTCTAATATGATTTATATAAAATGCATATAATTATTTTCAACTAATATTTATTAGTTTTAGTAAAAAATTCGTTATAAATAAAAATAGAGGATAAATAATCCTTTAATTTTAAAATTTTCAAATAATTTACACAAGTGTGATTAATTTTTATTTAAACTTGTAATCTAGTAACTATCTTTATTAATATATTAATTTAATAATTTAATAATACAATTATTAAAAGGTGTAATTTTATATAGAGATTCAATTAAAAATAATAATAACAAAATAATTTAAATGAGTTAAAAATTGGTAAAAATAATAAAATATATGAGGTCATATTACTCATCCTCATATACATTACTTTAACACCCCCTCTACCTTTTGGTAATTATAGAAACACCCCTGAGGGTGTTTCTGTCCTTAAAAAAATTAGATTAAAGTTTGACCCGATCAACAAGGACATTTTTGGCTTTTGAAGACTATCATGGGTGGTTTCTGTAATTTTTCAAAAAGTAAGGATGATTTATGTAAAAGGACAACAGGTGAGGGTGTAATTATAATTATCCCTAGTAATTATTGTATATATACACAATATTTATACTATTAATAGAGTTTTTAGGGGTAAAATAACCACCTTTATATAGTTTACAAAAAGTATTTGATCAAAATATTACATATTTATTTGTATTCAAAATGTCCACCTTTTTAAATTTTTCTATGAAAAATATTCTAACATTTAAAACTAATAAAATTATTTAAGAAAACATCAGTTATTTGTTTTAGTTTTCTTCTCTCTCATATAATCAAATAATAATAAGGGTAAATTACACCGAGCTTTTCTGAAGTTTGACATAATTACGAGTACTCCCTCATTATTTGAATAATTACAAATACTCCCTGATGTTTGATAAAATTATGTATTCCTTAGATGAAGGTTTGAAATTATCAACTTTGCCCTTACTGAATTTTTTTCCTTTTTTCGAAAAAAATAGGATGAGGTGGATGGGAAATTTTGAATAATTATAAAAGATTATCTACTTAGTCCATAAAAAAATTTGAGAAAATTACAATTCATATTTTATAAGAGTGTTTTGGTCATTTCACGACAATAAATAGATAGAAACCTCACAGAGACCAACAGATTGAGCTAATTGTTAGACGGTCATTAAAATTAGTAGAGTATTAATAATTTTCCAAACAACGAGGGTATTTATAATTATACCAAACGTTCGAAAAGCTCATTGTAATTTACCCTAATAATAATAAAAACTTAAATTATGCACACCCATCAAGCATGCTTCAATAACTTAAGTTATTATAATAGTTTTGGGTTAATTACACTTAGACCTCTAAAAATACAAAATTACACTCTTCCCAAAAGAAGTTTTGAAATTACACTTACACCCCCCTCCGGAAATTCTTCATTTATACTTGGCCCCCTTCCGTTAGAGTTTGGACGAAAACTATTCACGTCAGCAAAAAAACAATACATAACTTTTTCAATTTTGTCCATCATTTAACATTCTCATGTATATTTTTGTATTTATAAAAGGATAGTGTAATATATATATATATATATATATATGGAGTTATGTTAACCTTATTATTTTTTTTCCCTTATAAGAACAAAATTATTACATGATAATGTTAAATAAGGGTAAAATTGAATATTTATGTAATTATTTTTTGCTAACGTCAATATTTTTTCTTTTAAATCCTAACGAAATGTCATGTGTAAATCATGAATTTTTGAAAGAAATGTAAATATAATTTTAAAACGTCTTGATAAAAAGTATAATTTCACATATTTAAACAGGGTATAAATATAATTTCCCCTAATGTTTTACCAGGCTGGTACACGTAACAAACAGGAAAGCAAAGATGTCCCAAGAGTCTTCGAGAAATACACAATTTCGTGGAATATATACTGAAAAAGTTGGGAGTTGATGAGAGATGTGGTAGTTTGAGTTGGAAGTATGGGGAGGAAGAGGACACTGAATCTGCGGAGAGGGGCTACTGTCACAGCAGGCCGCACGTGAATGCGGTGACCCTAACTCCCCAAACTCCGCTTCTGCATGAAAGGTATGATGCATGATACGCATACGACAATACGAACATAATTGATAGTACTAGGAAATTAAGATTACCAAAATACTTCTAAATGTACAATTATTTACGAAAATATCATCAGTGGAGGTTATTAGTAGAAATTATAGGTATGTTAGTGGGGTGATGCCAAATTATCAAGGCGCCCTTAGCAGTTAAATCTCGGCCGTTGGATTGAAGACGATTAAGGGACGATATTGTACCTTCACCCCATGAAATTTACTATAAATAGGGGGTAAAATCCTTTGTTGTAATGATCTCATTCATTTTTGTGCAAGTTTACTTTTCCTACTTTTGGAAGAATTTTAAGAGTTGTTTTGCCTCGCGACGTCGTTTCGAGTCACCGTGCTTAGATCTACAGTCTCCCGAATTTTACACCATCAGTTTGGCGCCCTCTGTGGGAAACCTGGTCTAGGCATTGAAGATGAATACTTGTTCGAGGGCGAGGAGCGCGAACGTGGGGCAAGAGGAACCCGAGAGAAGAAGGGAAGCGCACCCAGGAGGAGGAGAGGCAGGACGAGGTCGACGCTCCACCCCAGCAGGAGCAAGGCCGCGCCTTGGAGAATCTACCAACGCATCCAGGAGGAGGAGAGACAGGAAGAGGTCGAGGCTCCACCTCAGCAGGAGCAAGGCCGCGCCTTGGGGAATCCACCAGCGCACCCAGGAGGAGGAGAGGCAGGAACAGGTTGAGGCTCCACCTCCACCCCCAGTTATTCAGATAACTCCCGAGACTCTTCGCCAATTGGTGGAAGATGCATCCGCCCAAGCCGTCGGGAGGGCCACAGAGGAAAGAGAAAGGGTCCCCTTAGGGCAGAAGGAAGTAAGCGTGCACATAGACATGTGCCCCCGGGGATTTAGCTCAATACACCCCCCGGACCTCGCGAACTCAAACGCTCGATGCAGCCACTACTTGGAGAATGAGGTCGAGGAGTTCATCCGAAGAGATTACTTACAAGAATTGGTGGGACAAAGGAAACAAGAGCTCCAGGAAACCGCTTTTGGAGACAGGCACGTGACACGTGGGAGTAAAGCAGGAAGCAGAACGAGCTAGTGAGAACAACCTCCCAACTGCTTGAGTTATGAGGATTACCTCGGGAGGCCCAATAGGAAGAGATACGAAGCAAGTTGAAAGAGTCGATCAGAGAGCAAGGCAAGCTGAAGGAGTTGCGGTGAGAGCAATAGGACGCGATGCCAACCGTATCATCTTTGGCGAGAAGGCAACAGTGTCGCCAGCGGATCCAAGAATGAGTCGGAGTGTGATGCGCTGAGCAAGGGAAGAAAAGCTGACTTGCGTCACAGGAGCGACGTATGTAAGGGGAGAAAGCTGACTTGCATTGCAGGAGCGACGTATGTAAGGGGAGAAAGCTGACTTGTGTCGCAGGAGCGACATATGCAAGGGGAGAAAGCTGACTTGTGTCACAGGAGCGACATATGCAAGGGGAGAGAGCTGACTTGCGTCGCAGGAGTGACATATGCAAGGGGAGAAAGTTGACTTGCGCCATGGGAGCGACATATGCAGGGGGAGAAAGCATGAGTGACATATGCGAGGGCGAATAGCAACTTCCAACTTGTGGTTAAGCAGTGGAATGGAGGCCACGAAGTTAGGGGAGCAGATGACCAAGTACTTAGCAAACATCCAAGCATTAAGAAGAAAGCTCGATGAGTTCACCCTAGAACAAATCCGACGGTCGTACAAGGAAGAGACGAACAGACTCATCAAGTTAACCAACTCATTGGCTCCTTCGGAGAGCGAGAGAATAACCCTACTAAGTCAAGAGCGACACAAAGTGGACGTAGTGTGGGAAGAAACCTTGACGGTGAAAGAGGGTTCCATCAAGCTGGGAAAAAGGTCTGGAAGAAGATTGAGAATTTGGGATTTTGTCTCAAGATCCCAAGAAACCCCAAGGAAGCAAGGTTAATTCGAGCTAGGACAACAAAGCTCAGGATAATTGGAAGTAAGCTGCATAGGAGGGGTTTTTCTTACAAACCACATCTTGGATACGTTAGCGGGGACTAAGCAGAGCATGATGAGGGAGGCTGCGTGATCACACCAGAGGTAGAGTGTTAGCAGGTCAGGCCCGGCAGCGAGGACACCTCTGGCCTACAGAGCGTAAGTATGCATGGAGTTTGGTGAAGAACTCCGAGGATGCCAGGAACGTGCCGACGTCATTCATGCCCCAACGAAGAGTATGGACCTCCGCGACACCCCGTTCTGATGGGCAGGCGGAAGTAACCAGCAAGGTGGTCTTCCAAAATTTGAGGACGAGGCAGGAGACGTCTAAAGGAAGTTGGGTGGAAGGACACCCGGGATTCCTAAGGGAGTATCGAGCAACCTCGCGACGAGGGACGGGAGAGCACCCATTCAATCTAGTCAATAAGACAGAGAACATGGCCAAAGTAGACACCAAATAAGCATGACTGTATCAAGTCAAAGAAAATGAACAAGAAGAAAATGTCCACGTACGTGGAACGTTGCTAAGAAATATTTGTATTCAATGCTTTGTATCCCTTTTTGAATACTTTGTAACCCAGAAAAAGGGTAATGAAATGTATACGTTTTCTTGTCTACTTGTTGTAAATTCATTACTTGCATTTTATTTTAGTAAGAGAGGGGAATGACCCCTCACGTTTAACACTTTATTTGGTAAGAGATGGGAATGACCCCTCACATTGAACGCTTTATTTAGCAAAAGAGGGGGATGACCCCTCACACTAACACTCTTGGAGGGGGATGGCCCCTCACATTGAAAAGTTGGAGGGGGAGGGCCCCTCACATTGAAAAGAGGGGGATTGCCCCTCACATTGAAAGGAGGAGGGGTTGCCCATCACATTGACATCTTATCTAAAAGAGGGGGACCACCCTTTATATTAATATTTTATCTAAAAGAGGGGGATTGTCCCTCATATTAATATTTTATCTAAAAGAGGGAGATTGTCCCTCAAATTGACACTTCATTTAAAAGAGGGGGATGACCCCTCACATTAATATTTCACCTAAAAGGGGGGGATGACCCCTTACCTTAACATCTTGTTTATAAGAGGGGGAATGCCCCTCACAGTAATATTTCATCTAAAAGAAGGAGATGACCCCTCACGTTAATATTTTGCCTAAAAGAGGGGGATGACCCCTCACCTTAATATCTTGTTTGAAAGAGGGGGATTGCCCCACACACTGACATTTTATCCAAAAAAGAAGGGGGTTGCCCTTCACCTTGATATTTAGTTCAACGCTTTGCTTATAAGATATTTAGTTTAATATTTTACTTATAAGATGGAGATTGCCCCTTACATTTGAAATTTAGTTCGAGAAAAAACAACTTAATATAATAAACAATGGAGGAACCAAGTTTGATAACATATAAAAATGGACCCTTAAGAACTTCCTCAAAAATGACAAATACCTCCCACAAAGGTCCAAGAGTGTTCCAACCAAGGAAACTTCTGCAGAGCTTCCAAAAAGCCCAACGGGACGCGCCGCGGTGCAACTTGGTGCAACGCGATATATGGTGCAACACAAAGTCAACATGACGTGTTGCGACGCGAGGTGATACAAATGTGACGCAACACAATGCAATCACAAGTAGTCATCAAAGGGGCACGGTCCCCCTCGCTTCCATGGTGGCATACGAGGTTGCAGAGGATGAGGGAGCGAGCAACCACATCTCCCTTCCTTGACGAAAGGCCAGAACAGACTCGCAAATCGCGCTTGCAAACACACTAAGTCTCTAGAAAATTTTTTACAACTGTGGAGAGGAAGAGTTAGAAGAACGAGTCCTTAACAACTCTTCCAAGGATGAACAACATATCGAAAAGCCACAAGAGAGAAAGTGGCACCAAGATCCTGCAACGCCGGAAGAAACTCTTCGAAGTACGCAAAAGAATTAGGAGCGGAGTGGCTGAAGCGCGATCTCGAGGTCTGTAGCGGGGGGCTTGCGCTATCGAAGGAAATCGAGGAGTTTCCAAGTTTTTCCTAGCTTTAATTTCTGAAAAAATCTAGCAAATCAGATTAACGTTCCTGGTACCCTAAACCAAAATCACTTCGTGATAGAAATCGACCACTTCAGCAAGCAAAAGAGGAAGAAGGAGGGGCAACAAGACACCCTCGGCTGAAGTCCCGCCTCGACCAAGGCCTGGTCGAGGCACGCGCCTCGACCAGGTTCTGGTTGATGCGCGCCTTGACCAGGTCCAGGCCTAGGCGTGCGCCTCGGCCATGCCACGATCCACCATCGACGGACCCCCGACGACGCCTCGTTGGACATTTTCTTAAAGTGCGTGATATCCTAAAATTCTCTCGGATTGGCGAATTATTTCTGTTTTTTTCCAGATTGACGCAGGATGACTTTTGGAAGTCTAAAAACGAAAATCGCTGCAAGGAAAGAGATGAAGAGCTGCTACAAGGAAAGAGATGAAGAGCTATATACTTGAACCAACTCATTTCGACATTTGTTTTTTAGAATGCGGCTGAGACCAAGATGACAGACCGAACAAAGCAAGAAAAAGAAAGTCAGAAAATCCCACCGAGTTTACGCACAGGAGACAAGGAATCCCAGCAAGGGAAGGACTTGAACCAAGAATAATCTCAAAAGAGAAAGAGCATGTATGAAGAAGGGTCCCAAGAAGGAAGAAGCCCGTGACAGAAGTATAAGAAGAGACAAGACGAAAAAAGAGCTCCAGTAGAAGAGGGATTTGTGCCAAGAGGTCCCAGAAGAGAAAGACCCTACATCAGAAAGGAGCATCATCAAGAAGAGGAAGATGAATCAGAATCAAATTATCTGTTAGAACTTTCAAATTTTTCAGAAGCATTTGGAAGTTGGGGGGCTATTGATAGTGCTAGGAAATTAGGATTACCAAAATACCCCCAAATGTACAATTATTTACGAAAATGCCATCAGTGGAGGTTATTAGTAGAAGTTATAGGTAGGTTAGTGGGGTGATGCCAAATTACCAAGGTGCCCTTAGCAGTTAAATCTCGGCCGTTGGATTGAAGGCGGTTGAGGGATGATATTGTACCTTCACCTTATGAAATTTACTATAAATAGGGGGTAAAATCCTTTGTTGTAATGATCTCATTCATTTTTATACAAGTTTAGTTTCCTACTTTTGAAAGAGTTTTAAGAGTTGTTTTGTCTCGCGACGCCGTTTCAAGTCACCGTGCTTAGATCTACAGTCTCCCGAATTTACACCATCAATGATGATATGAAAAAATCCAAAAGATTAGGACATATTTTTATATACATTCTAAATTTTTCCATAAAATTTATGAAACACAAAAAAATATCTAGATAAAATATAAAATAAGCATGCCTTATATTTAAACTTTTAATCAAAATACATGACTTAAAAAATATACATAATCAGTTTATTTTTAAAAGTACGTAATGAAAAATTTTCTAACCATCCAAATTAGTTAAATTATCATGACCATCTCTCAATTTTTTAGTAATTTTATCCCAAAATTTTTAGTTTGAAAGAGGTAAATTATTTTTTTTTTATTTAGCCCAAAACTCTTCTTTTAAAAGAAAATTCAAAACTTTTTAAAAATATAAAAGATAAATAAATTGGACACTCTTCCAGTCGGACACGCCAATAAACATGTCTGACACCGTGTCCTTTCTTTTTTCTTTTTGATTTTATATTTTCCGACATATCGATGTCGTGTCCGATACATATTCGAGTTGTGCCCATGTTCGACATATATCTAACACTATATTGAATAATTTTTTATAATGTCCGTGTATCATCATAGCTTAAAAGCGACCCATCACACCCCTGACGTCACATTGCCCTTACCTCCACCTCCTCTTCATCTCATGCATTGGATTCTCTGTCTTCTACAATTATTCGTTTTAACGCCGTTTGATTTACTGTTACAGAAGAGAGAGGGAGGGAGGGAAGGAAATTAAAAAAAAAAAAGTTTCCCCACAGCAGCAGAGGAAACCAATTGCTATGGCTGATCATGCAATAATTACATGGGTGTTGTTTAGCAAATATGCTGGATGTATGATTTTTTTTAATTTTTACCAATGAAATCTAACTTAATTAAAAAAGTTGAGGTTCGATAACTCGAATTTTACTTGTGTGGAATGTTGTTTATGAATTTTTTTTATCCAAATTAAGTTTGTTCGAACTAAATGAATTACAAAACAAGTGTGATATACTTGTTATGTGAGTGGTCATTTTTTCTGAACAAGACATCAATCACATGGTAAGTGTACTACACTTACTATATGATTAGTCCTGGTTTGATCGAGCTGGATTTAAGCTAGAATTTCCTGTCATTCTACTTAATAGTAGGTGTAGTTCTGTTTTATAGTAAGTAATTATTGTTGATTGTTAAAGTAAAACTGCACATACTATAAGTAGAACAACATCTCACACTGGACGGGTTCGAACCCATGACCTTAAGAGTCATGGGACATCAGCTTTACCAATTGAGCTAGGCCTCATTGGTCATTGATTATTATAATTATTGATAAGTTATTAAATATAAAATATTTGATATAAATATTTGTAATCGATTTATTTGAAATAAAATAATAATTCATTGCTTCACTTAAAATACAATTAATTTCTTAAATATGTAATTAAAACAATACATTTTGTTTTCCTTTGGTTCAGTGATTGAACATGTCAAACTTTTGTTTTGAGTGCAAATAGAATTTCTTGTGTTGCTTGAACATTTTTTAGTGATCATTTTTAAGACAATTTTTTGTGTTGATTGAACAACTTTCGATAATCACTACTCTTCGTAGCTTTTAATTTCACATTAATTATATTTAGGGTTAAATACAATTATCATCATGAAGTATTCACCCTATATTAATTATCTCTCTAAATTATTAAAACCTTCAAAAATTTCCATAACCTTTAATTTTAAAGTTTGAAAAGTCCATTTTACTCTTACAAAAATTACTTTTTAAAATAAAAAAATTAAATTTTTTTCTAAAATATCAAAATCACGCTTTATCTAAGCTTTGTCTAATTTTAGTTTCACTCTTTCATCAAACTCTTTTTATTTTGGTAATCCTAAAGTAATTGGAGCTTAGTTTATTTTAGTTTCACCTTTCTGTCAAGCCAAGTTAAATAGAAATTTATACATGTATATAATTACCACATATATATATATAAATATATGTTAATTGTATATTTTTTTATTAAGGTTTATCAACCTTTCGATTTTATTAATCCACAATTATATAATTATCACATATATATATATATTATAAATATATATTGATTGTATATTTTTTGAAGTAAATATATATATATATATCTCCAAATATAAATTTATTTTTAATTTATTTTGATAAACAAGTGAATCTATAATAAAATGAGTACCAAACACTTTAGAATTATGAGAATAAGAAAAACTTGATAAATAAGTAAAACTAGAATTAGACAATTTCAACAAAGGATGATTTTGATATTGCAAAAAATGATTCAATAGGACAAATCTGCCCTTCGAGTGCAAACGCAATTTTTTTATACGTTTTGGCCAATTTCTCCTTAATCACTTTTGAAATTAAAAACCTACCAAAATCATGACCTATTTTTTTTTATTCAATTTGTAGTTTAATTCTCACCGCAATTATTTTTCATTATGACCTATTATACCTATTAATATTATATATATATATATATATATATATATAATTGCAACAATATGAGAATTAGAATAGAGAGGAAAGAAGATAGTATTCTTATATCATTTCTTATTATAAATGTACAAAATGAAGTGGCCTATTTATAGGCTCCAAGATTACAATCAAAAGTCTCATCTTTGATGAGGGGAGATGAATCACAAGAGGTAACAATTTATGAGAGAATGTAAAGAGTATGGTAGATGAAGATAGCCATCCACAATTTTAAATTTCATAATACTCCCCCTTGGATGTTCATTAATCAAGAACATGCCTCGTTAAAACATTATTAGGAAAAACCTCGAGGGACAAAACCTAGTGAAGGGAAAAGAGTACATTATTCTTTAATACGCGATTATATACTACCTTATTAAAAACCTTACCAGGAAAACCCAATGGGAAAAACCATGGTCAAGGAAAAAAAGAGTGCAACGCGTATATACTACCCATCATTAAAATATCAATTGAGATCTTTGAGGCGACAAACACCAATATTATGGACTAGAAAAAGACAAACCTTAACATCATGAGGCGCAAAATGGGAGATAATAGTCCCAAAACAAGAGGCACGCAGGCCCCACCCAAAAGGAATTTAAAACTATACATAGGTCAATGGGCTTCGTGATCATCCCTTGTTAATCCAATTAACAAAACACAACATAATTACATATACAATATAATCATGTTCCAAATAATACAAACCATGTATTAAATAAATGATATCCAATATCATTCCATAACATAATTAAATACAAAAAAATACATGTAAAAAATGCAATTAAAAATGAATATTAGAAACCTCGTATAATCCATGTACATTTTTTTTGTTTGGAAACCATTCCCAAAATAATCTTAGGCAATTTAATTTTAGAAAAAATCATTCTCAACTAAAATTAAATCAGTCATAAATTAAATATTTCAGAAAAAATATGCAGAATACGAAAAATTCAAATTTTCAGGAAAAACGACGAAAAAAAGGCCCAGCCGTTCGGCCGTGCCGACCGGCCGCACAAGCTGGCAGCCCGCGCTACGTGCACGCCTGGGCACGCAGGAGCCCTGCCTGCGCGTGGCAGCAGGCCGACCGGCAACAACTGTTGCTCCTACTGTATTTGTTTTTTTAAATCTGCACATAAAAAGCTGAAATAAATACCTAGATTTTAAAAAATCCAATTTTCTAAAATCACTCAAATACCTATGATTAATCAACATAATTAAACATGCAAATTTCAACAAATAATTATGAAAATTAAAAGCAATAAACACATGCTTTTAAAGACGATCTAAACACGTTGAACATGCTTGAACACGTAAGACATGTAATTCATAGCCACATACACCGATCTGGGCTCTGATACCACTTGAAGGGAAGCGGATCGCCCCGGGAACGCGGCGGAAGCGCGGTGGAGAAAAAATGTGCGGAATAAAAAAATTTAAATCGCGTTCAAGGGGTGTTCCCTTGAACGTTCTGGGGCTATCGGCGTATAAACGCAGAATATAAACCTATAAAATAAAAAAGCGTTTGCGGCTATAGAATAAAGAAGAAACCAAGAGCGTAAATGTAAATTAGAATACTTATCGATTTTGTATTTCGATCGGCTACACGCGTTGATTCCTCCCGACGTTCATTCAAGTGAGGTTCCAACGTAGAGACCCTCTAACGTAGTCCACACCACACCGAGAGAGATCTTGTTGTTCTTGCTAGAGAATAACAGATCTAGAGGATGAAATCGAAGAAGGGATTACACTATCAAATTAGTGTTCCTTCTTGATCTTACTTTGTTCTTCAATTGATCCTAAATCAATGAAGCAACAAAGAGGATTTAGAAAGTAGACAGAGAGGGTGTAGAGAGGGGTAAAATTCATTTTAGTCCCCGACATTCGATTTCAACTTCAAAATAGTACCTATCTTTTCAACCCACTTTTTATTAGTCCCTCCACCAAGTAATTTTCCTATATTACCCTTATGAAACTTTTCTTTTCATTTTTTTTTTTTTTACAGAAAATCATTTGTTTTCACTATCTATTTTTTATTGCTATTTGGTCCCTCATACACAAACTTAGAAAATAATAATTATTAAACAAAAGAGTGAGGAAAAAAAAAAAGAAAGACAAAAGTTGAGAAGAAAGAAAAAAATAATAAAATAATTTAAAAAATAAAAAATGGCAAACAGAAAAAATGTAAGACAACAAAATGGTGATCTTCAATTATATAAAAGTATAGATAGTAATTTGATTAATACATGTATATCAATATAATTATCGTGAAATACATTGACTTCTTGAAATTTTTCAAATAAAAGAACGCCTGAATGAAATAGAGGTTTTATATACCTCATTATTTAACATTTTAGTAACATATTTATTTTCTTATTTATGTTCAAATTTTAGAAATTTTTTTAAATATTTTTGCTCTAATTTTTTTTCAAACTTTTTTCTCCAACAACTTATTTATTCAAATGCTTTTTGGTTTTAAAAACTGAATAATTTCATTAAAGTCACAATAATTATGTTAATATATTATTAATCAAGTTATTATCTAAATAATTTTCTAACGACAAATTATTCAAATTAACACGGTTACATTTTTCTAAGTTAAAAATTAGAAGATCAAATTGTAACTAAAAATGAAAAGAATGATGAATGAATTTTACCCGTATAGAGAGTGCTCATCTTTTCCTAGAAAAAGATAAATAATCAAATTCATCTTTGATGATAGTATATACACATATATATACTTTATTAATGTGATTAATGGAATGTGTCTAGGTTCATTCAAGGATGTCTAGATACATTCCAATCAATCCCCATTAATCATCAATCACGCCTACCATTTCATAAGGTATGATTTAATCATACCAAGTGAAAGAGGTTTGATTGGAGTTGATTTGTCTCTTTCCAAAAGAGACAAGTCAACTTGTCATCAAAGGCCTTCACTGCCAATTTTAGTACTTCCAAATGAAGTAATTTTCGGCCATCCCCTTCTAGAAGAAGTCCAACTTCTTCTAATTCCAAAAGTGGAATTAACATCTCTCTTGGGCTAAGATTTAATGGATCGAATTTTATTATAATCCAATTACAATAAGCCCAAGATTAAATCCTATTTAATTCATGGTCTAATTAAATAATTCATTTTGGTCTTTCAATCCAATTAAAAGATCCAAGCTTCAATTCTTTACTTAATCGATAAATCCCATTCACCGATAAACGAGTGCCCGATACAATATCGGCCTGTCCATCCAATGGACAATCCCATAAATAATCCAATTACTTATCATTCTCTGAAATTGACTCCAAGTCAATTCCTTCACCTCATCGGTGATTTGTGTGTGATCCTTTAGGTTCACCCTCAGCTAGGCTTGGGCTCGTGTCCAACAGGAGCCTGTCACCATGGGTGGCTGTCTAGCAACGGTCCATGGCACTAGAGACTAGGTGAATGTTGGCGTGACATTTAGGGCTCGATTCTGTACGGGTACGGTCCTACTGTCGACCGTCTCCCGGCCTTAGTCTAGGGTATGGAATTGGGCGTCGATTTCCATCCTTGACTAGACAACTATACTTCACACCTGAGATGCGTTTACTCTATCGATCGACGTAGGAAACCTTTCCCTACTCAATCAATTGCTATGGCCATAGACTTTCAGAGTCTAAACCATCTCAGAGTGCATAGGAGACATCACCGTCATGTACCGACGGGGGACAGATCCTATCTTGGATACCATCGTCCTCGCTACATACTCCAACTGCATTGGACAAGGCTTATAATGACCATCTTACAGAATGATCACCTCTCGCTAGATCCAAGATACAGTCTTAGTATGCACGTGACTGCCATGATTTCTCAAGTCTGAGGACTAATCCCGTACCATCGAAACCGGGAATTCCAGTTATACCGACCAAGCCTCCAAGACTTCCATATGACAATGCTCGCGAGTCAGTTCAGTTGGTAACCTTGTCTACTAACCCACTAAAATTGCATAGACGACCTTCATCTGTCGCCGATGAAACTCGGCACTCACCCAGTGAATGGAATACTTAGTGCAAGTCTCAATAGGACACTTGATACCCAGTCTAGAGGTCCTCGACTTGGAACATTTCAGACCAACTCTCAGAAGTTGGTTTCATAGCCGCCATCCAATGCGCTACCCAACTACATGGGTTGTCCAATTGGTCTGTGGGCATTTGTTGTGACATTGAAACGTCGTTCAATGTTAGTAGTAAGCACAACAAACACAATGCCATTGATGAATAATTACTCTATTCATTAGGATAATATTGTATTAATAAAGATTGACGAATAGTTCTGAAAACCGCCAATCCAATTGACTTTCTGGTCACCTATTCTAATACGTTAATGGTGTAATGTAAAGAATAAATAAAAAAATCAGTTGGGCTGAAGGAGAGAAGAGGAAGAAGTTGCTATGAACGATTATAAAAATAAGTGTAAAATAGAATGAAGTTTTTCTTATATTATGCTTTTTGCAACGATTTTGCAACGGATTCGCTATGGATTTTACCACGGAATGATATTTTCGTTGCAAAATATAAAAAATTTTGAAATAGTGAATTACAACAAACATATTGCAACGGACGGATTCATTACAAAGATCATTGCAAATCCAACAACTCAATAATTAAAGCCTACAATTGTAACGTACGGATTGCAACGACTTCATAGGTCATGCAATACCAACGACTTCAAAATTGTCTGCAAGTTTTTCAACGAAACATATCCGTCGCTAAATCTTTTGCAAATCATGAAATTCATTTTGCAACGACATGTTTTCGTTGCAAAAAGGCGTTGCAAATTTTTTGCAACGGATGTAACTAGAAACTTTGTTGCAAAGTATGCAACGAAATATTTCCTTTGTAAAAACCGTTGGAAGTTTGCAACGAAATTTGTCGTTGCAACATTTTGCCGCGACCTTTTCAATGACTTATGTTGAATGTGAGGCATCTTAAAGTTGAATGAATTTTACAACAGAATATTGAAACGGGTAGTCGGTTGCAAAATATCATCGTTATTTTGCAACGGAAGTTGCAACAATAATGTAAAAAAACTCAGAATCCGTTGCAAAGTCGTGGCAAAATCCATTGTAAATTTGCAACGGTCCAATCCATTGCAAAATGTCCGTTGCTATAAGCATGTTTTTATGCAGTGATTATGTATATGGGTAGTAGAGTAAATAAAAATAAAATATGTATTTTTTTTGTCCGTTTGGCTTTATACATCACTTCTCCGCCTAATTTCGGACGGAAACAAAATTGAACTCCGGAGGGGTTTCATATACATTCTGTTTTACTTCCCCTCCACCTATTCTCCATAACCAAATACCAAACTTATTCTTATACATCCATTTTTACTTCTACTTTTCTTATACACCCACTTTTCACCCCAACAAAACAAATCTAAGTGACAAAAAATAATTTTAGATAATATATAATAATATAATTGAAGAAAAAATAAATAGAAGAACAATAAGAGAAGTCAGAGAAGAAAGGGGTCGTCAGATAACGTGAAACAAGAGAGAAGAACACAAAATGGAGAAAATTATATAGGGTAATTTTGTCAGTTTACTTAAAATACATATAAAGTTAGTTATTTAACATGATGGAGAAAATTATATACAAAGTTGTTTAATTGAATTGAAAAAAGGAAAATGAATAAACAACAATAGTAAAATTTTATTATTTAATAAATCTTTTATTCTTTTATATTCAGTTACATATTGATAATCTGCATGCATAGAGATGGGTAGGATACTCTGAAAAGCATCTTTATTTTCTCCTGATAAGTATAATGTAACGAGCCCAAATAATGATGCATTATTTATTAAAATGAATAATTATATCATTCAATATATTAATATATCAATAATTTTATATGAAAACATAAATTGAAACACAGTCATAAATAATCAATCTTACGATATCGGGACACAATCCACATATTTGGTTTCATTTTCTCCCCATCTTCGGGATGGTGAGAAAACAAAACCAAACATAATATTACCCAAAACATCTTTAGTGGGTGTTTTGGGTAATTTTGGCACATTTTTCCATATATACATACATCTACCTGTAAATACACAAATATTGCTATATACATATATACATTTATAAAATATATAAAAGAGTAATGATTTGACAATGAATAATATTTTTTGTCTCCCAATATACAACACAATATATACAAAAAACATAAATATTACTATATACATATATAAAAATATATAAAACAAACATGATTTAACAATAAACAGTGTTTTTTGTCTCTCAATATACAACATAATACATACAATATATTTTTACACTATTTAAAATTAACTCCAAAAATAAACCCAAACATACACCCTATTTCTAACACACACTTATTTATCTTTATTTTCTCTCATTATCTCCACAAAATAAAATAAAATATTTTAAAAATAAAACCAACATAGGGAGTGTCGTTTAGCCTTGGCAATTTTTATTTTATTTTATTTTTTGTAAGAGGAAAAATACGTTATCTTTTGGAAATTTTGATCCAAAAATTATAAGGAGGTCACAATTTTAGTCCTATTGTAATTCAATTTTGCAATTAACTCGTGCAATTTAAAAGAATTGGTTCATTAAAGACAAGACGTCGAGAATTGCAAATGTGACCGAAATTTTGCATGTTTGCTCACATGGGCCCCAAAATCTAGCCAAATTTGCAATTTCGATAGATTTGTCCTTGATATGCCTCCATTTGAAATTGTAGGACTTAATTGTCAAATCAAAGTCCAATAGGATTAAAATTATCACTTCGTATAGTTATGGGATCAAAATTACTATTTTTTTAATATATGACCCAATACAAGTTTTTAGAAAAAGAAAAAAAAAGCAAATTTTAGTTGAGTTATTAAAACATTGTGAGGACAACTATGGAGGGTGGCAATTTGAATCTTATTGGAATTCAATTTGACAGTTAAGCCTTGTAATTTAAATAAATTAACATATTATGAACAAAATTCGTTGAAAATTATAAATTTGGTGGGGATTGGGCATCACGTGAGCCTTAAATTCTAGCCAAATTGCAATTTCTAAATCGTTTTATCCTTAATGTGCCAATTTTTAAACTTACAAGGGCTAATTGCAAAATTGAATTCCAACAAAACTAAAATTGTTGCCTTTCTATAATTACATGACAAAACAGTAAAATACTATACTTTCTTTTTTGAAGTGAAGCAATGGACTATTATTTAATTCAAATAAATTGATTAACAATCATTCATATTAATTACACTTAGACCTCATTTTAAAATGCAAAGTTACACTTTTCTCAAAAATGTTTTAAAATTACACGTACACCCTTCCAAAAATTCTTCGTTTACACTTGACTCCCCTCCATTAGGATTTGGACGGAAAAAAGTGGTGTCGGTAAAAAAAATTACATATTCATTTTTGTCCCTAATTTAACATTATCGTGTATATTTTTGTATTTATAAGAGAATAAATATAGTATATATATATAAGGAGTGAGGTTAATATTATTACATTTTTCCCTTATAAATACAAAAGTATTATATAGAAATGTTAAATGAAGATTAAATCCAGAAATTTATGTAAATCGTTTTGCTAATATTAGCATTTTTTATCTAAACTCTAACCAAAGGAGGTCAAGTGTAAACCATAAATTTATCGAGGGGGTTGTAAGTATAATTTTGAAACTTCTTTGGCGAAAAGTATGATTTCATATTTTCAAAAGGGGTCTATGTGTAACTAACCCTATTTTATATCTAATAACTTACTAACAATTACAACAATCTATGCTGACCACTTACTATAATGTAAAATTACACTTACTACTAAGGGAAAAATTACACTTTTCCTCAAAAAAGGTTTTAAAATTACACGTACACCCCTCCGAAAATTCTTCGTTTACAATTGACTCCCTTCCATTAGGATTTGGACGGAAAAAGCTGACGTTAGCAAATAAAATTACATAAAGTTTTAATTTTGCCCCTAATTTGACATTCTTGTATATATTTTTGTACCTATAAGAGAATAAATTAATATACATATATGGGGTGAGGTTAATATGATTATATTTTTCCCTTATAAGTACAAGATTATTATATAGAAATGTTAAATAAAGATTAAAATTAGAAATTTATGTTAATCATTTTGCTAATATAAGCATTTTTTTTATCCAAACTCTAACGAAAGGATGTCAGGTGTACACGATGAATTTTTGGAGGGGACTGTAAGTGTAATTTTGGAACTTCTTTGGCGAAAAGTGTGATTTCACATTTCAGAGGGGGTCTAAGTCTAATTAATTCTATCTTATATCTAATAATTTACCAACAACTATAACAATCTATGCTGACCACTTACTATAAAGTAGAATTACACTTATTATTAAGGGAAAAATAACACTTTTCTTAAAAAAAGTTTTGAAATTACACGTACACCCCTCTGAAAATTCTTCGTTTACACTTGACTCCCTTCCATTAGAATTTGGACGGAAAAAGCTGACATGAGCAAAAAAATTTACATAAAATTTCAGTTTTGCCCCTAATATGATATTCTCGTGTATATTTATAATATACATATATGGAGTGAGGTTAATATGATTATATTTTCCCCTTATAAGAACAAAATTATTATATAGAAATGTTAAATAAAGATTAAAATTAGAAATTTATGTAAATCGTTTTGCTAATATAAGCATTTTTTTATCCAAACTCTAACGAAAGGAGGTGAGGTGTAAACGATGAATTTTTGGAGGGGACTGTAAGGGTAATTTTGGAACTTCTTTGACGAGAAGTGTGATTACACATTTTCAAAGGGAAAAATGCAATTACACCCCTTGTGATATGCAAAATGTGCAAAAAACCCCCTGTGAAAAAATAAATAGTAATTTACCCCCTGTGTTATAAAAAATGAGCAAAAAACCCCCTAAAAATGGAGCAAAAAACCCCCTGTGAGGGGGTTGTTTGCTGCATTTTGAATAACACAAGGGGGTAAATTGCTAATTATTTTTTCACAGGGGGGTAATTGCTCTTTTTGGTTAACACAGGGGGGCAAATTGCATTTAACCCCATTTTCAAAGGGGGTCTAAGTATAATTGATCATATCTTATATCTAATAAATTACTAACAATTTAACAATCTATGCTGATCACTTACTATAAAGTATAACTACACTTATTATTAAGTAAAACAACACCCCATATTGACGGGATTCAAACCCGTAATTCTTAGAGTCAGGGGGCCTTAATTTTGCCAAATGAACTAGGCCTAATTGGCTTGTCAAATACTATACTTATAACGTGCTATAATGTTATGCATTGTCTGAAAGAAAGGAAGCATCATGTTCTATACTAATATTAACTGCACCTTACACTAATACTTCCTAATGTGAAGTCTAATTTTAGAAACGCGCTCTATTATTTGTAAAATTATAATTACGATTGTCGATGTAAACCTTAGGTGATATACTTGTAAAATTTTATCTGTAAATTGTACTTATACTTATAATTACAAATATAATATCAAAAAATGCATTTATAATTTTAGTAAAATTAAAAAAATATTTGTAGAAATAAATCTAATCTGAAGGGTTATCAACATAATTTATCCTAATATTAGTGGCAATTGGGATTACGTCCAAATTCTGTAGTTACGGGATTCAAACTCTGTTGGAGGAACAGAAGTTGATAGCTGAAAGTGAGACCAATCACGTAAATTACACCCATATTCATCACTCTCTTATAATTCCTAGGAGTCATCACTTACTGCCAAAAAATTGTCTCTTTCCAGGACTTATCCCTTCAACAAAAGCAGCTCAAGTTTGACCAAGAAATTTTGATTTTATTCTTTATCATTATGTGATTATATCCATATTTCGAGGTCCAACTAAGTACTACAGTCATATTTTAATAATTTGAATCCAAAAAAATACCTAACATATAGGGTTGTTATGCTGTTGAATTATATCAAATATTTTCAAATAATACTTAACATAATATGCAAATTTTGTTTTATTTTTTTCTAAATTGATAAATTTGTATCAATTGATAGATCTATCACATGACAAGACATGCAGAAAGGTTTTGATTGAAGTTATAATTCCCTTAATATTTTTTTTTTACAATATTTAAGAATATATATTGTGACATAAAGTGTTCAGAAAAAAATAAGTAATATAGCTCCCAAGCTACCCAAATAAGATGTTATCTTATAAATTTGTTAATACATAATTAGAACGTTCTAACAAATTACCTACAATTGAGAAAATTGTTTTTTTCGTACCATAATTTAGGGTACATTATAGTGATGCTACTATGTTTTGCGAAATCGCTTGAAAATGATACAATACAAACGACTCTGGTCGCACTGATCGTACTGCCGTTAGAGTTGGCCAGTGTTAGAATAGGTGAGCAGAAATTCAATTGGATTGGCGGTTTAGGGTACTATTTAACAATCTTTATTAGTGTAATATTGACTTGATGAATATTGTAAGTAATCATCCGTGGCACTATGTGTTTGTTGTGCTTATTGATTATGTTAAACGGCGTTTTAACGTCATAACAAATGCCCATAGACCAATTGGATAACCCATGTAGTTGGGCTGCGCATTGGTTTGAAATGTTCCAAGTCGAGGACCTCGAGACAGGGCATCGAGGATCCTATAGAGACTTGCACTAAGGATTGCATTCATTGGATGAGTGGCGTGTTTTATCGGCGACAAACGTTGGACGTCTATGCAATATTAGTGGGTTGGTTGACACGGGTGTCAACTGACTAAACTGACTCGCGGGAATCGTCATGTGGAAGTCTTGGAGGTTTGGTCGGTATGACTGGAATTCTCGACTATGATAGTACGATATTAGTCCTCGGACTTGAGGAATCATGGCAGTCACATTCATATGATGGTTGTATATAGGGTCTGGCAATAGATGTCCGTATCTGGGATACGTTCATCATAAGCCTTATCCAGTGCAATTGGAATATGTATTGAGGATGGTGGATTCCAAGATAGAATCCGTCACCTGTCAGTATATGCAGTCGAGTCTCCTATGCGCTCTGAGACGGTTTAAGCTCTTTAAGTGTGTGGCCACAACGATTGATCGAGTAGGGAATGGTTTCCTACGTCGATCAATAGAGCAAACGTGTCTCGAGTTATTGAGCATAGTTGTCTAGTCCAAGATGGGAACCGACGCCCAATTCCATGCCCTAGACTTAGATTGGGAGACGGATGATGGAAGGACCATACTTGTTAGAATAGGTGTCCGTGAAGCAAATCTTATTGGGCTAAATGTAACCTATGTTTGAACAATTTTAGAGTTTTTAATAAATTATAATGAATAAGAAAGTGATATTCATTTGGCTTATACTTTGTCTGTGTTCACTTTACTGTTTTATTATAACTGTTCACTGCAGAAGCAAAGCTAACACACTGAAATCACATTCTGGGAAACTGGAACTACACATTAGATGGCAGGTTCATGAGATCAATTTCGCCGGATCGGTCTGAAATACTCCAAGTCGAGGAATCTCGAGATATGGCATCGAGAATCCATTTGAGACTTGCACTTAGGATCTGCAGTCGTGTTTCATCGACAAGTGACGGGGCTCTTCCATACAGTGTTAGTGGGTCAGCCAACTATGTTGCTGCTGACTGAGGTAACTCGCGGGAACCGTCATATGGAAAGACCTTGAGTGGGGTCAATCAGGTATTACCTGTGTTCCCGGTTCCAATAGTACAAGTTGATCCTTGGACTTGAGGGATTGCTGAGTTCACCTGCACACCGTGCCTGTATCTTAGGTATGGCGAGAGGCTGCCAAGTCGTAGTTACTGAGTAGTCATAAACCCTATCTAGTACAGTCAAGATGTGTAGCGTGACAGTAGATCCCGAGAGAGGATCCATCTCCTGTAAGAAGGCTGACAGTGATATCTCACTTTACTCTGAGACATGCCTATTATAAATCTGTGGCCACAGTAACTGAACAAAAGGGTAGGATCCCTGTGACGTTTAGTATGGACGAGGCAAAACATAGGTCTAAGATGGCACCTACGTTTCCATGCCCTAGACCCTAAGTGGTGAGATTGTAGATGGAAGGATAAAAGTATTGTAGAGCTTAAATGTTCACACCACGTACATTCACCTAGTCTCTAGTGCCATGGAGCGTTGCTAGACGACCACTCATGGTAATGGACGAATTCTTGTCATAGGATGGTTGAAAATTCAACCAATTCTAGCTGAGGGTGAACCTAAAGAGTCACACACAATCCGCACACATAGAGTATTTAATTTAGAATTAAATTTAGAGAGGTAGAGCAGTTAAATTGGATTTAATCGGCATTCCGTTTTCTTGGAATGTTGATTCCTTTAATTAGATTAAAGGGAATTGACTAAATAAATAAATTGAATTTATTGGAATAAATTATGTGGGCTTAAAATAAATATTATTATTTATTTGTAGTCCCATTGATTATTTAAATAGGATTTAAATATTCCATGAAATAAATGAATGGTTGAGATTAAAGAGGATAGATGGATGGCTAGGATTGGTTTGACCAATCTAAGACCTAGTTTGACTAGGACTTTGACTAGGTCAAAATCCTAGTCAAATTAAAAGTTCTAAAGTTGGAGTTTGAAGAGGAATAGGATTCCTCCTCTATAAATACTCCTAGGGTTTCACTTTAGAAGGATGACAATAAATCAAGAAACACATGCACACACACCACTCTCTCGTCTCTCCCCTTAGGCTTGGCCACTCCCCCCTTTCCAAGAACAAGTTTTGATTCTTTGTTTCATACATTGAATCTAAGGAGGATTGATCACGTTAATTCATGACGTTTGGTTGATCCCATCCTCTCTAAATTATATACACTTTATTTTTCACTAGCACGGTGATCAAGATACGTGGTTGGATTGCGTGTACGATTTAGAGGGTCCCAAATTCGATATCTTGTTGCAAAACGGGGAACAATGTAAGTAGCGGTTACAAGACAAAACGACAACCGGGTAGGTTACTACGTTTTTGTATTTTCGATTTCTACAACCCTATGGCCTCCATGATTCATATGTGCTTTATTTTAGTCATGAGATACAACGAATGCCCGGGAGGTTCAAGGGAACACCCTTTGAACGTGTAGTTTTTAATTCATGTTTGAGCATGCTTTAAATTTTGTAAATTCCTTTTTTATATCGAGCTTCCGCATTCGCGCTCCTCCCGGGACGATCCTGAAAGCCTTGGGTAGGCGTGTGGATCGTCCCAGGAGTAGCGCGAATGCGGAAGCGCGGTATAATTTAAATTTATAGAATTTAAAACATGCATAAACATATATTAAATGAACACGTTCAAGGGGTGTACCCTTGAAACTCCCGGGCGTTCGGTGTATCTCATGAATAATAAAAAGCATACATAGCAATCATGGAGGCCATAGGATTCGAAAATAAAGAGGACGAGAAAGATAAATCGGAAACCTACCAATTGTCGTTTTCGCCTTCTAACCGGTACTCGCGATGTTCCCCGATTTGGTCCAAGATCTCGTATAGGAGACCCTCTAATTTGTGACATGCAATCCACCCACGTATCTTGATCTTCGTGCTAGCGAAAGAACAAGTATATTTAGGAGAGGACGGATCGATCAAACGTTATTAGTTTAACGAGATCAATCCTCTTTTTGTTCAATTGTTAAAACAAAAGAACAAGAAAGAATTTTCTTGGAAGGAGAGAGAGAGAGATGCGGCCGAGAGGGAAAGAGAGCACACGAGTGTGTGTGTGTTTGTGTATTTTAAGAATCATCATCCCTTTAATGTTTGTGCTAAGGAGTGTTTATAGAAGAGGAATCCTTTTCCTCTTCAAATTCCCTACACATTGAAGACTCGACTACAACTAGGATTTGACCTAGTCAAATCCTAGTCAAATCAAGCTTCTTTGGTCAAACCAATATTAGTCATTGATCTCTCCCTTTTAATCTCAATCATTAATTTAATTTAATGGAATATTAAAATCCTATTTAAATATTCCAAGGGCAATAAATAAATATATTAAATATAAATATTTATTCTAAGCCCATTAAATTAATTTTCTAATAAATCTAATTTATTAGATAAATTCATTTTATCTAATAAAAAGAATTAATTCTTCCCAAGAAAATAAGGACCCGATTAAATCCAATTTAATCGCTCCACTTCTCCAAATATTTAATTCCAAATTAAATACTTTTATGTGTGCGGATTGTGTGTGACTCTTTAGGTTCACCTTCAGCTAGACTTGGTTGGATTCCTAGAATCTGCCCGTTATCATGGGTGGCCATCTAGCAACGGTCCATGGCACTAGAGACTAGGTGAATATACGGGGATGAACATTTAGGCTCTTCAGTACATCTATCCTTCCGTCTACTGTCTCACCACTTAGAGTCTAGGGCATGGAAAATGCAGGTACTCATTTTGGACCGAAGTGTCGGTCTGTCCTTTACTAAATGCCCCAAGGGAAACCTTCCCTTCTGTTCAGTTATTATGGCCACAGATTTTAGGGACAAGACTCAGAGCATTTTGTGAGACACAACTGTCAACACCTTTTGACAGGAGACAGATCCTTTCTTGGAAATTACTGTCACTCTGTACACCGGAGCTGCACTAGATATGGCGTATGACTACTCAAGTACATCTTGGCAATCTCTCACCATATCTAAGATACAACACTAATGTACAGGTAAACTCAGCAATTCCTCAAGTCAAAGGACTTGACCTGTATTGTTGGAACCGGGAACACACGTCATACCTAACCGACCCTACTCAAGGTCCTCCGTAAGACGGTTCCCGCGAGTCACCTCAGTCAGCTGCTCCCCAGCAGGCCAATCCACTAACACTGCTTTAGACGACCCTCGTCACCCGTCGATGAAATACGACAGTAGATGCTTAGTGCAAGTCTCAAGGGGAATCTCGGTACCCACTTTTCAAGATTTCTCGACTTGGAGATTTCCGAACTGATTCAGCGGAACTGATTTCATGGACCTACCTCCAGCGTAGTCCCAGTCCCAAAATGTGTTTTCAGTCTGTGGACTTTGTTTGCGTAGTGAACATATATATAAAGCAGATAAAGTGAACACAAACAAAGTAAATGTCAAATGAATTTCACTTCTTATTCATTAATGATTATTAAACCTCGAAATTGTTCAGACATAGGTTACAATTCGCCTACCAAGATTGGCTACTTGGTCACCTATTCTAATAGATCCACACGCCTACCATAGGCTATCAAAACGTTCACACCAATATTCACCTAGTCTCTAGTACCGTTGCTAGACGACCATCCATTGGTGACGAGCGTTTTTTCGATTAATGGTTAATTGGAAAACAGTTAGTTAAATTGGATTTAATTGAACAATTGTGTTAGACACTAGCCCAAGTCTAGCTGAGGGTGAACCTAATGAGTCACACACAAATCACTATGGGTTTGGTAGAATTAATTTGGAATTAATTCTAGAAGAAGCGAATTAATTTAATTGGATTAAATTAATTCAATGAGAAAATAAATGATTGGATCATTTATTGAGAAATCCATTTGATGGATGGTCCAATAATTAATTAATTGGATTAGTTAATTGTTGGATTAAGAACCTTTAAATTAATTGGATTAATTTATCGGTTTTGGTTTAATTAATTGATTGGATCAATCAATTAGTGTTTGAGCTTATGTTTATTTAATTGGATTAAATAAACTTTTGGATTTCAATAAGGTTTAAAATTAATTTGATTAATTTGGAACCTATGGATCTTGGTTGGTCTTGATTTAATTTGATTAAATCAAAATCGGTCAAAATTGGTCCATGGCTTGAAAGTCCAAGCTCTAGAGGTTGGAGCAAGTTGAGGAGGAGTTTCAACTCCTCCACATATGAAGGCCATGATGGTTTATGGAGAGATAGTGTGATGTGTATGTAAGTTAGCCTTGGAGGTTAATTTTGGAGGTTGAATTTTGAATTCAATTTCCTACATACAGAAAAAACAATGCACATAACTTGCATGAGATATAGTTGCACGATTTTTCAAGCCCAAAACACTAAAAAATCTCTCAAAATTTTCTCCTTTTTGTGTTCATACCTTTGTTATGAACACCAGGTTGGTTTAACGTGTTATGATCAAAGGTTGGTTTCTATTTACTTTTTCATGTACCTTTGTTCATATCTCTACCACATGTCCAACATTCTTCTCCTCTTTAAATTTATTCTTTTTACATACGCCGAACGCCTGGGAACTTCAAAGGGAACACCCCTTTGAACCTGTTTTTAAGTTATGCTTTAAATTCATATTTTTATGCTTCCGTTGCGTTTCCGGGCCGTACCCGATTCTTTCAAAGTGCGCTATGAGTGGCTCTTAACGCAGCCACTTTGACGCCCAGTGGTCACCTGAGGCACACGTGGGGGTTAGAAATAAGCTGTACAAATATTTTACAAACAACAAATGAGATTTTGCGCTCTTCCACCGAATCGATTCGAGAAGAACTCTAACCCTAATCTCATGAACGTCCTCCAAAATCATGAAAACGTGTAAAAGCATGAGTTACGTGTTTCTTGACTTATGTTTTTCAAGCATGTCGTTTTCATGTCGTTTATCATACAAGAGTTCTTGGTGTTCTTGA